>JAWMRA010000078.1:95838616-95852013 GCA_035584735.1 Pseudotriccus pelzelni | reverse complement strand
CCCCCAGCCTGTAGCTCTTTGTAGAGTTGTTTTGATTAAAGTGGAGGACCTGGCAGTTGGCCCTGTTGAACCTCATACAATTTGCCTTGGCCCATCAATGCAGCCTGTCCACATATCTCTGCAGAGCTTTCCTGTCCTCCAGAAGATCAACACTCCCACAGCTCAAATTGATGTCAACTGTAAAGGTGGGGAAGGTGCATGCAGTCTTCTCACCCAAATTATTGATAAAGTTTTTAAACAGGACTGACCTCAGTACTGAGCCTAGGGGAACAGCACAACTGACCATCTGCAAACTGGATAATGGTGACTTAAGGATTTCTTGCTCTCAGATATGGTTAGAATACTATTGTTTATGCTTCAGCTTTGTCCTAGGTGAAAGCTGATTACAACAAGCAAAAATTGATCAAAGGAAACTTGATTTCTCTTGAAAATCAAGAAATACTTTAGGCACGACATGGAATAAGTCTCAACAGGTTGCAAGTTCTGACTGCTTGCATTTATATTCCAGTGAATGAGACCTACTTTTGGATACTGTTAAAACATGCTCTCTCAATGGCACAAGGATAGGATGGTCCACACCCCAGGCCTGCAGTAAGAGAGGAAAGATTCTCTTACTGATCTCTGATCTCCGATCTCCGTCCTTTCAGTGGAGGCAAAATTCTAGTGTCCTGTATGAGTTTCAGGGCATCAACAGGCTCCTAGGGAGGTTGCTGTTGTAATACAGTTTCAATATGTGTTTCAGGTGCAATGAATATCTTGTTTGAGTGAACTCTAACGGCATTTTGATTTGGCTTCAGTGGAGCCACAATGTCATCCACCAAATGTCTCATGCCCAGAGTATGTGTTATGACTATAGTAAAAGGAATAAAATGCTGCTAGTTCATGGTATAAATCATTCCAGGTATGCCAGACCAAGGTGACCTAACTTCAATGCTTTTGAACAGGGTGTTATGGACAGTGACCGTATCATCATTAAAGAAATAAAGAATAAGAATATGAACATAATGAGGTCTCCGTTTCTCTACTACAACTTTCATTGCTGTGAAAGACTCACTTTCTTTTGCTACAGGAGACAGTTATTCACTTGAAACATTTAGTTCATTCCTGTTTTATTGTTTAACTAAACAGAAAAGTCCAGCTCACAGTCATCCTGCTGTGTTTCCGCAGTGCTATTCAAGACAAGACAAAACTACACCAGAGATCAATTTTGCCAGGACCTGCCAACTGCCTAACAACGTGAGAAGGAAAGCACATTTATGCTTAAAAACTCATGGAAAAGCTAAAAAGGCAGATAGTACTATCAATTCCTAAATACAAATTAAAGGCTTCAGTGAAAATGGATACTGACTATCTTATAGTACAGTTCCAACAGTAATGTTCTGCATATATACAGAGAGGGAAACAGTGCTGTTTATGAATATGTGTTTAAAGTGGTCTTAGCAATAAATAGCATTTAGCTGAGATTCAGGATTAAAATAAGTATTAAGAGTATTTAGCCGAACCTCTCTGATATATTGATGGGACTCTTGTTTCATATAGTTTTTCTCCTTCCTAAAGATGGATGGTATTAACTTTTAAATAATATCCCATAATATTTTGTTACATTGTCTTATAAATCAGTAGCTGTTAAATTTTTAGTGTTGCCCCAGATTTAAGGCAACCAAAAGCATCAAAAGCACAAACAGGTAATTTACATTTGACTTTCAAAAAAAATTGACAGGTGAAAACTATAAGTTGCTTCATAGATTTAATTGTTACTGAATAGAAGTCTAGCTGATTTAGGCCTTACATTCACAATTAATTTGAGCCACAGGTTTCTGAATGGTATTAGTCCCTGGCTAATTTCATACTAGTCAGAAATCTGGTGTGAAGTTAACCAGGGTCTAATTTAACCTAAGATCCAGCACTGCAGGAACAATTCATATGCTTCAGTGTAACTTGAAAGCATTACACTCTCGATCCTATTACAATTTCTTTTTTTTTGTAAGGTCATCTTTTATGAAAAAGCACAGGACCTTGGAGCTCTAATACATTCTGCTTCTATTTAACAAATCATTTTAATAATGCTCCTTAATGTAGCAGGCAACAGTAATATAATGAGAAAGAAGCATGTATTCTCTGCTTAAAAGAAGGCATATTCAGAGGATAATTACAGTTCACAGTATATAAAACACGGCGTTCCTTAAATTTCTTACTCACTTGTTTCTGTGGCTGTAACAGTTATGTTGTGCCAAGAAGCTATCTCTCGGTCCAGAGGTTTAGTTGTAATGATTGTTCCATTGTGTTCATTGATGCTGAACAGTCTCTTTAAAGGCGTGCTTTGGACAATAGAGTACCTGCACCCAAAAAAAAGTAAAGAGATTTCCTAATATCAAAATGTTTCATCAAAGGCAAGGACAGGGAAAGCTACTGCGAGTTGAAAAAACAGAGCTGTGCATATATGCATATAAATGCATGCTGCAACAACTCAGAAATCATGAAAAATGTACACTTATAAACATTTAAAACTCACTGCTGCCAAGATCAAAGCTTTTCTTTTTACAAAACTAAATATGTCTCAGATCTGTATTAATGTGAACTGAATCTGCAATACATTATTCATTCATACTTCTAAGTCAGGCTCACAGCAGGTGAATGACTTCGTTGAAAAGAAACAGCAAAAGTGCCACTTGTGAAATGAATAACACCAACAGCTAAGTGGAGGTATAATGGCAAATCTATTTTATCATTGCTGACAAGCACTGATGCCAAGGGAATGGGCATTATAAAGACAGAAAACTATCCATAATGAGGTGTCTAGGCAGGGTACAAAATCCTAATGCAGGAGATGATTGCAAATGAGTCCTGTGTTCCTGAGTGTTCCCTGAAAAGGCTCCAGATGCTATGTCCGTATGTGGGCATGCACGTGTGAATTTACATACATATATACCACTCAAATGGTTAAAGTCTAAACACTGATCACAGATCAGAGATGGACAGAAAAACCACCAAAGATATCAGTGCAAAAAAGGATACTTACTAATATTTTAAATGACCTACAAAGAAAAATACCATGTTATGCAGTTCCTAGTAGAGTCTATTCCATGGAAACAAGATCTGTTTGAACAGTTGCAAGGTTCTTTCCACTCTAATTTTGAATTCCCACATGTAACTACTCCCTTTTATTGTCCCTTTAATTGTGCTTGACAAAGTCTTTCTGTTTCCTGTTGACACTGGGGACTCCAGTTCAATTAATGCACCAGCAGTTGGATGGTGCATCTCTAACTTGTTATTTATAGTTACACTTTGTCTTTCTTTGAAAATCAGTAAAGGATAAATCAAGGAACCATCATAATACTGTAAATGAAAGTTCTTACAATTTGAGCTGAATTTTTAACATTTATAAACCTCTATTTTAGGTATTTGTAATTTTGATGAGGTTTTTTGTTGTTTGTTTGGTTGGTTTGGGTTTTCTCTATGTGAGTATTCCTCATACCCTACATCAAAGCTCGTTTAGGGTTTTCTAATATTGTTGTTTTGTTTTGTTTGGCTTCTTTTTTTTTTTTTGGTAATCTGATTTTTGATAAACTATTTACAAAAAATCTACATTGGATATTTGTTATTTTTGATTACTGATGTACTGAGGTTTTGTTGCATGACTTTTGTAATTTGTTTGTTTGAAATCTGGGTCCACGAGGAAACACATTGTGTTTTCTATATTGTAAGTAACTGCTGTCATTTATGGTAGCAATGGTTTTAAAATTATATTCATTTTCATGGCACTTGGTCCAGTAAACATACCTGCATATTAGAAGTGACATACTCCAACGAAACTCAGTGAGGCAGCATATCACTGTTTTGGGACTATGCAGACATATTCACTTTGAGACAAGTGCCTTCAAAATATTCCTAATTAAGAAGTCATAGATATGCATTAACATTTAATTGTTCAATAGGAGATGCTGCAGTCATCTAAATAAACCACCAAATGATCCTTTTTTGGGGGGAATGAAAAATTGCATGTATATTTTTATTCTTTCTTATTTAATGTAACCTATTAAGTAGCTTACTAAATAACAGTAAATGAATGTTAAATCATAACAAATAATTTCCTAAAACTCTGAAGCTGTAACATTATATATATATATATATATATATATATATATATATGCCTGCTTTTAGAAGTCTACACACCATATATTTTTTTATATTTCAAACATTTTTCACTCTGTGGTATTATACAGTGTCTAAACCTTGTCTAAATTGCATAGTACACAGCAATGTCAGGCAATTCAGGAAACTATTTTAATTATAAACTGTAGGGTAAAGATTAATTACCTGTTTTCTGTCTATTTATTATTAAAGTTATTAAATCAGGATCTGCTGTTGCTGGGTTGAGTGGCTGGGTGGCAGCTGGCTGGCAGTGAGCAATTGTTTTGGGCCTTTTTTGCATTACTTGTTTTCTTGGGGTTTTGTTGTACATTGGGGTTTTTTCCCCTCTGTTACTTTCTTTCCTTTTTTTTTTTTTTAATTATTATTAAACTGTCTTCATCTGAACCCATGAGTTCTCACAATTTTACCCTTTCAATTCTCTCTTGCATCCCAATGGCTGGAGGAGTGAGTGAGCAGCTGTGTGGTCCTTAGTTGCCTAAGTTAAACCAAAACATCTTGAGTAATGTAGGCTGACACAGTGAGAGCACAATCACCTGTGATTATGAACCAAGATAAGGAATAGAAATACAGTTTGGAAATCTCAGCTACATTTATAGTTGAGACTTGTTCACATTTTAAGTACCTGACTGGACTTTCATCATCATCTGGATCTCTAGCAGTTACGACCCCCACCAGCGAGCCACTCATAGCCCCTTCAACAATCTCCATCACATAGTTCTCTGAGGTGAAAACTGGAGGTTCATCAGCATCTTCCACATTGATTTTGACAATGGTTTTGTCTTCAAATGGTCCTTCTTTCAAAAAACGCTCATCAATGTACTTGTTTACAACTTTTGCTTGAATACTGTATCTCCTTTTGCTCTCATAATCCACTGTCTGTTAAGAATAAAAGAGAGATTTGAAATACTTCTTTCTTCATATTTGAATTAAATATGGTTCCACAAATGCTGTGAGATTAAAGACAAAATAGTGTTATTCTTCAACTGGGAATTTTTGAAAAAAAAAAAAAAATTTCTAAAAGTAGTTAATTCTAAGACTTTTTTTTATGTTAGAAATACTTTAAAATTAAACTATTCTTGTTTGTTTTCACATTTAGGCTGGCTTTAATGCTACAGTCAGACAACACTGTAAAAAAGTCATAGTTACATTATTATTTTAGATAGTCTTTATCTACTGAAATAAAAAACAAAATAAAAATAATGAAAAAATAATAAAAACCCCTAAATAAATAGCTTCCTGAACTGTAACAAATCCACATAGGAAAAGGAACAAACAAACAAACAAAACCCAAGCCCTATAAACCAAAATGCAAGAAAACTAACAAACAAACAAACAAAACCACCACACTTATAGCTTTCAGTTCTTTCAAGACCTGGATTTCACTACACTATCAAACTCTATCTTCATTTTGGGTGATGTCCTCGATGCCACAGAAATACTCCTATGTGATTCCAAAAAAAATTAGACAGTATCAAAGACTACTAAATATCTTAATCCATAAGCTGGTATTTTTGAGTGTATTTAGTGTCTTTTCAAAGTTATGTCATAACAAAACCTCCACTATCTATCTAATACTGTTATAAATTCTGGCTTCACGTAACAGGAGACATTGGAAGTGAGTAATACTGTTTACACTGATAAAAATTGATAAAAATTTTACAGATGTTGCACAGAAGAAATAGAACATTTTCTCACAATGGGATACACTGTGTTGCACAGCTAGGGATGACATTAAGATCCTTTAACTGTCACTATCGTATTCAGCAGTAATAGGAATGAGTCAAAAATGTAAACAGAGAGAAAAGCATTTTTCTTTGTATACCCCTGTTATTCCAATCAAACCACAAAGCCTAAAGGAAGAAAAAAAAAAAAGTAGAATCCAAAGCAATAGGCTTTTTAAACACCCAGCAAGCAATAGGCCTTTTTTAAACACCCAGCTTGCTTGTGGAAATTCTCTCTAGTATTTAGATATTTTTTAGAAGGTTTCTGAGATCTCACCTTTTTTAATAAAATAATTCCTTCTTGAGTCTCATTGTTAGTAATGATGTCAAAAACATGTGAGCTATCTCCTTCAATGGAATAGTTCATGGCTGCATTCTCCCCTATGTCGTTGTCTTCTGCAAAGACTTGGCCTACAGTGGTGCCCACAGGAGCATCTTCAGAGACACTCATATGGTAGAGTCCTAAAGAAACAAATACTGGCACAGTTTAGTGATCTGCCATAGTTAATAGCTGCTGTAGCTATGCTGGCGTGAGGCTCTCAGAAAGCTGGGGAAAGTTCCCAACTTTTAGTAGAGCCAAGGATAAAATCTAGAATTGTATAGATCACGGGTACAGGACACGACAATCTTTCCACTTATGGGTCCTCACCTCTCAGCCCTACTTTAGCAGTAAATAGAGCAAAGGGCAAGAGGCAATGGTTTTAAAAGGAAGGAGGGAAGATTTGGATTAGATATAAGAAAGAGGTTTTTTACAATGAAGGTGGTGAAACACTGGCACAGGTTGCCACAAGAGATGGTGGATACCCCGTTCCTGGAAAAATTCTAGGTCAGGTTGGATGGGGCTCTGAAGATCTTTGCCCATTGAAGGGTGGTTGGACTAGATGACCTTTAAAGATCAACACAAACTATTCTATGATTCTATAAACCAACAGGGTGAAAATACAGTGGAAGACTGCACTTCCCAACTGCATTTCACTAGTTTGTCCTGACAGCTCAGTAAGTAGCTCTCATGTTTGCTAGAAACTCCCTGGACAGAGAGGTTCACATCATTTACCAAAAAGTTTACAGTAACTGGCAAAAAAGAATGAAGAGAGGAGAAGAAGAAAGAAAGTGAGTGAAAATGGTGCTTAGGTAGGGCAAACTAAAGGGAAAACAGTTTAGTAAGTGATTTGTCTCCAGAGTCTAGTAGTAAGTAAAAACAGCAGGCCTAAAATATTTTTCAATGTTTTTTATTTTAATCTGTCTGCTGAAGTCAAAGCACAGTCCTGTTCTAACAAGACTTACCACTGAACCTAACAGAGCTACAATGGATCTAAATTTCTTCCAGACTTCAATTAGTGTAAGCAGCCTATACTCACGCTGCTGAAATTTAGGTGGATTGTCATTGATGTCAGAGAGGTTGATGGTAACAGTGGCTGTTGCTGAAAATGCCCCTGGTTGCCCAACCATATCTTTGGCTTGGATGATGACCAAATACTGATCTTTTGTTTCTCGATCCATTTGGGAAGCCATTCTGATGACCCCTAAAAACGAAAAGTATAATGTAATATCATGTAACAGTCTCATTTTCCCCCCAACATCTGACAGTATAATATGGGTATAAAATGTATCGCTGAACCTAGTTATCAATTTACATTCTAGACTGTGCACAGCAAAACTGTCCTAATACTGGGAATTAGTACTCATGGTAGTAAATGTGCTGTATGAGACATCCATTCTGCATATTTAGAGTTCTGGGGAGCAGAATACTCCGTATATTTCCGCTATCATATGTAACCATGCCAGAAAGGTTTTTGGAGGGATGTCCCATAGCTGTGTTTCCTCCAACATAGAGATAGAAATGTCACATAGTGAATCATAGAGCTGTTAAATGAGAAGTGTTCCTAGATCCATTTGTTGAATGGGGTACTCGTAATCCAGCTCTTTTTTTTAAATGAAATATTTTGCTAACTAAAGTTTGGATTTCTTAGAAAGAAAGAATTTCGGCTTCTTATGGGAAAGAAAAAATTATTTTCTTTAGATCTAGGAATTATGCAAAGATGTAAGAGTGTATCAGCTGATCTTTGTAGTGACATAAAGACACATTTTTGCTTGCATCCATTTTATTAGTTTATGAATGTTTTCAAGTTACAAGTTCACTTGTAGTACCTGTTTTTGGCTCCACAGAGAAATATGGCTGTCCCTGAATGAGACTGTAAAGCAGGCGGGCACTATTCCCATAAGAAGGATCATCACCATCTGTAGCTGTTACTTGTATAACTGAAGTACCTCAAGGAAAAACAAAATAGATTATGTTTATTTTCTTTTTGTATAAATTTTCTCATAATTATAGAACATCAACTCTTTAAAAACCTTCTAACATACCAGATATATTAGCAACAGTCTTAAAAATTTATAAAAGCAAATGGCATCTATCAATATTTCTCCAGCAACTATTCTTGTTGCATTCAAATTTAAAAATTAAAAAAAAAATAGCATACAACTTTTTAGCACTACATTTACATTGCTTAAAATACTACACATATCACACCTTTTTCCCTAATTTCTGATATGTGAATGGAGGTTAGCAAATTGTCTCTCCTCCCCTTCTATATTCTTCAAAGTATTTTATGGAAGTTTCCCATAGGAATAACAAAACACAGTTACTTTATCGCCAGTAGGCCCAGTGGTGATAAAGAAATTAATTGTTAGCAAGCAAAGCAGCCAAGAAGTATAACAAGACTCAGATAAAATTTTTTATCGTTGACTCTTTAATAAGTCTCTCCCAGTGCAAAAAATGATGGCAGAATTCCCAGTACAAAACAAACAGCAGAATCAAACGCCAGAGCTTGATTTCATCTCAGATGGGAAGATCTTTATATCCTAGATAGAAGACTGATTGGTATTACCAGTAATGACTGTCCTTTAAATGAAAACATTCATAGTAACATAATTTTGTAAGGTAATAATTATTTTTTTCTTTTTTCCTCACCTAGGTTCTGCATTAGAATACAAATATCACTTCTCATGAGGAATAGTGGGAAATCAAGATACTTTCTAAAAATGTCTGGCATATGTTCACATGGTTGCACCTGCTTACCAATACAGCTTGCATAGTTATGCTGGAGGAGATAAGAAGAAACAGTGGAGTGCAAGGGAGTTAGACCAGAAACATGTTTTTTATGACAAAGACAAAATTGATACTTGTCTCCAATAAAACAAATATATTCATTGCTGAGTTTTCTAACAGTTAAACAGTTTTATTTTTAAACAGAAATTAAAAATGCTTTCTCATAGGAGGATATGCTAAATTGAATATTGTGATTATTTTAAAAAGTATGTTTTGCATTTTCTCTCAATTTATTCAGCAGTACAGCAATTCCATAACATGTTATCTTCTCCCAGGTGCAGAGTACAATAAGCTGTTAATAATTTTCATGAACTTTTGGACCTATATGTCCTTCAAAATACCTACAGTATTGAATATCTGACGTTCATGTGTGCTTTAGATGTGTGTATAGCTGTATAAATATATATACAGATCCTCTTGCTCTGGAGAAATGTTAAAGATAAAATTACAGATTCATATTTATCCAGGGCATATATGTGTGTCAGAAATTACAGAATTCCATAATAAGACTGAAAAGCAAATGAAATCTTCAGCTACACAACTGTTAACTTTGTATCAGCTGTGATCTATGAAATTGCTGTCACTATTACAGAAGACTCATCCTCTAAGACAATTTAGCATAACTAGAATGCAATTGCTTTGAAAAAGAAATGAAGTGCTGGTTAGGAAGGGATCAAGAACTATGAATAATCCAGTGGGTATGGTCTGCCATGAATGCTATTTTCTACTAAATAAACCCAACTGCCCACAACTAGGTTTAGAAATGGAGTTATTTACAGCACCATATTTAGTAAATCAGGGATAAAATGCAATCTATATAGGACTGCAAAGTTATTATTACAGCAATTGTGCATCTCACACATTTAAAGGTAGATTTATTTTTTTGCACAGTTTCTAACCATCATAGAGAAATCTTGAATCTAAACCAACATTTCCTGCTTCTCTAAGACCCAAGCACATTTCCTGTTTGCCTGTTGACTCTTCCAGCATATAGCAGAAGGCAAAAACATGGAATTTGTATAGTTGGGCTCAGTGAGATGCAGCTGGTAGATGTAATGGAAAGGTGAACAGGCAAGAGGCATCTAGTAGAGAGGGAGGTGACCTGGAGGAAAGACATAACATATCCTGCACTCTCAGGAGAAAAGTAATTTCTAAAATGGGGTGACAGGAGACCAGGTAAAGAGCAGGCTATAGTTTCTCCCACTTTTTTAGAAAGAAAGATTTTGTGATCACTATCTGAACCTCTACATTAACTATAGACTATACAGTAAGCAGAAGAAAAATATTATTCCATGAAACCTGCATTTTTTATACATTTAACAGTCATTGAAAAAAAAAATCCATCAAAGCCAACAAACCCACCCAAAAAACCCCAAACAAACTCCCAACAAAATAAAGAAAAACAAACCCCACAAAAAACCCCATAAACAAACAAAGAAACAAACGGAAACCAACCCAAACTATTAATTGAATGAAATAATGTCTACCATTTTTATCTGAGAAACAGAAACTGTAACGTTAATATTCTGTACTCAAAAACTGTCAAAAGATACTATTTGTAAGTACATGATTGTGAAAAAATACAGATACAAATCATGTCTTAAAACAATCAATTAACATATAAATATGCACATACAACCTCCACCCACCCAGGAAACCCAAAAACCCTAGCTTCTAACACTGTAAGCATGACATGATGTAATTCACAACTGAACTTTTTGATCAGCTTTATTTAATGCAAACTGCTATTTTTTATCTCTTCAGGCTTGATTTTGCCCTTCTTGGGGAAAATATAGTAGTGCCATTTATATGCTGCAGCCCATTAAGTATGCTATGGGGCCCTCATATGGCAAATAGTTATTCATTTTTCTAACCAGAGCTTGAAATCTGTAAGGACATTAAGTACTGATAGATTATTGCATCTGACTCTTAACCACTCCATCAGATATACTGCATTTGTACAAGTTTAACAGCTATATGGAAGACACTTTAGGTAAAATCATATGAAGCACCTGAGGGAAAAGCAGAGACCTGTGTTCTCAGAAGAGAGTCCATTTGCTGACATGCATTTCATTTACTGTGACACTTGCCTTTAAAACCCTAATAAAATTTAGTACTGAAGATAAAAGAGAGCTAATAAAGGATTAAAATATATTTTAATTTGCTGGCACATTAGTATATATATTGATATTTGAAACTAACTGCAGGCAAAATTATCCATGCCTATTTTCTGATCTTGCTGTGGTTCTCTGAGGCAAGTGGCCAGCTCTGAATTATTCTCTCCTCTCTTTTTTAGCTCCAGACAAAATTTTCACTACCAATGGCCTGCTTTTCCATATATTGACCACACTTCCTGTGACTGTGTTTTGTGAGGAAAGTACTAAGAGATCTAAAATCAGTGAGCTGAGCCAATGCTAGAGAACTCCGAAACAGAGCGAAGGGTAAGGCTCTCTGTTGCACTGTATCACTTAAACTAATTTTGTTCTTCATCCCTTATTATGCAAGAGTATTTCCTAGTTTACTGGGAGAAAAGCACTGACATATCGAACTATTATGGTATCAGTGCTGCAAATTTTATTTGCCTACTCTTTCTGTCTGTTGGGAGGGTATAAATTTCCTTGTAAGGTTGGTTTGGGATGCGCACTGAAACAGGTTTTACCTCAATAGTGAAGTTCCTACCTTCTGAGAAGAAGCAGGGCAAGTGAGCCTAGAGAAGTACTCCTGTTGTGTGGCTCAGCTGTTTCACATGTTGGAGCTGACCACTATCAAGGTACATATTCCACTTACACTGTATATTCCAGACATACACATTTTATTCCAGAAGTGTCTACGTGGAAGGAACAGGTGAAAGAATGATCTCTGGAATGATATTACTGCTAAAGAGGTCAGGCACAGAAGAAGCAATATAGAAAATATTTCAAGATCCACAGGATGACCTGGATTCACATATCATACACTGCATGGTTGCATATTTGTGAGTGTACTATTTCAAGCAATCTGTGTCTCAGACAGGAGGCACTCAGGGATCTTCATTTTTCACCCATTCTGGCAAATGGAAGATGGTGTTACTTCTGATTTTTTAACTTTTTCTTTTTTTTATCTATTTCTACATTTCATTAGAATATTTTTTATTTATAATATCACAGGAATATCACAAAATAGATTAAGTTTTCTGCAGCTTAATTAATCTTATTCTGAAGCGATATAGTATTTTAGGAATTTAAATATATAATGATGACACATGAGAGTGGATAAAGACATCTGAGCCTTTTACTTTAGATTATCTGTTTATAGCAAACTCAAGGTAGTATAGAGTAAAACTTCTCACTTAACTGCTTATTAATGGTTTCAGGTGAGAAACAGAGGCATATGAGAAAAGGTTACTACTGTTGTTTTGCCCTTAAGTATTGCCCTGAGTATTTTTCTTTTTTTTTTTTTTTCCCATATAGCCATCATTAAGACAGAAATATAAAATAGAAGAAATTTATAGGTCAGTTGTTCATACACTTATGTGAATAGTTGCAAGTCTCTGTATGTATAAATGAAATCATACTAAATCACCAACTATTTAAATAAAAACATTTTATAAGAGACTATGTGCCTTATAAGTAATGGTTTCCCACAGGAAAAAAAAAAAGGAGTCATCAAAGTCCTACAATTGTGCAATCTCAGATAATTCTGGACAATGAACTATACCCACTTTTACAGTGAGCACATAAAAAAAATAAAAATAAAAAGGTCCTTTACAAGACATCTGTCTTCTCATCTCCAGACTTGAGTAAATGGGCAAGATGTAAAGTCTGTAAGAACCCTCTGAACAAGCAACTGATTATGTTAGAAAAAGGTATTTGACAAAGAGCTCAAATGCAGGGTAAGTCTGTCTGGATGGAAAAAAGTGGGAGTGAAGAAATAATCAGTAGTGATTTCCCCAGCAGAAGTTGGTATAAGCAGTGTGACTAGCAAGTAAACTGATTCAATGGAGGTCTTTTGTAGCTATTGGTAGTGATGGTGAGTTACTGCCTCCTGGCAGAAATTAGGATACTAACCCCATGATTAAACACCAGTTATGAATATCCTTTTCTTGCTATTCTGGCTGGTAAAAGAACATAAAGTTTACAGTTCCCTGTGAAAGATTCACAGATTCTGCCCTAAAAGTCGAACAGGCAATGCTTAATGAAACATAGTTTTTATTATCTTTTATGATCACTGGTGCTGTTACACTAATGACCTCATTAATTCATGCTGTTTAAAGTAGTTGTCATGGGTTTGACTAGGGACAATTTTTACCACACCCCCCACAAATTGCTCTAAGGTGAGAGAAGGTTTATGCAGACAAAAAGATCTGACTGGGGAGAAAATAATATTAGGATTTATTACTAGCAAAAATAAAAACTAAACAACTACATCTACAACAA
>JAWMRA010000078.1:95822521-95838516 GCA_035584735.1 Pseudotriccus pelzelni | reverse complement strand
GGCCTTTGTCCGGAAATTCATCTGGACAAACTATTTCCAATCCCCAAGGAGGGGGACTTTTGCAAACCCATGACAGTAGCGCAATAATTTCTGTTTTATACCAACTGCAAATAGAAATAATCACAAGAGATGGGGGTATGGATTAAAAAGGTTATTGGGATTCTTTCTTTAAGGAATAAAGAATCTAGTTTTCCTGTGATTTTAAAGATAGTTACTTGGAGATGGCACCTATAACATGCTTGTTTATGTCATCTGTATTCACACCTTGGGATTCCCGAAGGCTTTAAATGTATGTGTCCACATATTATGTATTCATATGTGTATGTACACACAGATGTATATATGCACCTATATTTGTCAGATGTTAGCTTATTTGCTGAAATAAGTTTCCAGATACATGACAGATCCTAGTACAGGTCTGTTTGATCATTTAGAAGGGAGAAAGAAGAGGTTCAGGGATTAAGTTGTTCCTCTTGACAGGAAAATTACAATTCATGTGCTTAGGAAAATGGAAGGTAGTCCTTCACTGCACACAATCTAATCCAAACAAGAAGAATCTGACTGATATAGGAAAGAAGCTTGGCAGTGTAAGTAAGTAGGCAACATACAGAGAGTGAAGGTGGTCATCGCATCTCCTTTGCAACTGGCTTCAATACTTTACCTATTTTTACTGGTAATGCTGTATTTTTAAACAAGTACAAAATAAATATTTAGAAACAAGGATGTTAAGTACATGTATTTGTAATCTTTTCCAAACCTATAAACCAGTTTGCTTTCATCTCAGTGAGAAGCAGACTGTGACATATGCTATTAAGATTTTGGATCCACACAGCTACCTTGAAAAAAATCAGGAAATAAAGATTTTGGTTCACAGCATATCATACCTTCAGGTGACATCTCTGGAACAGTAGCCACATAAGGCCCATTCAAGAACTGTGGTTCATGGTCATTGACATCTCTAACCTTGATAATAAATTCTGATTCAGGTTCAACAGGAAGCTGAGTGCTCCTGTTTATTGCTTGGGCTCTTAGACTGTAGAAAGGTTTTTTTTCTCGATCCAGTTTTTGTGTCACGTAAATTTTGCCATTATATTCATCGATGACAAAAATGCTTCCAGCTCCCTCCCCAGTCAAAATGTATTTTAGGCTGCCATCCTGCTTGTCTAAATCAGATTTCAGCTGAAAGCATAAAACAGAAAAGTAAGTCATACTTTGGGAGGAATAAATTTTTGAAATATTCATTTGAACCTTTGTTTCCATGTTTCAGTGAACCCTGTCACTAATGAGCCTTCTTAGATGCTAATATTTAAAAGACAGTATTGTCACATTTTCAGCCAACCATTTTAATTTTAAAGTATATTAAAGTATTTAATTTTAAAGTATTTATGTAACAGACTTATGAATGCATGATAAACCTGAAAAGAGAGGCTTCAGCTACTTTGAAACAAAGGGAATGAATGTAAGTACCCACTTTAGTTCATTGCTTTATCAGCTTCCATACAACTCTGCTGAAAACAAGGCAAAGGCCATTAAACATTATCTAAAGTTTTTATTACTGCAAATGACAAGTGTACTTTGTAAGTTTTATGTATTTTTTTTTCTGTACTCAGCAATACTAAGTGTAAATGTGAGCAACAGTGATGTTCTATTTCTGCTGAAATATTAAAGAGGTGAAAAGCCATTCTGTGGTGTAAGCTTATATTATCTATTCTGAAATAAATTGATAGACATTTTCCATTTCCTTCCAAGATGATCTACATCCTCTGTTGTCTGGCTAAGTTGAACTTTATGATGATGATTCCTTTGATGAAGCTGAGCCTTGGAGACAATTGTGGTCCAGCTACATTTGTTCATGCCCTGTTAATGTTAGCAATATATAATAGAACCTTTTTAATACCAGTAACTTAATTTCGTAACATGTCAAGCATCCACAGCTGAATTTTATGGGACCAGCAATTTCTATCATAACATGAATTCTCTATTTTTCTCTATTTATTTTGGTTACAGAATAAAAGATATCGAATTCTCTAAGAGCCTGGACAATAACTGAAAAATCCAAAGTTTAAAAAAAAATAAATTATTCAACCTGCTTCTCTTATGAAGCAACAGGTTTAAAATGCAAATAATATGCCTAACCATTGACTTCAATTATATCACTGTTTTATTTCATGCTTATTGACCCTACAGGTCAGTGTAGGATATGAGGACACAGAATGGGAAAGAAGGGCCTGTTTTGCTATTGGATCTACTCAAATGTTTTGTAATAACTTCTGAAGTTGCAAAAATAATTTTAACTTTTCTTTGGAACAATGACTATGCCTTTTGAAGATTTTCCTAAAGCATAATTGTCTGCATGCATCAAATGGATACTTTATTCAGAATGTGATGGGGACGTTGCTCTGGGTTATGAGGAACAGTTTTGAGTTCTTGCTCTGAGTTCTCTCAAAGTATTTAAAACCTAAAATAGGCAGAGTTAATTACCCTTGACAGTATAAAAAAGAACTTCCAAGTCTAGGGAGTTTAGAACCATCTAAAATATGAACAACTTAAAGTCAAATATTTTCAACATAAGTAGTTGTGTGCAAAACGTAGTCTGGCCAAACTCATTTTAGCACCATCAAAATTGGCATCTGGCTAAGGGGCAACACACATTCTTTGTTATCACAAAACTTGATTTCCTTGTAATGAACTGCAGGGCACAGGAGAGATGATGTATGTCTAGATCCTTAAATTAACCTGGGGTTTGCATGTGACCACAGAGTGCATAAAACCCTTAGATTCTGGAAGCTGCCTTGGACTGGCTGCTTAGACAGTTATACAACTTCACTCAGGATCATTTATCCACAAAGGATTTTGTGACCTTGAACATGCAAAATGAAACTCTCTGACAGACGACACTTGCTGAGAAAGTATACTTTCTCAGTTCTCAGTTCTCAGTTTTTTTAGGCTAAACACAATAAAATATATGGTCTTCTCATTGTAATTGAGAACTGCGAATGAGAATTTTTGTACTTGCTCTCAAATACCTGCCACTGCAGTGCCAGTGGACACATTCGTTTTTCTTAAGCTTGATGATGAAAAAGGAGTCATGAGTCTACGTTAAATGAAATTTGAAAATTTAGCTCTGACTGTGAAAGGAATTTTATATGGAACAGCAACTTAAAAGCAAAGACTCTCTACCTGTGTATTTTCATTGATGCAGTTTTCTTCAGGGCCTTAATTACTAAAAATTCATGTGTTGATCATAGACTACCACTTAATTTGCTGAAAGCAGAATATATTGTACTCAATAAAAAGACATAAGTAAATATGTCTGACTAGACAATGGTAACAGTGCAACAAATTAACGATAATCTTCAATAAAATTCCTAGTTTCCCTGCGAGAAATAGAAAGGTGGGGTCATGAAAATACATGACTTTTATGAAGTTTCTTTGCAGGAAACTCTTTTTGAAGTATTGTAAGAGTAATAATGGTTCAAAAAAATATACAGCATGTCTGAACTTGTTCTTTCAGAAGAGAGACATCACACTTTCACAGTAGTTACTTCGAAGGGGCTGGGAAAAAGTAATTAATGAATTTTGAACACTTCACCCTTTGGGCCCAATTAAATTTTAGTGCTAGTTAATTAGCAGTTAAACTTTTTTTGGTTCATTCATCTAGAAAGAGCCTTAAAGAAAAGAAAACTAGATCTCAAGATTACAGCTATTTTTATTACACAAAAATAAATAATAATAATAAATATAATAATGATAAGCAGAGAGACTAGAAAGGGGCAGATAAAGCCTCATTAAGACAATTATCTTAAAACACAGTTTTAAAGGAGGGTAAAAAATAATTGCTCATTGTGCTAAACCTACGTTAATCTAATGAACCATGCAGATTCCTGTAGTTTCTCAGTGGTAAAAGGATTTGGTATTAATCTGCTTCATTAAAAATTAATGACGGGTAAATCAGCTGCTACTTAGTGTAATAGAAAATCATGCTAAATACTGTTTGTAAACTACACTACGCTCAGTATGACTGCTCTGATGCAGTGCCAAAAATAGCACAAGCAAATTGCCAGATGCTGATAAATGAGTCCTTAACTTTCATTCAGAAGAAAGAAAGAAACTTTTCAGCTTTATACCTTCATCTGGTGTGTATGAAACTCGTTTTAGTAACAGGTTGAATGTGAACTTTCCTTGACAGCCACCTAGGTGGAGAAAGGTCCTTGGTACTGCCATGACCTCCAACTCTTGGAGTTCTCTGACCCTCAATAAGGTCACAGGAAAGGAGCGATGTAGTAATGTCTAATTACAACTTCCCGATTTTCTGTTTCTACCTTTCTTGCTCATTCCAGGTCACTGGAGATGTTTGGTCTTCCAAGTCAAGGCAGAAGCTGCTAATCAGCATGCTAAAGCTAACCTTGTACTGTTCTTGAATCATTACTTATCATACCTGTCCAACATAAACAGGACCCAGTGAAATCTGCTCCTCAGTTGCAAAAAGTGGCTCCCATAGCCAGCCACGTTTCACTCTTCGCACTGCCATGAAAGACAGATCTGTGTTTTGAGCACTGCGGTTCTGCATGCTGAGGGAGTAAGGCCAAAGTTGAACCAGCATCACCATGAGAGGTAGCAATGCAGAGAAATTCATGCTGAAAGCTTCTTTCAATCAATTTTAATCTGTGAAAGAGGAAAAGAGAATTAAAAAAAAAAATTGACAAAGCACCACTTCACTTTTACATATTGATTCTGTGCTAATGTAAGAGCTGATTTGCAGTGTTAAAACATCCTCCTCTCCCTAAAAAGAAAGAGTTGAAACAAAGTCTGTTTCTGTTTAAAATAGATATTCTTTCAGACCCTCTGGCATGAAAATCAAGTGCTCAACTGTCCTTTATGAATATCCTATGCAGGGAGTTTCTATGCAAAAAAAAAGGAAAATCATACTTCAATTAATTCATCTCCCAAATTAAGCTGGGTATTTGTATTGTGTAGCCCAGGAATAATTTGATTGGAATAATTGTATGTTTCTGGTTAAGCAGGGCTCATTTTGAGCTGCAGTCACAGAATTGCCTGAAGGGTGAACATCTAGCCTCAGTGGCCCTGATGTCTGGCAGCTGAAACAGAGCGGTGCAGATATTTGTTTAACCTCTTCTTACCCACTTTCCCAGCTCAACAAAACGCCTGCAAAAATGCCAAAAGTGGTAGGGCATCACCTTTCTCCTTCCTGGCTGATAGAAATTGTCTTAACTGAGTTTACCACCTCTGACATTATTGTCTGCAATTAAACACTCAAAGGGCAAATGCATCTTGAAAGATGTAGGTTTCTGCAGCTAGTTTCATAGGCACAAAACACACTTTCAGAAAATGAAGGTTTTTCACAAATTATAAGCTGTTACTGGCTTTTCAGTGATTTTTGGCAGAGTAAAGGAAACTCTGAATTTTAAATATAATACAATGCTCAGTTAAGAATAACCATCTTACATGAGGAAGAAAGGAAAATTTTGAAAATACTTACTACACACATTTCAAGTCTTAAAACCCTATTTGGCAATGGCATAAGCCATTCTTGTCAAGGCTTTAGCCTTAAAAAAGAATATTTTCCATGCGGGAGAAGTTTGCTTTATGAATTTGTCAGTTTGTACAACACACTGGAGAGAAATATTTGGATGTATTTTTCTTAGGCCTGAAAAATCCAGAAGTCTAGTTATCTAGGAGAAAATATAGATGTATCAACTTAAAGTTAATGATTAAAATAATAATGTAACAAATGTCCATCCTTATCCAAAGGGAAATATCATAATTGCTTAAAAAGACATATAATACAGAAAACTATTTATTATCTTCCAACAATTTCATATGATGTTGGACAACAGTTTTTTAAAATGTGTATGTGTATTTATATATATATATGTATGTATATATATATGGAGAGAGAGAGAAAAAAAAGATAAGGAAGTTCTAGTAGTAAAGTCATATAGAACCATAGATATTAAAGTGTACCTTCCAATGTATTAATGTTTTCTGGTTTTGGACTCTAAAGTTCTAAACAGTGCAAAACAAGACTTAAATAGAAGGAATGTAACTTCGATACTCTCTAGTTTCCGTTTCCAGTGGAAAACTTCTTATTTTCCTATAGCTGGAAGAAGAACATTTGTGACATGGAAAACAAGGCCAACAAAGCTCACCTTGGCTCTGAAATAAAGCTTGAGTGAGGCTTAAAAGGCCTAAAGACCTTGGAGAGGCTCTATGCAACAGGTGTACTTAACTTTAAGCAGTAATCTGCACAGAAACTAACCTTGAAAATGAACATTCATTTTATTTGAGCACATACCAAAAGACAACCAACTCAAACAATGAAAGCTGAACAGTCAAAGAGTCCTTTCTGAAGAATCATAAAAAAATGTACTTCAATATTCAATGTGAAGAGACAGGTGTTCAGTCTGGGCCATTGAAAATACTCCTGCCTACCCTTTTGTTGTTGTTGCTTTGGATGCTTCTTGTGACACTGTCCACATTGTTCAACAAGGTATTTCAGGCTTGTGGGTCAGTATTTCATGCAGAGTGAATGTCAAACAATCAGTATCAAATCCATCTGAAGACACCATGTATACATAGCAACATAGTGAGAGTATAGGATATGGCTACACAGATGTGTTGTTGGCCACTTTTTGCAATGTGCTTAGCAGTTAGATATGAACAGCATAAAGAATAAAATTAGTATTTTCGTCTGTTTTGGTGTCTCCTTTCTATTAATTTATATTAATAGCCTGGGTTACGTGAATTCAAGCATCACATCTCAGATCATCTGAGGATGAATAAACATTTTTAGATTTTGACATTTCCCACTGTTATTGTATGAAAAGATTTTGACAGTATGCAAATTTCTGTAAAAGACTATGTAATATTAAATAAATAAAGATATCTAATGGAACTGAGAGCTGTATTTATCTCTGCTATATCAAACAAACTCAATTTGCCTTTACTTTCAGGCCCTTTCAAAGCATGTTTGCTTCCAACATCTTCCTACTCATTTGGCATTGAGACACTGCCTCCGGCCTCTGACCAGCACAAGTTGCCATTCTTTATAAATCCAATTGTTCCCTTGTGAAGTAATCATCTTCTTTCTGTTCCACTGATTGTAGCTGTCTCTCAAAAGTGGCCCTCATAAAATATCCAGAAATTAATTTCTTGTTCCCTCCTCTATTTCTAGTCTTTCCTTAAAAATCTAAATTTCAGTGTTACAAATTTAAAGTTAAAAATAAAAACCCAAAACTGCTCACAGTGTTTAAGATGATTCTGTACTGAGACTACTAACAATCACTACGACTAGTATTGTCTCATTATTCCCTTGTTGTTCCCTGTCTTTCCCTATCCATCAGTTGTCTCTTGTTTTACACTCATTCAGTAAGGACTTTCTAAACAAAATGACCTTTTACTCTGTGTTTCAATTATAATGTTCAATTGAAGGGAGGATTCGGAAAAGCACTGAGATTTTGGTTGCTGTAGTGATATTCACAAATAGATTTTTTAGTAGAATAATATGTAATTGAAAAAAAAAAACATTTTCAGAGATGAGCAAATGACTTGTCAAAAATGATTTCCCAAGGGTAAGAGAGAAATGGGAACCACTCTTCTGCTCCTAATCTTCAGGGAGTATGTCTCCACTCCACACATGCAGTGGATTACAATAATAAAGACTGATACTTAGAACAGAGTAATAAGAATAACAATTTCAGTCGTTAAGACTTTTAAAGCGGCATCTTCCTTTTATACCCAATGAAAATAATGAGTTTCCTGTAGACTTAAAGTTTACCTTCTTGGCACAAAGTTGAAGAGTCCTTTGTTAGGTTTGTTCTGGAATCATCACCAAGTGATATCCTTTCTCCATTTGAAATAATACCTGTTACTGCCTAGCATTGCAAAAAAAGCAGTAGGAAGAGTAAGAGGTCTAAAAAATGCTGCTGCTTGGATACAGAGAAGTTAAATATTTGTTGACAGAGAAAACAAAAGACTAAAGGTGAAGACAAACACAAGTTTCTAAAGAACTAAAAATACCCCAAGCAGCAGATTGCAGTGAAGATGACAAAAAGTTCTGTTCCAGTTCTGCTAGCTGAAGAATAGGAAACCCAAACTTAATTTTGTACCAACTCCCCCATAATTTGGTATAAGTAAAGCCTTTTAATTAGGAGATAGGAAAACACCGAAATATAGTAACACTGGATGTGGTAGATATTCCTTAACTTGACACCATTAGGACCATCTTGTATATGTACATGATCCTATTTATATCTGAATTCTGAAATAGTGACTCCTGCGAAAAAAAAATATCTCTGTCCTTGAAACTACTCAGCAGACCTAAAAATGCCAGACTGAAAGACATTCCTTTTGTGGAATTTGGTGTTGTCTTTGCTTGTTTTAATAACTCCAAGCACACAACAAGTGGAAAAATTCATTAATATGCAAACATTTCTTATCTCAAGAAGAGCCCTAAGATGATGTTGTTTCAGTTACATGTTCTGTTTCATGCATCCATGTTATTATGATTGTAGTTAAATTTGTCTCCCTTGTATATTGCTATCTTTAATTTTCATGTAATAGGATAAAGAAGAAAGGGTATTTGTGACTAACCCCTACAGATTACTGATGATTCTAGCGTATTATAGTGCTACTGCTCCATTTTCTTTCCAGAAAACATTATAATAGACTCATTTTCTTTGATGAGTTCAGATTTTGCCCAATATGGTAAACACCTAGGCTATATTACTTCTGGAATTCTCAAAGACTTAATAATATAAATTAATATATATGTCAATTAATGCAATTGATGTATATGTTTTGTGGGGGATTCTGTTTGTTTATATTTGTTTTATAGTCTGTACAGAACAATGATAAAATCTTCCAGAGTGTGTAGAGTAGTGGGCCTAATCTTATTCTTGCTGCTTCTTCCTGTTGCTGAATTTCACATAGGTTAGGGTAATAATTTTTGCAGGTTTGATGTTTTAAAACTCTGCATTGTATTTTTCATTGATTTTGTCAGTGATTTGATTTTTTGCAATCAGTGCCAAGCTCTTTTTAAAGTAAATTTTCTATTCTTCATGTATTTTAAGTACTTTATTGGGAGACATTACAAAAAGGCATACTAAACTCCTAAGTAATAAATATGGCTTATCTAGCTCCAGGTGGAAGCCACTACTGTGACAGTAATATTTCACCAACTTGATACAAAGCAACAATAAGAAGAAAGGACCAAAATTAACAAGAATTTATTTTGCTACTTGAACTTAATTTTTACTAAATGTAATCACAGTTGCTGTATGCCATATCTAAGTATTGTGTGATCAACGGACTGATTAATTGATTTTTGTGTATGGAAAAAATTTAAACCAGTCCTGCTGTAGCTCAGGTTTTTACCACAAGCCTGTCAGCTTATGTTTATCTGCCTGGTTTGTTCTCTTTATGGTTATTCTAGTGTTTAATATTATTTTAGGTTTAGCTATTATTTTTATTTAATCTAAATATCTTAATTTAGTCTATTTTGAATTTCTGGTATTTCACACATTTTTCTTTCTTAAATTTTGACTGCTGCATCTAACAAGTATTCTGGATTTAATTATACTATGGTTATCAGAACTAACATCTAATTGCAGTAATATCTTCAGTCAATTAATTACAGTGGTAACTCAACAATTATCTTGCTAGTCTGTTGCAGAACTAGCTATTTTAAAATCTTCTACTTAACCTTGAGAGGTGTCTTCTGTAATGTACATCTTGATGTGACATTTGACCAAATTTTGTTGACTGGTAGTGCATATTAACACAGTATGGCTATGTGTGTCTCCACCAGTCACCCAGAACTTCACTTACATGGAGATCAATTACTTAGATGTTACGAATGTGGACACTGTTTTGCAATATCAAATAATAATATTTCTTTCTTGAAATCCTCTGTCTCCAAATAAAAACCTATGACAATTTTAGGGAAAGGTAGGAGTTTTTTTTTAAAAAGAGGAAACAGGGTCAAAGGTGAAAGATGAGATTTCCTGCAGTGAGTAAAGAAAACAAGTAGTAAATATGTTCCCTGTTCAGCATAGAAGCCAAAGGAGGTAGTGTAGAGGATATTGTAACATACTGTGTGTTCTACAATCTCATTCCACAGTATCATTGGTAGTTCTTATTTCCTTAGTGGAACTATATTAATCACTGATAGACATGAGTAAACCAATACTGAGAAAGAAACATTTTTATGAATTGAAGTCAGTGACCCCTGGTGCTACCCTATTACATTTGAACTTTGGCATGTAACACTGGCTGCACAATGCCTATGTCCCGATGGCTGTGAGCATACGAGATAAGGCAGCCATTCTCTTGCCTTTTGCAACCCTATTCCACCAGTATTTTTAGAACTGAGGAATTGGTTGATGATCTTTAAGTTTGCTGGAGATGTATGCAGCTGGGATCAGCTCAGTATTTCTGTATGTGGTTTGGCATTCTTGTGTTTGACTTCCATTAGGGGACTGCTGCTGTTGATGTGACTTTGTAGACAAAGACTCTCATGATTATGGAAACATGAAATCATTATTTCACTCAATCATATTACATAGAACTGGAAGTGCAGCCTCAATTTCAGTCATGCCCAAGGCAGAAGGAGACCTAAGTCTTCTCATTGTAATTTCTTTGCTCCTTGAGAAAGAACCTGGTAAAGAGAACCCAACCCCCCTAAAGAGTCTCTGGGCACAAAGAAAAAGTCACTCACACCATTCCCAGCAACAAAATATAGACTGTGAAAGGATAAACTTCTGGTAGGTAGGACTCTCTCAGACAGCCTTTTCTTTGCAGAGGTGACCTTTGGAAATGCTGGTTAAGGTAAACACTGTGTAGGCATCAAGCCAAAGTCAAGCCAATATTTCTGTAAACTTCCTCTGGGAATGGTTGTGCTACTGTTTTTCAGATAATATCAAAATTAAATCTGCAGCATCAGAAATTAATAAAGAGAAACTAAGGCACCTAGAATTGCTCCCTGGTTGGTGTGGCATCTTCTCTTCTTCTGAGAGTATAGCTTTTCCACATGTTATTAGCTAAAGTATGAAATTATGAAGTTATATGCTGAATAGTTTCATAGACTAGACACAGGTATTCCTACTTTACTTTCTTGTAGGGAAGAAAAATGATGGAGGAATATCTATGTCTCTTGCCTAAACACTGGTGAATTAATTATTATATTTCATCCTTTTACACAGACCTTTTGCCATACAGCTGTTTCCTACATCAGTCCCGATGCTTCCTAGATAAAGATAAATTGAAATGCTTACCTTAGGACCTAACTTTATGAAAAAATATGTTCATTTTCTGTGGACATTCAACAGCTTCAGGAATTTTATTCTGATTTGGTAATTGATTTGGTAAACAGGTGCTGAGATGCTAAAAGATTCAGTTATGCCAGTAGGTGTGGTAAAGTGCACTCTCTACACTAAAAATAAACATTTAGCTTTATTTGTAGGTTTCCTCAACTGTGTTACTTAAGATAGCTTGCGCTATAGAAAATTATGACTAAACCGTTGTATTTTAGGTTAAATATTTTGCTGATTAAAAAGACTAACTCGCGTACACGGTAAAACCAGAAATTCTTGTCGTTTGGCATTTGCTTTTTATTGTACAAAAGTAGCAAATCCAATTACAAGGTGTTTGATTCACTGGGCAAATCCTACTGGAACATTTTCGGCTCTGCAGGATACCACTCAGTACTGAAGAACCACTTGTCAGCATAACGATGTAGAGGACCACATTCTGTGCTTCACACTTGAATATGTTTGCCAAATGATTTTCAGGATGACACTTCATGAAATGCTCCAAAACTCTTTTCAGGATTGAGGTTCCTTTTATTGCATTCATTCATAATTACTCTTTGCATATGCTGAAACTAATAGTACAACAAATTTGCTTTTGACATGGTTTTGGGGAGATTTAATACCTCCAAACATAAGATAAAAAGAAGCTTCAACTTTTCATTCAAGATGATGCTCTTTGCTACAATTTGACCTATTGCTAAACTGCTGGGTTTGGCTTTGGAATTAATTTTCCACATACAATGAGATAAATCGGAAAACCCCTCAAATGAAATTATGCAGTCTATATCAATGGGAAACCAGAATTAAATCAGGTGTTAATGTTTATCTTTGATGAATCTTAAAGTAAATAAATATTCGAGAAAGCAATACCTTAAAAGCAGTTAAAGAAACCATATCTTCACATAAAAAAAAAAGGAGGAAGGAGAGGTCTTTTTCTTTATTATTATCCTTCATTAACATCATTTGTTCTGTTTTTTCATACAGAACAATAAGGTAAATAAATCAGGGAACAATTATTTCTAACAGTATTAAGAGTTTTCCTTATAAGTTAGAATATCTGCTCCGATACATAATCCAGTTATCCAGTTAAAAGGTCTGCTTTAAATTAATGGACAGGAAAAGTCTCTTGCATACATACATTCACTGCAGGTACCACCACAGTGGAAATCAGTTGGAAAAGCGCAATGTTTCAGTTCTGTTTGTTTCTCCTTTACTCCTGATTTTGATATTTCACTGTTCTTCTATGCTGCCAGAACATATCTTTTCTTCACTCATTCTATCAATTATGTTAAAGGCTGATATCTTTTTTCAATTTCCCACATATAAAAAATTTATCAAGAAAATGCAGTTCTTATTTAATTCCATTAAACTTTGTAAGCACTTCTCAGGCACTGAGGTATTCAGAACAACATAGTAACAGAACATTAGGTCATCCAGGCAACATAAAAAGTGTTGTATAATCAATTTCATGTAAAAGATTTTCAGAAAGGATTTCTTTTCTGTTAAGTTTTGAGGTGTGGAATAAAATTTTACAGGTACAGTCCCAAAGATCCCATCAGTTTGCAAATTCTGCATTTTTTTAATAAAATAATTTTTATGAGAGTTATAAATTAAGCAAATTCTAAAAAAAGAATGCTTTTTCTAGCTGTTGGTACAGCATTCTCCAAAACGTCTTGACTTAAAAGCTATTTTTAAAGGATAGGTGTTACCTTAGACCTCTGATATTTCTATATTATCATGTAACCTCAAATAATATTATCAGGTTAAAAAAAGAGAAAAAACAATCAAAGTTGCATAGTATCTGGAATTTAGGTCTTGACACTCTTCATAATCAAGTTTCTTTTTGATGTTTCAGAGCATAATTTTTGTCCATTACTTGCATACTTATGCATTAAAAAAAATTCACTTTCTCTTATCTTGCTACTTGGTACAAGCAATATATTTCATCCTATAATAGGGGGAAAAATACTGTTTCTATTTTCATGATCATTTAATGTAGTCCTTACCTTGAATCAAATTAAGATATCTTTGGACATTCTTATTAATTATTAATTCCCTTTGACTGAAAATTCATTAATAAGAAAGTCAGGAATAGCACATAGAAACTGTGTTGAAACTTGCCTTTTTAAAAGTTAAGTTCAGGTTGCACTGTGTTGTTGGGTGGCTTTTGTAAAGTGTTATATCAATGTAAGAAATAGCCTTTGAAAAGTTCCTAGCTATTATTTGATACCTTGAATACCTATGCAAGCTGCCCTTTCAACACACTTTTATTTTGGGTCCTTATATTCTGGTTATTCTTCAAGCATATTACATTGTTTTAGAGGGAAAAACTAAAAACAAAAGCATGTAAGAGCAGTGGAAAACTGGATTAAAAAGTCAACATAGCTAAAGACTTCAGAATACCCCCAAAATTCAGATGATGTTAATTCAGTTAATTCTTATTATTGTCAAGATTACTTATCTCCTGGACTAATGCCCATGATAGAAGAAAGCCAAACACCTAGATAACTTTGAAGCTGACAAAATATTTTTTTTATTATGTCTTCATATTTCCTGTTCTGACTTTTTAAACTTTAAATTATTTTCTTTCTTTTTTCAACCATTTTTTTGTCTTACTACAATATGATTCTTCCTCTTTCTAGCCTATACTGAAGCCTTCTCTCTTACCGAGAAGCTGAGGCACTGAACGTCCCGCCCCACTTTTTTTCCCTTTCTTCATTTGAGAACTTTTCCTGTTTGCACAGAAGATGAATGAATTACCTATTCACCTGTCAGCTCTGTCCCCACTGCTATAGGTCACCTGCAATAACAATTTATTGCATCTTTAGACGAGCTTTTTCCCTCTCTGTAATCTTTGTGTGTCATTCTCCTCTCATTACTTGTGTAAGCCTCTTTTGCTTCTCTACTCAATGTTATATCTCAAACAGACCTCTCTGTGCGGATTTCTTTTGATATTTTACTTCATAGAAGCCTATTGTAAAAAATAAATTGTGCTGTATTAAATTGTTAAGCCAGAACCTCTGTGAGTCATTCAGAGGGTAATTTTGCCTATTTCAAGAGCTGTTATGTACTTTTTAGTCTTAGCTTTTGTATCTCCAACTGAGCAGGTATCCTCAATACTTTATGTGCTACAAAAATATTAAAATGCATAATCAGACTCAACATTTTTAAATTTCATCACCTAATTTTTCTTTCAATCAAAGAAACTTCTTGAGCCAAGAAGCAAGTGGAGGACAGAGGCAGAAACAGGAGGAGTTAACACAAAAAGTAAATCCTGGATAGGATGACTTTAATAGGGTAATAATCGTGGTAAGTGACAGGAAGTGAGAGACTAGAAGAGTCTGATATTTCAAATGCAAGGCTTGATTTTCATGCAATGACTAGGAAAGAAAGGAAAAATCTTTACATGGATTCAGACCTGCATCAGAAAGGGGCACAAACTCTGTTGAGCCAGGAGCCTCTCTGTCCACGGGAGGCATTCAGAGGATAACTTTTCTTCTGGTTAGTGCACACTGCTCTTGAGCAGGGCTTTGGAAACCAACCAATAGGTTTTTTGCATGTTTCAATTTTCTTCCCATCTTTAATATCTTACTTAGCTAAAATCTATAGATATATCCAGTATAGATATCTATAATAA
Organism: Pseudotriccus pelzelni; assembly: GCA_035584735.1. Lineage (NCBI taxonomy): Eukaryota > Metazoa > Chordata > Aves > Passeriformes > Tyrannidae > Pseudotriccus > Pseudotriccus pelzelni. The sequence continues at coordinate 95,823,549 of JAWMRA010000078.1, read as the reverse complement.
ACTAGAGATATATCCAATTCAATTGAAGTTATTCAGAAATAATACTTCTGCTTGGTTTTGTGTCCTTTCATCTGAAATATGTAGGAATTGCCAAAATTTAATGCAAAAGCCCCATGTTTGGTAGAAAGCAGCTGAGCACTCTGTTAAGTATGAAGTACTGTCCCAGTTATTTCAAAATAATATTAAAAACACCAAAGATTGGTGTTGATGCTGTAACATTAGTGTGGTGTGCTGCATGGTCGAAGTAGTTCCTCCAGAACAAAGGAGGTAAGAGAAAGGATTAAGAAAACCATAGGAGTCATTGTCATCAGACCTTCATGATAATGTGTCTCAACACGTATTTCCAAAGGAAGTTTTGCAGTCAAGAAAGGAGCAAAGTTCATGGAAGGCAGACGCAATCTGAGAAGATTTCAAAGATCCATGAAGAACTCTGTTGACAAGCAGGAGACTTGGATATTGATCTAATAAACAAAAGGCCTTTGCAAATAACCAATTTGCAGATGATACATTTTTAAAGAGCTGACATTTTCAGGATTTGTGTGTTTATTTTAATTAAGAATATGTAAAGGTGAAATATTAATTTCCTGAAAAAAAAATCTGAATAAAGAAACAAAGGAACAAGGTAAACTTTAAAAAACCTACAAAACAAAAACACAATCCAACAACTAAACATCACCAAACAAAATGAAATTTGAAAATATGAAAATATTTGAGATATATTATGGGTAAAATTGAATGTATACAACTAGTGTCATATCACTATCTATATTGATTTTTTTAAATAGAAACCACTATATAATAACTGTGGCAGTGATGAAGGAGGGGGAACCTCTGGTGTCTGGGTGATCAGTCCAGGACCCAGAGTGGGGGGATGCTCTCCCGCAGCCCCCCCCGCCACGTGGCCCCCATGAGCTTGGCCAGGGCCCACGCAGAGACCACAGGACAGGGATGAGCGAAAGAGAGTTTATTGTTAGGGTTACAGGGTTATATAGGGTTCAGAGGGATTGAAATTTAACCAATTACAAGTC
>JAWMRA010000078.1:95781243-95822421 GCA_035584735.1 Pseudotriccus pelzelni | reverse complement strand
CTTCCCAGTACATTCCTAAGTATGAGATAAGGGGTTACAGAAGGGGGAGAAGAAACAGTGACTTAACAAAAGAAACTACTAAAAGCCATTTTGAAACACATTTAAACCTTTAAACTTCAACTTTCCTTATATACTGCAACAAATAACCAATGTTAGATCTTGGAAACTTGCCTATAAAAATTAGAGATTTATGGTGTTTAGTTGACAAAATATGACCACGACTATTTCTGCTATGACCATTACCAATTTATACAAGTAACTTCTGTGTATCTCTGTAAATTTAGCCAGCAGCTCATGAAGAAGAGCAGTAAAAAAAAGCACAGATTGTAATTCCCATCCCTCACTACGTTAATTACTATGTTTGTGAGAGTTGTGGGGGAATTTCCTCCAGAAAGTAATGTTTTAATAAAATCTCAGTACAGGATATAGAAAACCTCTTCATATTTTCTAAAAGTTATGTGCAAGACTTTGCGTACTTTCAAAATTAGTCCCTTCACAGTGGCACATGAAAGTTTTCAGTGAAGAAATTGTGCTTCAGAGTTCATTGAAATGAGTGGATATTTTCAAACCACGTCTTGGCCTTGGACCTTGCCATTGACATGCCTCCTTCATAGATATTTCCTTTCCTTCATTAGGCTCTAGAGCATTCTTTCGTTCCCGTGCAGCTGAGTGGATAAGTTCAATGCACATAAACATACGAATATGCATGAACTTTCAGAGATACCATGATTCACTAAATCAGAATGTTTAAATTTCCCCCTCAAATAAGTTTCTACAAAAGAAATTACTGTAATAGGTTTCTATGGATATCTCACTTCTTTAAAGCCAGTTTTGTCCACATAATTTCCCTTCTTTCAGGAGTCTGTCCGAGTTTCTGACTTTAATTCATTGCAAGCCAACTGAAACTGGAAAGTCCATGAAGTTGCCATAGTAACTCAATGGACAAAGACTTAATTCACTAGTTTATATAAGCCAGAATTCATATCCTGCAGACAGTAATGATCTTAAATTATTTAGGTCTATAAAGTCAATGGATTATATATATTTAATAAATAAGTGTCAGTTCCTTAGTTAGTGAAAAATGGGCTTTGATTGCCCCAAGTTGTCCCAAAAGTATTTGTATGTTAGCTAGTATGTCCATCAAAAAGCCAAGGAGAATGAAAAGGAATGGGAAACCAGGGTATGGTAACAGTAGTGTTAATAAAGGTTATGAGTTATGTTATTAATTTATTAAGATTTTTTTTGAAAAAAAATCCCAAATTTAGCTATTAAGCTCCATAAAAGCCATGTGGATTTAACAGAAAGAGAGGATGGCATACTTTTTTACAATTTAGTGAAAACAATGGGACTGGAGTCAATTGTTATTGTTCCCATTCCACAGACATAATTTGCAGTAACAGTGCTGAGGGAACCAAATTCAGAACAGCAAGACTAAAGGAAAAGTCTTTGGAACAATTGATTTTTAGAACAATTGTGTTATGAACCACATCCATTTTGTCATGGGCATCATGATTTACTTAGAGTCACTGCATACATTTGGATTAAGAGTATGGTCTAGTCAAAAGTTATGCTGGGTAGAGTCAAGATGGATGTGACAAAATTAAGTAATAACAAATAAATATATATTTGCTTAATTCAGATAATTCCCTGCTTCTCAGCTTCTTGATCACAAATGGAAAATCTTTAAATTGGTTGAAGATCACCCACTAACTCTGAGAACAGTAACACGGTTTTTTTCTTTCTGTTTAATTTTTCCCTCCTTCCCCATACCTTCTGCTTTATGCCACATTTAGGCACTGGGCAGATTGAAATCGTAAACCAGTCCTGCTGCACTGCAACTTCTCTAAATAGCATTGGTAAATATTATAGATATAATAAACATTCTTTGGGAACATTGCACTAGTAAATAGATAGGGAAATTTTAATCATCAAATCTACCTATAACTTTAAATGTCTTAGAAAACAAATTCAATTTCATTTAATCCCCTCAATTAATGAATTCTGTATTACATTTTCATGAGATTCCTGAGTACAACAGTTATTTATTTTAACCCTGCACGTGTGAAAAGACCAGCTGAAATGGGAATTGCCACTACAGCTTTATTCTATGTTGTTTTATTTCATTCTTTTCCTGTATTTTAATTCTAGTTCCAGCTTTCAATACGATATTGCACCTGTAAGTTTTACCTGCATATTTAATTCAAGGAGTAGGTTGACATCTATATTTCTCCCTGGATGGGAGTTCATCATGCCATTAGATTTTATCCCTGGATTTATATTTTGACTCATTCAAGTTATCTCTGATCATTCCAGGCAGTTCAGGTCCTTTCATAGTTTCCTGGCTGGGCCTTGTCAAGAGTAGAAAAGTGGCATGAGAGGCAACAGGATATGGAAGACTATTCAGGCAAATAAAAAGAAGATTGTTAACAGAAGTGAAAGAAAACAAGAAACAGATATGCTACAGTCAGAAATGTCTATGTTATCTCATACAATAATAGAAGGGTTGGTTGGTTGTTTGGTTGATTGGTTGGTTTTTTTGTGATTTTAGGTAAGTTTTGCTTTTTCCAGGAAGTTCTCATCAGTTTTGAGATAACATAGGCAGTTGCCTTGATGACAGGTTTCTTCTCATCTTCCTCCTGCAACCTCCACTACTATTCAGCACATTATGAGTTTTTAGAGATTTCTTATGGAAAATATTTTTTATTAGAAGATGTTCTGTAATTCTGACATACATATATATATATATATATATATATACGGGTTTGGGTTTTCTTTTGGTTATGTGTCTGGTTTTTTTTCTCTCAAAGGCTGTTACAGAGTATATGAACTTTGTATGGTATGGGATACAGCATATTTAGTCTCCAACTGTAAGCATTAATTTTAATAAAAATATCTGTCCTCTGGACACTTAAATTAAACAGCCACTCTTAAAGCTAGTGTCTAAATCACAGAAATATACTTAACTGCTTTCACAAAGTACATCATATGCTTTTCCTATGCAAGGTATTGGCAAAATACAGACTTGTTCTTGCTTAACTTGGATTGAAACTTCATTCAGTAATGCATCATAATTTCATTAGTGCTTTAATTTAACAAAAAACCTAAGTACTTAGACAACTGCCTGAAAATTCAAGGAGAGAAACTGGAATTACTCCCTGGTTTCATGGTTTTGCTACAGAGGAGCATGTACAAAAGAGCAATAAAAATATTTTAGTCCTGAGTTCTTGCTGTTATTGCCAGTGCCTGTCAGACAGGAGAGTAAATTCTGTACATTTTCACTCTCATTTTCCTTCAAATTACTTTTGTGACCTTCTTGCCCGTATCTGAAATATGACTCAAAAAAGAAGTTGCTAATGCTGATTATGTTATTGTACTATTTCACCCTCACTGTGAAGCATCAAAGGAGTAGAAGCAGGGACAGGGTATTGGCATGGTACTATGGAACCTTAAACACGGCACAGAAATCCCCCTCTCTGGGAAGGGGCCAGGGCCATTATCCATTCTGAGAGCACTAGCACAGCACTGTGAAAACAAACCAAAAAAATCCCTACTGGGTACAAAGTATCATTTTCCAAATAAAGAAATACAAGGTTTTCAAGTTTTCTTAGTAGAAAATAAAAATAAGCTCTACTCTGTAGAGTAATAAATAAATCTAATGTGTTGATTCTACTCATTGCTGAAACAGTGTCAAGGAGGATTAGGTAAAACTAAAAGAAATAATTGCATGAAAGATTCACACACAACCTCCGAGAGAAAACAAATATATTTCTCTGTGAAAGAGAATGAGAAGGGAAAGAAATTATCTCATACAAATCCAGTTGGTTCATATCAAACAGGAAAAGATGGCGGGTATTTTTATCTGTGGATCACACCACTTGATTTTTTTCCAAGTATTGATAACAGACTGGATGTTGAACTACTTGCAGCTAGGATCAAATAGAGACCAAGCAAGGTTTGTGAAAGGCAACCTTAAACCAAAATATGATCTGTTATCAGGATTCTTGCAGTTCAGTCTTACAACGCCATCTTTGCGGAAACAGCAACTGATTTAATATACAGAGCACATAATTCCTCTGTAATGAAAGCACTTCACCTTGAAGAGCACTTCCACCAGCTTTCAGTAGAACATTGTTCAGTATTGAGAATTCAGGGGAGTTTTTTGATTAATGGCAACTGAATTGTAAGAGTCCCCTTTTTACCCCCTTAGAGGACTACCTTGCTCTTTTGCAATCCTCTTAAAGGATAGTTTACAGTTTATTGCTTAGAGTTTAACAACTTTTTTCAATAGCACTGTGACTTTAGCCTGACTTTTCCCTCTCTTTTATCTAACACCAGACACTTTTTGCTGCCCTGTCAGTCCCTCTTGTTCTTTGAATGGAGACATTGTGTGCTATGAGTTGAACAAACTAACAGAAACAAACAAACAAACAAAAAACCATCAGAAATAAACTCCAAAACTAAAAAGTGGTTTGATTCTTTTTTCTTTTTCTTTTTTTTTTTTTCTTTTTTCCAGGTTATTTACTACTTGTTCAATAGAAGAGAAGGTTTGAAGGGAGAAAATGCCTGATAAGGTAGGATGGTGACTGGGATGCTTGCATGTTTATGACTTCAACTCTTTAGTAAAGATGGTTTCTTTTGAAGCCTACAGTTAATCTCTTCATGTCACTGGGCTTTTTCCAGCATAGTGTTGAGTATGTTGAGCAACTTAATACAATATCTAAGAACTATTTCCAACACCATTACATCTAAATCCAAATGCTCATTTTTCTTTAGAATGCTTCTACAATATCCCCAAAACTATGAGGTTTATTTCTGTGTGAGAAGCAGAGGGATGAAAATAACTGAAAGAAAAATATAATTTTAAGATAATATAATTTTATATTATTTTAGCACAATATCCTAACTGATACATAAATGTCACAATGCAAAATAGAAAATACTCTGAGCTTAATTCTTTTATCCATCTGATAACTAAGATCCTTCTTGATTTTCTTTATAGAAAGAGGTCTTTGATAGGGTTGAGTTCAATGGAGTAAATTGAACTGTATAAGTTTTACTTAATGCTATCAGTAAATGGCAGATTAATTGCAAACCTTGGCAAAAAAATTCCCCTGCTATAGTTGTAACCTGCAAGAAAATTACAAGTGAAAGAAATTATAATTATTTTTGTTTTCTTTATCACAGATGCAGAAATGGACAAGTTAGAGTGCATTATGACTACCGAAAAACAAAACCGGAACTAAATATATGCATACTTTTAGAACTAGTTCAGAAGTCCATAGTATAAAATAGCTTCCAACACTAAAAGGGATGTTTTTTAACACATTATTAGCATCGCTAGTGGACTATTCTTGTACAGCCAGGTTATGCCCCTGTAAGTGATGAAAAAAGGAACACCGACTTATGTTTGCAAACTGAAGAGCTTATGTGTGATTTAATGAGCATGCCATCAAATTGTTTATCTTTTATACATTTGTATATGTAATTTATTTTTTAAAAAATGATAAATAGTTTTAAACCTACAGAGCTGTATGCAAACTTGCCATTACATATCTATAGCTAGCTGACTAATGTCCTGAAGATATAAAGCCATTACTGTTGAGGTATGCCCTCTAAAAATATTTAAGTTGTTGTGTCATCAGTGCTAGGTACTTGAATGAAAATTTTTTTAGTAAAACAGAAAGTTGTTTCTGTGGTATTTCATGACTACTGTTTATTAATATGTTGGTGTTTAAAAAGTAAAGCAGAGGGTTTTGTATGTGAAAGATAAACAGTTTACAGTTTTATTTTTGTCAAAACTTTTCTTAAATTAATTTCCTCTCTTGAGAGGGGGACGTGTGAATATACATCTTTACATTTGATTTTTCTTAAACTGAGTTATAACAAACTTTAACTAACTGTTAACTTCATGAAGCAATATCAGGCAAGACAGACCAGCTTGTGACTAATAAACCCCCTGTGATTTGTCAGCAGCACAACTGTATCCTGGATGCCTGAGCTCAGTGGTGTGACTGGCAGCAGGGCTGGGCTGGCTCAGAATCCCAGTTATCTCCTTCCCCCAGCTGTGGGAGGCAACAAGCCCTCAGCAGCTGCTGAGGCTGTCACCCGTGGTGCTGCCTTGCATCAAGCAATCCATGTGTCTCATGGGCAAATACCTTACAGTGTCTTTTACACAGATGAACTTGCTGCCACTTGACAGAGTTCCAACCTTTTACACCTATTAAGGAAGGAAACAATAAAGCTGCCCTCTTCTCTCCAGGGTTTTCTATATGCTACCTCTGACTGTGTTCTAAATGAATCAAGAAATCAATTTGCAGCCTCTCACCTCAGTTAAATCAAACTTATTCACAGTTTCTGCTGAGTGAAAAACATCCAGTGCTTTTCCTCAGTACCCACTGTCACTTTAACAACATATATCAGTGTCGAAAATGTTGATTTTGCTTTTTGTTATTTTCCCTCTCTTTTTAGCTTTTTACTTGTTACCTTTTTACTATTTGATTACATTACCCTTATTAATACTATTTGTGTCAAATTAATTCTACTCCTAGAATCATTGTCAGCTAAACATAACTGCAAAATGAGGTATAAAATTAATTTTATCACCAGAAGAACAAACCATAGTATTGGAATAAAGTTTTTTTAATTGAAAAATAGTGACTACAAAAAGAAATATTACAGTATTCATTGTGAACTCATAGATATTGTAGGTCTGGTAATAACCTAAGGATTTATCTCATTTTTTTCATGCCTGTGAATGTTTACTTTACGGCACTGATAGCATTTTTCCTCTTAATAACATAAAGCCTGAGGCTTCCATTTTTTCTTAAGACAGCATTTATTAATTTAAACACCTGAAAATTAAATACCTAGTGTAATGTGCCTACACAGGTTCCCTCAGTAGTCAGAGGAAAGAGAAAATCATCTATATTTTAGAACAGTGTAAGAAAGGTAACTAGCATGTGGAGTCTAAATCACTCTCTTTCTGTCCAGAGCTAATAAATTACTTAAAGACATCTACAAACAGGTCACAGTTCCTCTGTTGAGAATGTTTTGCATTTTAGGTAGAGAAATGATTCCAGTAAAGGAAATTAGACCAGAACAAATTTGTCTCATAGATTAACTAATTTAAAATAGTGTTTGAAATTCTTAAAAAACATACTATTTATCTTCCTGGTACTGATTACTTTGAATTATAATATAAGAAATTTTTTTAAATCTTTTGTCTCTAGACTGGACTAGAGGAATAACATTGTCCAAATGAATTGACTTTTCTTCCTATTTTTCAGTAGATTTAAAAAAAAAAACCCAAACAACAAAACTTCAGATAACTTTTTGCCTACACATTTTGAATCCCTGCTTAACACAGCTGATTGCCAGAATATTTGTTCCATGTGATTACTAAGATCATAATTGTTATAATATTATGGTGTCATACCATCATGTGTAAATCCTGAATGCTATGTCGTGTAGAAAGAAAAGAAGCATCCAACTTTTGGATATGAGAAAACATTGAAACAGAATCAAGTTTTCTTTATTACCTCACTTCAGAGTTTCATTTGGTTTTGTCACACATACATCAAAACTCTCACATTTTTCATTCGTTAGAGGTAATATGATTTCAGTCTTTTACTGACATCAATTAATTCTCCAAAGATTCTGCCACAGCAGCCTGTAGGTTCACTTCATTTCCCTGGTTTAGGTATAGTGAGAATTGCTCCAACATATCCAGACATAAAAAATAGAAAACCTATGCGCAACAATTATAAATTCCTAGAAATCTAAAGTTGTTGCCTGTGAAGGGCCACTGAAATTGTTCCAAAATAGTGTATTTTGAGATATTCTACTGAAATAATGTACTTTTTACACTCTCTGACATTTATGATTACTAATGCTCAGGAATACAGTCTATCATTTTTACGATGCAACAGTTTTTGCTGTGCTGTCTTGTTTCATTTGAATCAAAATGGACTGAATCAGATCATACTAGCTCAGACTTATGCAGTATTTCTCCACTTAGAAATCAGCTATTATTCTGGAGAGGCTATCTATCAGAAAAAAAAGGAATAAGCAAGTAAAAACCCAATGGAAAGAAAAACAAAAATCCATGATTTATTACAACTTACCAGTTATTCACATCCTTAAATTATTTCCTTTTGCAGTTTGTATAATATATCTGGCAAATGTGAATATAAATTTATATTTCACAGTGTCTTTGAATGCTTCATATATGCAACAAACCCCTGCTTGTATACACTACATCTTGTTCTTTATTTTATTCTCTTCTGAGAGAAGAAAATTTGGAGAAATAAACAATATTATCCACTGAGAAAAACTTTTTTTTTTTTTAAGTTCACTTATTGGGGGTTTTTTAGGTTAATTCTTAGGTTTGAAGGACTTTAGGATTTAAGGACTCAGTATAATAATTTTTTTTTTTCTTTTTCATTAGAGCTGGGTTGCTAAGAGCAAGCAGTTGCATGCCTGGGTTGTTTAGAAGGTGATGGTGGAACTAACTAGTTCTGCCCATCAAATGAGGATACTTCAGGATCCAGTCTTGTGCTGACACCTGAGTGGGGCTTGGGCTCCCATTGCATGCAGCCTGCAGTGCTGCTCTATCTTAGCTGCTCCTGGCTGCAGGAGCCACCAGCAGAGGAAAAAAGCTCCGAAGTGCCCAATAACTGCCAGAAGCATGGGCTGTGAGTATTTGAATGAGGAACACCAGTCAGATATTGCCTGTGGAACCAGTAGTTGATGGGACTGAGGTCGCTCAGAGAGGTACATAGAGGAGGGACACCAAAAGCATGTGAGGAGAGAAACTATTCGTGTACATGTGGGAGGACTCTAAGAGGGAATCAGAGAGACCCATCCAAGACTGAACACCACAGGGTGGGGACTGCTCTGCTGACCTGCAACATCCCTCCCCCTGCCGCAGGCTGCAGGCCAGAGGAGTTAAAATGTTCAGATAACTGAGCCCATTTAGTCTCCACGCTGTCAAATTGGTCTTAAATGATGACAGTCTTTGAGTTTAGGCTCTGCTTTCCTGTAATCTTTAAGAGGGAAAAAATCTTTCTATAATATGATCACTTAACAAAATAGCTGAGATAAGGAAATGAGTAGAAGAAAATTGCATGTAAGGCACCAGAAAATGGGTCTAATTTTATAACATTTGCGCACTCCTGAAAGCATGAATATGAAAAGCTGAGCAATCATCACAGTTTGTCTCTATGCGTCATTTCCAAATGCTATTTATATGTTTTCTGGGTCAGTCTTTTATGAAAATAGCCATGTATGCCAGCTATCTAATGACCTCACATTTGAAACCGGTTCAATTTATATGTTAAATTTGATGTTGGGGGAAAAACAGTACACGTCACATTTTTGTGCTGTAAGTCTAGCTGTCATCCTCATTTGTCTAGAACCATATTTTTTATTTTCCAGGGGATATAAAGTAGCATAAATCATTCTATCTCATCTACCATTGGGAATTAGTATTGAGGGTAAATTTTGGCCCAGTCAATATATATCACAGTGATACACATAACCAGTACCAGTACCAGCAATGTCCTTAATCTTCCCCAACAAGTCTTCTGCATCACATGGAGAAAGACAGAGTGAGAAGTCAGCTGTTTGTGGTTGAAAAGGGCAGTAATCAAAACTAGTACTGGTTTCTAATTTCTTAGCAAAGATGGGGATTTTATAGTTTGTACTATATTGGCACATGCCCTCCTTTGTATTCTCTCCCTGAAGTTTTCTGCACGCTTTATGGGAAGCTGAAGCATCTGGGAAGGGTGTCATGAGTGCGACAAATTTTCGTGGCTCGTGGACCCGTGGACAATGATCTCTTTTTGTTTTCTTCATCTGAAGTATGAGAGAAGAAATTCTCTCCATTTAGAGAAAAAAAAAATCCAATTTCATATTGCTTCAAATTTTATGGATAAGTCAAAAAGTAAGCAAAGTTAGGACTGATCCTAAGTTGTTTCCATCTCTTCAAAAATACAGGACAATGCATCAGGGCACTAGGGAGCTTCTGTAGCAGGTTGTATGAACGTGCTTATACCAGCATGTAACACAGAGCGTGTTTTTGTGTTATGAGCATGCGTGCTTGTATCATGATTTTCAGTAAATTTCTAAAAAAATGCAGAAAATATGTAGAGTATTTTGGATTGTATAAATTCTTATGTGTTATGTTATGATTTTGTTTATGAAATTTCTTGTTTTATTTATGAAGTTTTTTGGCAGATTTCTTGAATTTTTCAGAATGTTTCCAATAATTCAGAAATCAGAGATTAATGATTTAACAAAGATTCACACCTTTTCAGTTTTTGGATCCCATGTTTAGTCACTGTGGGTAAAACTTCTAGGGAGTGAACTCTGTTAACTTGTGACTATATCCAGTGAACCACAATTTATTTGCAAAGGAAGATAAGACATAAATCCTCGTTTCATCTCCCAATAAATTATGTTTGGGAGGCCTAGATCTCATTTAACAATCTAAAATTGATAAAGGGATATTAAACAAACACAGTTCTCTTTGCAAATTTTTTGTTCCTCTTCTTTTTTTTTTCTGACCAGTTTTGATTGATTGCATTATCCCACTTCTCTGTATGAACTGCAGGAGGCTGATATTCCCCACATACTCTAGATGTCTTATTCACCATTCTTAGATGGTTCTGTACAGGGAAAAGAGTGGGCAACTACAGTGTCTTCACAATTTGACAAGGCTCGTCTCTTTAAATCCCTTTTAATTTTTGTAACCTTTGTATTTAAAAAGAACACGTTGGTTTGACTACACCATCAGAATGCTAACAATGAAAAGCCACAAACCTTCTTTATGCTGCATGACAATGAGGGCAAAGCATTTGAAATATTTTTTAATATAACAGCAATATATAATATTGCTTAATATACTTGTAAAAAGAGTCTTAAACAGAAAATTGTCAAGCAAAATAGAACTCCTAGAACTTTAATTTTCTATTTTATTTACCATTGTCTAAAACATCTGTAAAACACTGGAAAGAGTTTGTTTTGCAGATATATTGTATCCTGGCTAGGTTTTAACCACAATCAATACTTAAAGACAGTGCTGAGTCACTTAGTTTAGTTATGCTTTATTATTTGCATTCTATAATTTACTCTACTAGGATGTGTTTTGGCTTCCAGTGTGTCAGAATTCCATGTAAAAAGTAAAAGAAAAGAGAAAAATATTAAGTGACATCTTACATTTCCTCTACTGTTAAGGTAACAATTTTAAGATTGCAACAATGGTCTCTAATAAGTTATAAAAATATATATAGGGCCAATACAAAAAAGAGTTTGCACCCCACAGATTTAACATTGCATCAGAATATATAAGATAATCTTGGTAATCTTATTTCAGGTATTATCATATTTTTCATTCCAGTACTACATTTGCAGATACAAAGTCTGAGGTTTTACCACCTTTTTTCCTACCATTTTTCCTAATTGAATATTCTTTCTCCTTAATTTTATGGTCTCAAAAGTAGTTTGCTATAACAGTTAGGTCAGGTAGCCTGGGAATGGAGGATTCTAATTTAATACCACCTTCCATTGACAAGGTCTTCACTATGTTTGTGTCCCTGATAGAAAGCCTGGGAGTAATGTTATTTTGCAAACATTGTTAACAGTTACATCTTGTCAGCAGGAGAAACTGCAATTGCTATTATGCTGCAGTCAATGAACATGTGGAGGAAACCTTGATATGTGTATCCAAAACACAATTATGTTGCCAGGTCTGTCCGATGCGGTCTAGTTGAGATTGTCCCATCCATATCAACTTCCTCTGTAATGGATGTGCACCTTGCCTGCTTAGCAGAATCTGGAATGAATCCAGGATAACCAGGATAGCAGAGGCTACCATACACGTTCTCTGGCCCTTCGAGTCATTAATTTTCAGATTTAAATATTTTGTTAGGTAAAGAAGATTGGAAGGACAGATAAGAAAGAAGTTGTGTTACATCTCTCTCTCTTTAGCATCAAAAGAGCTGGAACAAAATTGAAATAGAAAAAAACTTAAGGTACTGTGGTAGAATCTATCTCTACTGCCTGCAGTAGAAAGCAAAACTTGCTGTGACTTACAAAGTAAAAGGAAAATAATGGTTTTTACCTACAAAGGAACTAACACTTTAATTCTGTATTGTCCACTCTATCATTAGATCTATTGGCAAAATTATTTCTTTTAAATTAAAGTGATATAAGAAATAGCCAAGTCTTTCTGATTAAGCTAAACAAGAAGTTTTCAAATATACTTGTAGTGAATGTGATGCAAAGACTACCCAATGGAAATTTCACCCAAAAGACCAGTAAACCAAAGGCTAATGATGAGAAACAACAGGCAGCTTAAACCATGGGCATCATTAAAATCTGCCTGTATAACATACCAAATATTGCTTCCCTATTTTAATATCAAATTGTGCTGATATTGTCAGAAATTTACTTCTTGTTGGTAATTGTAAAACATTATGATACAGAGAAGTATATTGAGTTCATTTTTGAGATATTATACATTTTTGCAGTTTTGAATGCAAAGTGCACATTATCATTTCATAAATTACCTTAGACCATGTAAAAATAGTTACATTTTAGTTCTAAAAATGCATGGCTTTCTATAATATATTTGTGACTTTGTTCTTTAATTTTAAGCTACTTTTCTTAGAGTATTTTGTGAGCAAGTCTCTCTTTCATCCTTTCTCCATTATCTAAAAAATAATTTCAAGAATGGATTTTCATTTTCTGCTAGCTCTTACACCAATACATTTTTTATTCTGTGAAAATGCAGAAAGTCTGAACTCCAGACACAGCCTTATATTCATTTTATGTAAGTGTTTGTTTCAACACTTCTAACAGAAAAAATGTTGAACATTTAAATTTATCATTATAACTCCTAAAATTGAGTCCACAGATCAATTTTTGCACTTAAGTACAGATTTTTCCAGGTATAAAATAAAAGTAGTTTATCTGGAGTGCTTTTGCAGCCACAACTGATTCTAAATAACAGTCTATTAAGAAATAATAATGTAATCCAAAAGTTGGGTAATTCCCAACAGTTTCATACCAAAATAACTGTAGAAATGAACAAGCTGACAGATATTCTGCATTTTAATAATAAATCAACAGCTATTAAATATCTCTGGGCTATAATTCTACTGGCTGTTTCTTGGCTGCAGTCTATTTGAAGAGTTTGAACATGAAAGATAAATTCTAGCTATACTTCCTAATAGAAGGGTTACGAACGAAACATATAATGCAGCATTAAACATTTTGCTAGTATATATATTGCACTGCTGTTTGAAAATCTTATTTATCAACAAACTACCATTTTACACTCCAGATCTGACAAAAGTAGAGCCATACATTTTTTGTGGTTTGAAAGACTGCAGCTGTTATATGTAGGATTATAAAGAGGAAAGGGAACAGAAATGTCAACGGAAACAAGACAAAAGGTATTATTAATGTTACATTAAGAAGAAGAGTACCAAGGCAGGGAGTATTTCCTTTAAAACAGGAGAGTTTTCCCTCTTCTTGATGTCATCCTCAGAAATTGTAAACACATTTTAGTGACAACCACTTGCATGAGTGTAGCTGAAGCAATCACAACCACTTTTGCCAGAGGTGGTGAACTTGGAAAAACAGACTGATAATCAACATGAAAATTTTAATGTGCAAGTTGAACACAAAACAGGGTTAGTAATTATTTTTTCTGGTAAATCCAACTTGGTAAGTTGGAATTCTACATATATAAAAGTTAGACGGTAGATTCTGAGGAAACAACAGAAGCAGAGTTCTCTTTCTAGAGGTTTTGAGTGTTTCTGGGTTTGTCTTTGCCTTTTGTGGTTTTTGCACTGGAGACACCCAGATAAATGTTTTAAATTTGATTTTAGAAGATAATAAAGAAAAAAATATATAGATATCTTACCTGTGTAACTTCAGGGCCTTGTAGGTATAAAGAAGTGGGTGTTGCAAAAGTTGAATGAAAAGTGATGCAGAGAAGTAAGAAGTTCTGTTTTACTTCACAGATCCTCAGAAAGCCTTAGGAGTTACAGCTTCCTGCCAGTATAAGTCACTTCTGCTTTTACTTTTGAAAACTCACAGTATGACACTGCTTACTGCATGCTATTTTGGGTGCCCCAAGTAAAACTACGAACACAGGCACTTTTGTGCAAAACATCATAAGGCCTCTCTGATGTTCATTCAGCGTTCAGAATTAAAATGCAGAAGGCTCTAGCAAGAAAAATACAAGCTGATTTTCTTTTTCCTAGTGGAAAAATAAAGTACTCCTTGGCAAGTAACCAGAGTGGTGGGAAGGTAATTCATTTTGTGTGAGAACATTTTGCAAGTGAAAAGGATATGCCCTCTGTTTAGAGATTAGTCAGGGTAACAAGTGGTCAATTTAGAGTAGCCACAAAAGTTAGTCAAAGAAGAGAGTTTCTACAGTCTGTTTTTTGCCCTCCAGCCATTTTTCCACCCAAAATAATTTAGTTTCAAGAATCATAAAATCTTCACACTGAGAAAAAAACACATGTATTTTTAGGGACATTAAATAAATCCTTTTCTTTCCTTACAACTGCCTAAAAAAGTTATCTTTTGTCTACCAGACAGTTTTGGGGTTTTATAGTCCAATGAAAAATATAAAATCAATATAATACCCCCTAAAAAATGGAAAAAATACCCTAATAATATGTGTATTAATTATGTAACAGGTTATAATTTTTCATAGAAATTAAGTTTTATCTTAAGTCAATTTAGGAAATTCTGAGCAATAATTCAAAAATTCATTGTGCTTTTATAAAGAAATGAGGATATTTGGGGAAAAACAAGAACTGTGTATTACAGTAACACTTCAGTAATTAATATGGAAAACATATTTGCGTTTAGTTAATTTAGAGCTTAGTGCTACATTAGTTATAGCTCCAGGCCAAGAAGATTTCTGAGAAGTACTAAACGGAAAAAACCCAAACATGACATTTTATCAGACATAATGTATCTTGTTAATGATAAAACTAAAACAAGCTCCAAGCAACTCCTCTCACGAAAAGTTATCTCTCCCTCTTTCCTGTTCCTTATCCAGTCTTGGAAAATTAAGCAACTACTTCTATGTGGAAATTGAAAAATTTTGTCTGTACTTTTGACATATATCTTTAACATTTTTTTTTTTTCATAATTTTGTTTTTCCAGAAAGGCAGGAAAATAAATTCTGACCAGCCCTGCAAATCTTACTCAGATGTTCAGGAATTTCATGGCCAGAACACAAGAGGTGACAAATGAGGGAATGTGATTCTTCAACATACGTAATACTATGAGACAACACGACTAGACCATGTTGCCAAGTCAGAGAACAAGAGCAGAGCAGAACACGTTCTGCTAATGGAACAGTTCTGATTGATGTGGATCTGAGCTCTGGTACCTGGGTTAACCCTGAATCACTGTTTACTGTGTTTACGTCCAGATGTCAAATCAGCTGGTTCTAAACAAATACAACCCCCCCTAATATTACCGACTTTAAAATTTGAGTTTAGTGGGCTTGAAGTAACACAGGAAAGCTGTCCACGTATCATATCCATCCTGACAGAGTCAGAAAGATTTATACTCTATAGAAAATACTGTATATATACTATGTGAGTAGCCCAATTTTTGTTAGATTGTTCAGAATAACTTGTCAGTCTTTTGAGGATGATCTCCTGATACCTTCTTGAGGAAGTTACTCATCCTAACCATGTCAGTATAAGTAATATTTCTGTATCAGGCTGGAAATGAATACACAATTTATCAAATTATACATAGTTAATAATTTTTTCTAAAATCAAAGCAAGCATGATAATACTGTATAGCTTCGGGTTCTTTGATAAGCCTCTGTTCTTACTAAATATTATTTAAGTATTTATGAAATTAGTTATCAAAAACAAACTGCCAAAGATTTATTTCTGCTGCTCTTACCTGAAG
Source organism: Pseudotriccus pelzelni (assembly GCA_035584735.1). Lineage (NCBI taxonomy): Eukaryota > Metazoa > Chordata > Aves > Passeriformes > Tyrannidae > Pseudotriccus > Pseudotriccus pelzelni. Next base: position 95,806,467 of record JAWMRA010000078.1, on the reverse strand, counting down.
CATTTTTTGTCTGTGTTAGGCTAAACGTGATTTCTTTGTCTAAAACTTGATGTTAGATTTGAGTAAGCAATCAACATGAACTAAGATCACATTTTCATATCTTCTTTTTATATCTAACTTTTTATCATGCTTGGGGTTTTTTTGTTCATTTGCTTGTTTTTAGAAACAAGAATGTTTGGTGAGAGCTGTTATTTAGTACTTTTGGTTTGGGGTCTGAGATGAGCTCTGCGCAGAGTGAAGTATAACTGATGCAAAACAGAAAAATGTGGAGAATAGGGCCTTAAATTGTGGAAACGGAAGAAGTGTAATTGGAATTCCATGATATGTTACTATTTACCACCTGGAAAAACTTTTTTAACAACTCTACTTGTCACTGACTTTCTACCAATACAGAAGAGGTGATGTTTCAGTCGCCAAGGCAGAATTAAATAGACATAGGTGTAAGAAAAGGTAAAAAGCTATTGCTGACAGTTGGAAAAAAGGATATGCTCATTTACTGGGAATGCTGAGTATTGTCACAGGATGTAATCTAAGATGTGCCATGTGAAGCATACCTTAATGAACAGTAGGAAGCAAACAAAGAAGGAAGTTCCTCAAAATTCTTGTTAAAGAACTGATGGGGGAACTGGCCAGAATAATGGCCAGACTTTTTAACAAGGTGAAGATAGTATGTAGCTATAAGGAATAATAATAAAAAAAAAACCAAGTTGTATAGTCTGCACCTTAAAAAAAGAAATCAAATAAGGAGGGTAATTCAAAAAATTATGAGAAAACATTTCTCAGCTCAGAAGAAAACACATATTATTCCCAGTACAGTGTTCTAATGTGATGAACAGTCCCTGCTTCTATTTGTCTAGGCTTCTGCTGGTGACAAGGAGTCTTTTGATATTAACACTGTAAGGAAAATAGTTTGGACTGTCACATATTAAGGAAAACCTTTACCCTGCCAGCTCTTTCTTGATCTCACAGACTGTGGTATTTCCTTCAGAGGGGGACCTCAGGGATATGGGAGCATCCAGCACCTACAGGCACCTTGAGTGCTGTCCCAATTTGCCTGCAAGGTGTGTTAAGATCATCTCGCTTCACCTGGGAGACCCACTGCTTGCTGACATCAGAATTAGTAGCACAATCAACATTACTGGGCAACTCAGTTCTGAGTGAACAGGTGAGAAACTATACTCATCCTCTGAGCAAAACCTTATTGGAAGTTTGGAAGAGTTGAGTGGACATTTTTTTACCTAAAAAAATAAGCCAGTTTTTAATGTAGGCAATGGGGACTGAGAGAGGAAATTCATAATCCCAGTTAAACTGGTTGGAGTATTTCTTTCACTGTCTGTACTGTGATTAAAAATAGGAATTTTATTCTTCCAAAAGCTATAGCTTAAGTTAAATTGAAAATTAAAAAATTGAAATTAAAATGTCTATATAATTTAAAACTTCATTAGTGATAGTCAATTATAACATGATATTTATTAACATCTCTTAAATTTTTTTTCAGAGATAGTGACCACTCATATTTTATGGATATATAATACTTCCTATAATGACTTGAAGAAATTCCTAAGAATTCAGTAGAGCTAGTTATCTTTTTTTCCTTTTCTTTTAAGAAAAATATATTTCATTTTCCAGAAACTGAATAAAAAATAAAGATGTGAAGCCCCAGGAGAAGTGTTTTTGTTTTTGTTTGTGTGTGTTTTTGTTTTGTTTTTAATAAAAAATACTGTAAAAAAACCCCACCAAAATGCCAAACATTTAAAGAGATCAGTTTGCTTTCATAAGATTTCACTGTCTTGAGCTCATTCAGTGGGACTACAGGTAAACAGTTTTCCTTTAATCACTTTCAGTCATGAGAGGAATTCTTTAGGAAGGGCAAAATGTTTTCTTGGAAACCCAAAAGGGGAGACAAACAAAACAAGATAAACCGCAATAAAGAAATAAATAGATAAATAAAATAAAAATAATAAAAGAAATCAATGCTTTGTTTTTTTCTTATTTCATTTATTTTTGTTTAGTTATTCCTCTACTCCATTCATGGGCTTCATTTACACAAAACAGGCATTTAAAGAAAGTTCAGTGATGGGATTTCAGTAGAAGGATTTCCCTCATAAAAAACAGGGAATAAATTAAAAAAAAAAAAAAAAAGACTTTATAACCAAAACAAAGCTTGATTATTTTTTCTTTGAAGATATCTGTCTCTGAAAGGGAAAAAGAAATTAACAAATTGCATGTATATTCGTTTGCAGAGAATAAGAAGCTATGGCTTTATCAGCACATAAAGGTGATTATTTTAAAAAAAAATTTTAGAAAGTTTCATATTTTGGAAAAAGTTAAGTTAGTCAAACATCTGTGAGTTTTAAGGCAAGTTGCTGGATAAAATTAACATATACAAAGACTTATCAAGTAAGTCCTTTCCTTTGTTTTACACAGGAGTACACTGCTTCAGTAGACTAGAACTGGAGGGACAAGGATGTATTCATCCCTGTATCCGGTCTCTGCATACAATGCAGATTAGGATTTTTTACATTTTTATGATTCATTGACATGAAATATGGGAAAAGTAAAGTTTTATTCTTTGGTTATTTTTGTTTTATGTATGGTATCAACTTAGCTTAAAACTTTTGCTAATACCTAATAGAGAAAATAAGATAGGTTATTCCAATATCGATCTGATATCAGGGTAAGGTTCATTTACTCAGTGAAGTACAGTAAGTGGGAGGGAGAGGGATAGAACCTTTGGTTTCAAGGGGCATGGTTCTCCCATATCACCTATCCTCAAATCATGGCTCTTTGTTTGAAATTTGCATTTGGAATTTGCATCAAGCTAAGCACAATTACTTCAGGCTAGGTAAGAAGCCAGCACATCACTTCTAGAAGATGAGGGTGTCATGAAAATAGAAGCAGTGGAGCATCAACAGTAACAATGAGACCAGTCCTAAAACCTTTATCTCTGGAGACTCAACACTGAATTTGGGGGATTTGTGCTGTTTGTTTTGTATTATTTTTTTATTGTTGGGATCTGTGCCATTTCTAAATGGACTTTTTAATGGCAGCTTTTCCCAGAGCTAGTCTTACCTACAACCACTTAGGGGAGGCACAGCTCCAAGAGGAGCCAAGTGGAACCAAGAGAGCAAAGACAAGTGGGGCTTGGAGGGCTGCATAGACTGAAAAACAATTTACTTTTTTTTCATTGCTGAGGCATTCATTCATGAGCAGTTTTTCATCACTATATGAAATAAATATACTATAGTGAATAAAAAATTTTAAAAAACCACAACTTTTCTGTTTCTTCTTTAATAATAACTAGAATTCCATTCCCACTAAAATAACTTACAAATCATGGCTTGTGGAAGAGAAGGCAGACCTACATGAGTCACTATAAATACAAACATGAATAGATTAATCTACATTACTAATCAGACTTTTTACATAGAATTGTATGGAATTAGTTTAAAAATCTCCTTGTCTTTTTTTTTTTTTAACAATATTTAATGATAATCTTGTGCATTTTTTTTCTTCTTATGTTATGATTTCTATTTTTTTGCAGAAGGGAAAGGTTTTTAATGAATTGCAGCACATTAAGTGTGTACTTAGAGGAAGTGTACTTAGAGGCATGCGTGAAAATTCTGTGGAAACAATGCATAACCATGCATTAAAAGAAACTGAATATGACACAGTAATCAGACCTTTCCAAAGGTCTTTTTTACTTTTCCCTTTCCTTGTCTTTTCTCAGTGAACACTGTTATGATAGAATACATTCTGTTTGGAAAATAAAATGCAGACACCTGTTTATCTTTTTTTCTCCCATTTATATTCCCATCACAAGATACAATCAATAAGAACATATTCAGGGCAGGAAAATCATCATGATGATCCCCTGAAGGAATGGAATACTCTCATTCTTTTATTATCAAACACTGTTTAGTTATATATGGAATGAAATTGGGGATGTCATCTCATCTCTGTCTTTAGCCTAAGGTCTCCTGCTGATGATTAAATCCTAAGATCCTGAACTGGGCAGATATCTGTAAGTAACTAGTTCATATTCTCCTGCCTGTCTCCTGAAGAGAGACAGTAGCTGCTATGAGATACAGATCGTATGTAGTGCAAGTCAGAATTCCATCTTGAATTACAAAATATGTTGAAGAATTCAAAACAAATATTTCTTTCCATTTGTCTACATAACCCTCATAGACTTTTTCACATACATGATCAGTTGGCAACAAATGTTAGAGAGCTATTCTACTTCTATGGTAAGTAGGAATGTAAGTCTTAGCATAACCATTTACATGCAGAAAAAAAGAAGCATGGAACTAGAAGAAATATTAGAAATATTAAATGAAAGTTTATGAAGACAAAATCTATAGATGTGCCTGATCAGCCAGTATTCTGCTGAATTAAAATCTCTCAGTTTAAAAAGTAGTGTAGAAACTAGTGCAAGAGCTGGTACAAGGGCAGGCCGGGTCAGCCTAATTTGGAAAAGACATTTATGCAGAAATTTCAGTGGCAGAAAAATATCCCTGTTGGATTAGTTCAACAAAACTAAATTAAATATTCCAATTTCAGAAATGTCAATGTGTTTTGGTTTTGGTTTTGCTTTTGTTTTTTAACTAATCCCTATGACATTTCCATTCTAAAAAATGAATGAAATCAAATAGAACAAAATAAAATGAAAGATTCTCATCTGAAGAATTTCATAATGTCAACATTTCAGCCCATGTCCCACCAGCAAAGTCTAAGTGATAGCTTGGAAGACTATTGCAAAAAGTTAAAAACCTTTATTTTTTTTTTTGTAAACAGGTGCTAAAAAGATTGCATACAACGAGGTACCCACACTCTATGCTTCACAGACCAATATATATATCTACATTGTTTTGATTTCTAGGTAGGGGATAGAGGAAATCAGTAAGGCGATTTTTTGGCATTATCTCATTTTTTAGAATGAAAAAACTGGGCCTTTGTGTTACAAGCTGAGAAAAAGGTTTTAAGCAAAAATTAAATGAGAAGAACCTTGCTTTGTTTGGCACCAATATCACACTTTTTTACTTTTTTTAAGAATTCTCCTTTTTTTTTTCTATTTCAGAGGGAAAACTTTTTTTTTTTTTTTTTACATCAAGATTCAGAGATAGACTCTTGATGCAACTGAATTTAATACAGAGTTTACAGTTGCATTCTGGACACAACAATTTAACCTCAATTGTGATTCTAAAGACATTTGTACTAACTCATTTTCTTTTGGTTTTACTTAAAGGAGTTTGTGACTGGAATTCCTGCACCATCTACCCTGGTGGTGGGCTGGTGCTCCACCCAAACTGAGCTGCTGAAAGAAGAGTCTGCAGTGCAGACCTCAGAGTACAGCAAGAGCCGAGACCTTTATCCTGGGGCAGGGACAGGCAGCAAGGAGGAGTAATGGCTTTAAGGAGAGGTAATGGCTTTAAAGTGAAAGAGGGTAGACTTATACTAAATATTAGGATTTAATTCTTTACTGGGAGAGTGGTGAGACACTTGAACAAATTGCCCAGAGCAGCCGTGGATGCCCCGTCCCTGAAAGTGTTCAAGACCAGTTGGGCAGGATTCTGAGCAACCTAATTTAGTGAAAGGTTTCCCTGCCTGTGTCAGGGGAGTTGGAACTAGATGACCCTTAAGTCCCTTCCAACCCAAAATATTCCATAGAGTCATATTCTATTCTATGATCTTTAAACATCAAAGACAGAGCAGGCAGTACTGATTAACTGCTGCTTGTAAAATACTTCTATCTGATCTATGAGCAGGATGGGCAAATGCAAACTTTTGTAGCTTCATTGACTGCTGTATAGAATGTGCCAATTAGACCAGCTGAAGCCTCTGACACGAATGCTACAGCATGACTAACAGCATGGAAAGGCATTGACCTGTGAGTCAGAGTCAGTGGCAATCAACAAACAAGACTTGTGTGATAAAATCTGAGAAGGAAAATCAGCCTAGCTTTTCAGATATTTTACAGCAAACTGAAAATATTCTCAAAGGCTCTTACTTTTAAAATCATTGTCTCTTTATGTTTTACTTTTAAAGTAAAATCTTTTACTCTTTGGTACCAAAAATATAAGAACTTAATATGGAATTAATTTTTATGAATTTGTATTGTTAGTCTTCTCCCACTGGAGAGAAAAAAAATGGATATGTAGTTGATGGTGGTATGCCAAAAGGACAATTAAAATACAGTAAAACTATAAAATAGAGATGTTAAGCTTTCCATTTTTTGGAATGGCATTATTTTTGCAAAACAGGATAGAATAAACAGGAAAAGTGTGAAATGATGCGGAAGTGATCTTGTGAGTGACAATTTCACAGTATTTAGGAAACCTTTTGCCAGCTATTAGAGAATAGAAAAGAGTCAAAGGAAAAAAATTATTGAAAAAGAGAGAGAAAAGGAAACAGCCAGACCTCTCCACAGTTATGTAGAAATATGGCCAAAATTAAATATGTGTAGATGCCATAAGTAGGCTGGGGAAAGAGGATAGGAAGATAATGACTATTCTAAATTAAAATATCTAGTTCATCTTTCCAAGAATAAAGCAGATGGACAAACTGTGACTGGATTGGGTTGGACACTAGCCAGATGGAGGACCAGTTATTCTAGCAGCCAGCAGAAAGGGGAGAGCGACCTATGTGAAGCACAGCAAGGTCCCAGACAGATGAAGATGTGAGTAGCCCAGGAGCAAGGTCAGCCCTGCCTTGGGTTCTGGCCAGCTCACCCGCAGCAAGATGGAGAACAGCTTTTGCAGCAGTCAGGCTACTGCCTTCAGGAGCCAACCCACGTCCCACCTAAATGGCAAGGCTGTGGGGTTTCACACAGAGAAGAATATTGATAGGAGAAGGAACTATCGTTGTCACTGGATGACTGTACTCTTTAGAGTGTTTAGGGATTCAGGAAGCTAAATCTAGCAAAGATGCAACAGGGCACTTGAATTCTGTTATTTGGTGCAAAGCACTGAAGATCTACTTTCTATTTTTTACCTTGTCCAGATAACTTGCCTTCTAAAGTGCAAAAGAAGTACAATATTATTTATTCAAATTTCCCAGAGTTTTCAAGTTCACCAGTAATACTTATTTTAGGCCCAGTCTCAAATTTGACTTCTTAGAGAACTTACAAGTAGCACTGATATTGTTATTGCTATTAAATTAATTAAGATGTCTGATCTTTATTTCATGTGGAAAAAAATGCAACAAGTTTCAGTGTTCAGTTCATTTAAGAAAATAACTTTGTCATAAGTTTCATTAGTATAGTACTGTAATTTATTGCTGTTACTGTTCCTTTAATTTCAACATGGCAAATTAAAGTCATACTTAAACTGCAGCCCTGAAAGAGTAGATTTGACCTTTAACAAAAGGCTTTCTCTGTATCATGGTTTTATACCATGCCTCTATCCAAGTGCAGATTGGAAATCTAAAAGTTTGCACCATAACATTGTGCAAAAATGCATATGATAGTGGAAAACTGAGTTCGAAGTCTAGAAACTATAATCCATGGATAATCATATATGTAGTTTCTGTCATAGTTACAAGCATACTAAAGGTACCAAAAGACAGTGTTTGTCTGCCTGGTTGGACTTCTGATCTTATGCGATTTTATGTAATCCCATAAAATTGATCTACTTTACAACAAAATGACACACGCTGGATTAGTGATCAATATAGCTCTTTATCTTATTTCTCATCTTAATTTCAATGATAACTGTTATATGTGCATCCAGGGACCCCATATGCTTGGAGGATTCTCTAGTGATGGAGGTTGCCTGGTCAGAGTATGGAAGGTCCCTAAACTGGTATGAAGCGGAATATCTAAAGTGTATATATATCTAAAGGAAGTACTAAATTTAATAAACAGTGTACTCGTAGATATACAGGTCTGTACTACATTATATAGACTTGCCAATTTGATTTCTTCCACCGTTGTTATCTCCATTTTACCATCTCTGTAGAATTGTAGTTTCCTAAGGAAATAAATTCTTAAGTTCAAATAATACTCCGGGTCTTCACTACCATCAGTCTGGATGATATTAGTAATGAAGCAAGTAACAATGTCAAGGTTTATAGCTTGTTAATTTAAACTGTGTTGCAGAAAACGAAATGGTGTATGTTGTTGTGAATTCTGTATTGAAAGAATGCTCCAGGCCTGACCTGCAGAGAATAATTCCTGCATAGTCTCTCACACAGCTCTATATTAAGTAAAACAGAAACAAAACAAAAATAAAAACAAACGAAACAAAACAACAACAACAACAAACAACAAACAAAAAAAACAAACCAAGCCAAACAAACAAAAGACCAAAACCAAACAAAAACCCCAAAACCACAACAAAAACCTACTATGCTGGAATCTACAAAGACAATCAGATCCTCAGATTTCCATTGTCAATGACCTATTGTCTGACTTTAAAATAATTAATCAGTCAGTGATTCTATAAATGGACTGCATCTTCTTAAGACCACCTTTTTCAAGAAAGCAAGGTCAGCCTTCAAACTTGATAGAAGGATTACATTGTTTGTAACAGACTGTGGATTTTGTGTTGAGGAAAAAACATATTCTCTAGCACTTACCATGTTTTGCTTTGTCTGGATTAATCTCTGACGATCTTTTTTTAGGTTGTTTAATCATAAAAGAGGTTAACCAATGATCAGTTTAGTAATTATCTGATTTTGTTTTCTCTTTGTTTAGCTTTGTAAAATTGTGTAACTATGTATACATATTCATTTGTGTTTATAGTTATATGTGTTTTGGTAGCTGCTTGATACTCATAATCTGCAGCTGTTTTTCATGTAGAATGGGCTGTCTATGACCCTGGAGTGAAATGCTGCAGAGAGGAGAGGAGGAACAGGATAAGTGCAGAGGCCTTGAAATTATGGCTATGTTGTGGTACTGGAGATGACATACCACTGTTTATGAGAAGAATGTAACCTATTCACCTGCGTAAACATGTAAAACGTGTCATACATGCTGCATTTAGATGTAAAGTGATCCTGAAGACCAATGAAGAAAGAGCAAGGTATTTCAAATAAAAAGAAAATGGCCTCAGGCAGTGAGAGGGGAGATGTCTACAATTAGCTACTTCCAGTGAAGGGCTACAGATGGTGAAGATCCAATTCCCTCAACCCACTCTGAAGATACTAACCTCAGAACACAAGAGGATACTAGAGAGGATGAACACTTCACCAAAAAAAAAGGGGAGCATACTAATGAAATTTGAGTTTATTAATTTTAAATACCTATATTTTGAACTACAATTTATTAATGTGGTAATTGTGGCAATGTTATTTATTATTTTATTGAGACTTTAACTGGAATAAAAACATCTTGATTTTTAAGATAATATGTTGGTCGCTTATAGCAAGATTTGGGACCAATTAATTTAGAGGAATCATAGCAAACTATTCTGCAAATTAGATGCATCAAACCGGTAGCACAAGTGTGCATATACCACAGTGTTTTGGAATTTGAGATTCTTTGTTCATTAAAAGAGTTAAGGTTTGCCCTGTAGCATGAAGTTTTGGGGATTTTCAAGCAAAAAAAGAACTAAATGTTTATGAGTAATTATTTATATGACTTTGCTCAGCATTCTGAACAAAGCGAAGAATGTATTAGTTCACACACAGACATACACAATATAGATAATAAATGAAAAAGGTAGGATTGTCTTCTCATTTCAGTTAAGAGATTCAAGAGGAAGATTTAAGAGGATGTTAATAACTTCAGTTTTGCAGTCTCCTCCTAGGTCAAAGCATGTACTCTGCATGTTAAATTATCAGAATTAAAAAAGTAAGTTTCATTAATTTAATAACTTCAATTTTATTCTTACAAGCAATAAACTAAGTTCTCAAAATGTGGTATGAAAACAGTGTATCACATCAATTGACCGAAGTACAAACTGACAATTTGTCCTGGATCGTAAAATTTTCTGGAACTTGCATTTGTAGAAACATTAGCATTCAAATATTTAACACAATAAAGAAATTAAGTTTCTAGTCTAGTAATGATATTCCCAGAGCAAGTTAGTTGATTTTTTCTGTAAGTGTCCAAAGAACCTCTGATCCAAACATCACACATTTTTTCTCAATTTATCTGACAAACGAGCTACAATGGATATATAGAGTATTATATGCCATTAGGACTCCTTTAAAACTGCCATCTTCAACAAAAGGAGAAACAGAGTTCAGAATAAAACCCTAAGATTAATCCAACAAGGTAGTAAGGCCTTCTTATCTTGGGATTTTAATGTCACATAACATAATATTTACAAATTATAGCTTAGTAATTTTTGAGACATAAACTTTTACAATCATTCTTAAAATAAAAGATATTGAAAGGGAACGTAGCGCTGTTCAAAACATAACTTCTAATTAATACAATTAACACAGGAATATTAAAAGCTATAATATTCATTTTCTCAAGTTCAATTAGAAGACATTTCATTTTTAGTTGTATTTGACTTTCTGCCCTTTTTGCTTCTAAGGCAAATGCATTGTCACAAATCAATTCACTCTTTCATATTACATCTTTACCACTTGATTTTATTTCATAAAACCTTCAAACTACTAGAAATGTAATTGTGTAAAAAAATAAGAGCATTGCTGAAGAAATAAATTTATTCTGAAGTGCTGCCCCACTAGGTTAATGATAGTATTAGTTTTTCATATTATGCACAGCAATATCTAGGAGACTCTAACAAATAGTATTTTCATTGTGTTACATACAGCACATACAGAGACTACAGTTTCTTCACCCAAAAATATATGTACCCTAAGTATTTCAGTTAAAAATCAGAGGTCCTGATGATTCTTTTAAATGTTAAGTCTGATATTCATACACTGAAAACAATAATTTATCATCTGTACATGATCTGTTCATTTTAAACATTATCAGAAAAATATCAGAAAATTGATTTTTCTTTAAATAGTAAAAATAAAGCTTGCAAAAATTTGTGGTTTTATACCAGAGTATTTCCAAGGTAAAAAAAATTTCATCTCTGAATTGATCAGTGCCTGTGAGGCTAAAAAGCTGGAGATTTTCCAAGACCATATATTTCCATAAGAATTTGAATATTCTGTTCAGCGACTCTAGCAGATCAGAAACAGGCAAAAAAAGATCTGAGGCCTCAGCTTCTGTGTATTGCCATTTAAAAAGTTTAGCTATGAGTACAAATGAAAACTATAAGTTTAGATTTTCATGGATATTTTTAAAAGTAAAAAATTGTGTATCTGTGCCTGCTTTGTATTCAGTTCTTAATGAACACAAATTACTTTCCTTGTCTTGAAGGAAAAAAAAAGTTTTCTAGGTACTTTATACACATAAAATGCATTTTGACTGTATTTAACTGCATTTCTGCTATATTGGTCACTTATGCCAATTTTCAATCAATATTTTTCATCAACCTATTGCACCAATACTTATGAGATACGATATTCATATTCACTTAAAACAAGTGCAGGCCTTCTTTATCTAAACTGCAGTAAATGTAACAGGAATAACCAATAATCCTTAAAGATATTTTTGCATTACCATGGTTTCTTCTGAGAATGTTTATGACCATGACTGTCAAGGGTATTTGAGTTATGTTCTGCAGAAAGTTGGAATAGACACAATATCAATGCAGACGGCATTGCAGGAACATTGGAATAGCCACATGGGATGAGACAAAGCTCTAGCTAGAATAGAGGCCAGTTTTCAACAGTTGTTAATGTTAACCTGATCCTGAAAGTTATCAAAATGAGGTAGCAAGGGATTCTGGGGTAATATGATTCTCCCTTCCTTTTCTGAACTGTTCTAACCAAGAGCTTGATCAAATCCCTCAGTGGTTTCAGATTTCTCCAATGTTATCTTGAAGACAAATAAATGTAAAAATTATTTCCTACAGAGCAGGGTAGATCTGGAAGAGTGATCAGGTTTTTCAAAAGGTGGCGATACTTCACATTGGCCTGAATAACTAAAGCCTTTCCACAGAGTTAAGCTGAAAGCACGTGTCATAATTCCCTCCACTACAGCAGGAGAAAGACTCTGAACAAGGCACAAGGACTGGTTGAGCTGCACTTCTTACAAAAAATGAAAAGAAATATAGGATTTGAGCAAATAACACCAGTAAAATTCTAACATTTTAAAAAATTATAACTGATAATTTACTATCTGACCCATAACACTGAAGATTTAGGTTCAGAATTGTTCCATTTCTTGCTTTTGGAGAAGATGCATTAGCAGTCCAGGGGCTGGAGTGGTTTCCAATGTCTGGCCAAAAACATATGGTCTTCTGAAGTATAACAAAAATAAATAAAAAAATCAAAGAATACTCAGATCTTACGGGAAGTAGTTCCTAGAAAAGAGCAATATTACTAGGTATTACATATCAATACAGATATGTACTAAATTCTACCCTATCCAAAATCTTGCTTGAGATAAAGAGGCAATATGTTGTGATTGTTTTGGGTTTTTTTCCTAGGCTTGAAAGAAAGTAGTGGTTGGAAGAAGATAACAAGGACTGCTATTCACTCCATCAAATTTAGCCAAGGTGAGAGAAATAGTAATCTGTTATAAGCTAAAAATCAACTATGTAATAAAGGAAACAAAATCAGTTATGTAGTAAAATACATTGATATGAAATATGACTTGAAATTAAATTGGAAGGCTGAAAGCAAGTAATTATCTTTAAATATGGCATCAAATTAAGGAACAGTTGGTATTTGCTAAGAACAGATGTTAAAGATCATTATTATAACCGCTGGCAATATTGTATCTTACAATATGCAATATATTATCACAAAAATAGTGTGGAAGGAAAAGTAAGTCTCCGTTGTAAATACTCCCAATTTTAAGGGGAAAAAACTGTCTTGATTAATATTAATTGAGATCTGAAAAATATAGCACAGGCCTTCAGTAATCTAAAAAAGTCATGCTTTGCTCATAAAAGGATAAAGTAGAATAAAAGTTCACCAAACTCTCTGAATAAAGAAAGATGCATAAAAAATTGTGAAAGCGATACCTTATTATCTAGTGCTAAGTGAGAAAGAGCTTCTCACATCTGCAATAGAGCAGATGACAAACATCATTACTGTGAACATCAATATCAGCATCTAAGTTATCCGCACATTTGAACAGTACAAAGGTACTACTCCCAAAGGGAGTTGTCACTGCCTGCTGCTAGCCAACCAAGGAAAAGAATGATGTTTCGTGTACCTTGATGCAAATATAGTGTTTTGGAATCAATGGGACATTCAGTGGAGACATTAAAGAAAAGATATATAAATTTAAACCTGCAAAGTATCTAGCCTACAGCTTAGGCAGCTATTATAAGAAACAGGAAGAAATTACTTGCCGGAAAACAAATACACATAAAAAAAGAAGAGTTTCCAGAAAGAAAACCCCAACCTTGTTAAACATAAAATGTGTCCTGGCCTCAGTAACATTGGGGTAGATCAAACGGTGGGGATGGTTGTTGTTTCGTTTTGGACTTTTTTCCCTAGAGTTTTTCCCAGAGACTGTCAAAAGCTGGAAGCCTAAATAAGCTTTGATAAAGATGTTCTGATAATGGTCCATCTTGGTCCTTCCTTCTACATTTCTTTTTTTTTTTCCTAACACTGATTTATAAAGATACTATCTTAAGAAAGTATGCACCATCTTTTTGTTAAAGATAGCAGCACAGATTAGGTACACAGATTAGGAAAACAGATAAATGAATACTCTAGGATTACAAGTTTCAAAATTATATGCTATTGTCTGGAAAAAAAAAACAACACAGAAAACATGTCCATGTAAAACATTAAAGCATTGGAGTTTACATAGGAGAACCTCACTTGCACTTTTGTGCAAGGTTTTAGACCATTTTTTTTCAGGCACTTAAAATATCTTCTACAGCTTGAACTTGACTTGTTAGTCCCAAGTTTGTGTTGTAATGTTACTGCTTATTATACTTATATTTTATTTTCTCTCTTCCTACCTTCTAATAAGGAAACTGAAACTGCAAGGATAAAAAAGACAGAAAGGGAAAGACATACATAATGTAATTCATACAGAAGTGCTCTAAGTGGTTCAGTTAGATGTAGTTTTGACATATGGGCTAAATTAAGACTTTAAATAGTGCAATACATCTTTTAATGCAAAAGAAATAGTATAAATGGGACTCAATTAATGAGCGGAAAATGTAAAAGACATTGTGGAAAAGCTATAAATTGCTTACTAAAATAAACCAGCAAAATTAATAGATAATGACTCTTGCAGCTCACTGTCATGTCCTCTTAACCACAACATCCATCAGAAAAAAAACATTCTTAGACCCTGTTATTTTACTTATTGAAGCTGCATGGCTGAACACTCTGATGAGGATAATTGAAAGTCTCTTAAATTGCCAACGCAGAGGTAAAGCAGGACTTCAGATTAAAAAAAAAGATAAAAAAGTTAATGCTTCCAAGACACACGCACGTGTTCACACATAGATCCCTGCTTCTGAAGTAAAAAAAGAGGCCATCTATCAGTAAAACATGAATCCTTAGAGTGAGGGAGTGGCTTCTGGTCCCTGCTTCTGCTCCAAGCATGGCTGTCCGGCCTCCCAGTTTGTTGCCCCTGCAAAAGGAGCTGGCCTGCAGATGGATGGCAGAACAATGGCACAGCAGGCAGCCCTGTGGGAAGAGGAAAAACGAAGAGAGAGGTGGGGAAGGGGCAGGTCTGTGCCGAATTCACTGCCCCTGGTGTGACAGTTTTTCTTCCTCGGGGCCAGGGAGGAGGGGCACAAGGCAGCAGGACACAGTGCTGTGTTTAACCACAAAATGATTAAAACAACAGAAGTTTTTATTTCCTTTCCAATAACTGTTGATGCTACTGCTATTGCCATCTTCTAAGATAAATAATTCATTTCAAGCTTCAGCAATTTTATTTCATGCTCACAGAAGAAAAACTGATGAGGTGGTGTGATTATTTATATTACTGCTGGGGATGGTGACTTTAACACTGACATTCCAAATTGATGTATAGTTCTGCTTTACAAAAAAACTACATGTAATAGTTACGATGTCATCTTTTATTAGTGAGCTACCATGTAGTTCCTCAAAGAATAGAAATTTGTTTCTTTTTTTTCCTATTAGACAAATATAAATAATGCAAAATATTAAGATGATTTCTGGTTTTTTATCTACTTGTATGAAGATTTTTTTCTTGTGGCAGTATTTTTAATTACTTCTAAGACAACCTAGCCAAGCATGCAACTAATATTCTACCACTCTTAACATTGCCCCAGACTTCAAAGAACCTTTTTGTATTGTTGCTTAATTTATCTGGTGTCTACCATAACTACAGTTCTAGGGTGGTTTTTTCTCTAATTTTTCCTCCTGATGTCTATTGTATACATGGTACTTGCTGATTATCATTTTATATGTCATTTACCATGACACTCTTTCTGAGATTGCTAGAATGCTCTCATTTATTGTCTACAGAGCAGGTTGTTTGTTTCTTCAAACTTTTATAACTTCTTTACCTCATTAATTCCAGTTCTGTTTTGCACACTGTTGGAATTGGTCATGTTCTGATATTTCAAAGAGCAGCAGGAGAAGAAAGAAATTACATCAGTAGAAGTAAACCAGGCACAATATCATAGAATCATAGAATCACAGAGTAGATTGGGTTGGAAAAGACCTCCAAGATCATTGAGTCCAACTCCTGATCCAACTCCAATTACTATATCATGGCACGAAGGGCCACGTCCAATCTCTGTTTAAAAACCTCCAAGGATGGTGAATCCACCACCTCTCCGGGCAGGCCGTTCCAATGCTTGATCACCCTGTCTGTAAAGAATTTTTTCCTAACATCTAACCTAAACCTCCCCTGGCAGGGCTTGAGTCCATGTCCCCTTGTCCTGTTGCTGGTTGCCTGGGAGAAGAGACCAACCCCCACCTGGCTACAACCTCCCTTCAGGTAGTTGAAGAGAGTGATGAGGTCACCTCTAAGCCTTCTCTTCTCCAGACTAAACAACCCCAGCTCCCTCAGCCTCTCTTCATAGGACTTGTGCTCAAGTCCCTTCACCAGCCTCGTTGCTCTTCTCTGGACCCGCTCCAGCACCTCAATAAACATGGTTTAATTAGTTTCCTTTTGACCTAGCAGTTCTACAAAAAAGTAAATTTCAAAATGTGTATAATCTTCTAAAGAATAAAAGCAAGCCACCTCCCTGCCAATTCAACTGCTTGCTTTCTTCTCATTTGAAACAGGTTTTTCTACCAGCTGATATTTTGCCATGCCTGCATCACTGTCATGTGATAAATTCAATCAAGGGCACAGAAGAACCACTTTAAAGGCTAACACCCTAAGCAGCTGAAGTAGCTAAAAGTCAGATCAACATAAGGATCCACATTACAGAGGTCACTATCTCCAGAACGTAAACTAACTGCTTGCACAATCCAAAAGACTTAAGTTTTTTTGCCTCTATTGTTTCAACACAGCCCTTCCTGCAATACACTGTTAAAATCATAATTGAACAAACACATCAAACCAATAGAACACTTGTGTCTTGCCCAAGTCTATCTCTGTAATTTTTCATGACTAGGAATGTGTCATTAAGTAGACAGAGTATTAACCACGTTCCACTGTGACTTTGCAATAGACAAGAAATATCTCTCTGTACTCGAGTCAAATTATTATCTTGCTGACACCAGGAAGCCTCTGCTGAAGCACAGTAAAGTATACCTTTGGAAGGACTAGGAAAGTTTAAGGTTCATATTATTGCCAGCTGCTGTCTTTTTCAGGGCATTATGACATGACATTTGTTAGTACAGCAGCACACAGACAGACTAATTGATGAGGTTTCCTCCTGGTTTTAAACTACCCTTTTTAGAAATTCAATTTGTCTTAAATTGGTGAAATCTGTACTTGGAAGTCCAGAGTTCCTCAGCCTTGAAGAGCAATCATATATACCTTCTTACATAAGCACTAAAGACCTATAAAAGCACAGCCTGTCTGGCCGATGAAAGATGAAGTAAGTATCCTTCATGGCTCAAGTAACATTACACAGTTTGCTTGCATGTATCTTTATTCTACTCTGACAATTATGGATTTGCCATCTTTATGTGGTACATCTGATAATTTTTCAGGAAGCTTACATCTGTGTTTCTTACATTGTAATAGATGCCCCTGAAGCAAGTAAGGAACAAGGACAGGGTGAAAGGTTAAGATTATCTAGCTTACAGAACCAGAATGAATGCAAGTCAAATTACAATGGGGCTCTTTATTCAGGCTGTTTGGGATGGGGCATGTAAATAAGAGTTTTCTTGAAAGGGACAGAACAGAAACTTCTCCTATACAGGCAACTGCCAATAAAACAGCTTTTAGTAGTCTAAAGAACTGTTCAATATTATAAAGCATTTATGTGAGCTCTGTCCCCTCCTGAAATATCACCACTGTACTTACTTTCACAAAGACAACTATACTTTATGTTTTGAGTGAAATTTAATCAATAAACAGAAAAACTGAGAAACTGTATACATATAAAAATGTACATATTTTCATTAATACCTTTGGTTTATGAAAAACTATTTACAGACACAGCCCACAACTAAAGAGTTTCACACTAAAAACATTCAACTAAATATGCTTTTTATGCAATTAAAATACAGTGAAGTCTCCTTCCTAAACTAGCTGAAGTCATACACATTTACTAATTGCTACCAGAGTTCCTCCACTCAATTCAGGTGTAAGTCATACTTAAAAATCTCACTCTGCAAAGTACAGTAACTTGAAACTTCTACTAATCTAATAATCACAACAAAGTGTCAAAACACCTTGCAGAGTTGAGCAGGATGGTTTTATTACAAAAGGTATCATCCATAACTTCAATGGCTTTATTTACATAAATCCCAGATAAAACATGAGATGAAAAGTAAGTGTCACAGGAGTACCAACATTTGCATAAAATGTGTTTACTCTTCCATAATTCAAAAGCCAATACAAATCAACATGTAGAGCACAGGATTTAATACTGTATTAGTCTGACTGTACTTCACCTGAATTATTTACTGCGTTACCTTTTGAACATTCTGTCTAATTACAGATGGTTAGATACTATGCTGCTTGTCATTATACTGTTTTTGAATGAAGTACAGTGAGAAGGTACTAAAAATAGCAGTAAAAGAAGGTAGTAAAATGCAAAATATCATGACACACCCTGTGTGAAAAGTGTGGGTTTCGTTACAGCTTTGCCATTATGTTAATGGATGGCAAGTGTTCAGATCCATGAGAGTAAACACTCAATTCCTTGAGATCACAATACTGCTAAGGTTCCTAAAATGTCTGTGGATTTGAGACACTGTTCAAAAGGAAATTCTCTCAGTAAAAGAGCTATTATTTTGAACTCATTATTTCATAATAGGTTGGAGGTGTGTGCTCACCAAGACTGAAATCTAAACACACTGATAACTTGGACTTCTTAAGTTGTCAGCCATACCATCAGCTGCAAATGTCCAACTTCCCATGCCACTGCAACACACACCTTTGGCTAAAGCAAGCCAGCTGGAGAGTACCAACATTCCAACTGTTCACAGAAAGCTGCTGAATCTTCTGGACGTTAAAGCTTAATAGTTGAAGTGAGGAAAAACTGGAAGGTTTCTTAAGGGCACAAATGTATCACAATACCAAGACTCTAGGAATAATTCACACTTGCATGTGTGTAACAAAAATTATTATTTCTGTAGGGTTTTGTCACTATGAGCTTTCGAAGGGAATGACACTTATGCTGGAGATAGTATGATGAATATAAGTGCTCCACAAATTAAGCTATTTCTAGTACTTTGAGATATTGCTTAGGATTACAAAGTATGCAGATTGCCGCAAATGAAAATTGCTTTTTTACTTTCTTTCTCACTTTTTCTTTGTGGAAAAGCACATTACTTAAACCTGTACTATACTGTGTACTACAGTAAAAATTGGAGAAGTCATTTTATTTCTATTCATATTAGAGGCAATTTGGCTATTTAGGAATAAGATAGCTTCATTCTACATTTGTTGGTCAGGGGAAAGAAAAAATATGCAGGAAGTATAGAAAGAAAATCTTGAAAGAGATAAATGAACACATGCAGAAAAACTTCAGCTGATTCATGTAAGTGAACGAAATAAAATATTACTACCTTTGATGAGACTATTCGGTTATCCGGAAATCTCTGTGGAATGTAGGCTTCAGTGCCTGGAGGTGGTTCACGATGCCCAACATAAATAGTCCGACTGTCCACCCAATTCTCTTCTCCAGCGCACTATTGGGGGAAAAAGTTATTGTGTCAGTTCATTCGTTACTTCTGCAGTGAGATGAGTCACACACTGAATTAACTAATCATGTGCTTGATCATTAACACATATACACAGCCATCAGTGCTGTGGTATAGTACAGAACACATTCTTAATATTTAGAGAAGCCCAGGCACCAGCAATTTCAACATCACCATACGGTCAAGTCGGGACTAATTTAATTATTTAAATAGTCAGACTATTAAACTCAAACCCTCTGATTTATGTTGTAATGATGCATTTACATATACTTTTGTTAAGCACGTTTGAGGGAAGATTCTTTTCTGCATCTTCAACAGCAACATTTATTTAGTATGTTAAATATGTCCTGAACATGCTCCTGGGCACTGGTGCTTGGTTGTGTGTGTTGATAGGTGAAATGTCAGACTGCTACCAAGCAAACTAACCCCAGACAAAGAGCACGAGTTTGGTAGTTAATGCAGCCAAAGCATCATTCCCCAAAGCAGTTGGATGTAGCTGAGCAGTTCTTGACAATGAGTTTAATCATATAGACAAGGTACCCTCTTTTCTAGCTAGTCTTGCTGTCAACAGTAACGGGTCCATTTACTTTACTAGTACATACTTAACAAATAAGTCTAAAATAAAATTTAGTTCTTAAACTTAAACATTCATCCTAACATTTTCTTCATTAATTCATTTCTATATGGTTTTCCCACTGCCTTAAGTGCAACACCGGCTAAGATCAAACTTCCAACAAAATTTATTGTTCAAATACACATATGAAATCTTGCAATACTCTGCAAATCTGGAGCAGCTAAGCTAATAAAACAGTTATTTATGTGATGCACATGACTTTCTTGGGAGATGGGGGGAAGGAACATAACTATGAAGAGAAAACCTATTGGACTCAGCCTATTAACCAAAGAATAGCTGAGTAGTCATCAAGCAAAATGTAAAGCGAAGTAGGAGGCTTAAAGAAAAGCAAATTCTGTCATCCCAGACATTTATAATAGAAATAGATAAAAAGGACCCTAAATTATTACTGTGTCTTGCACCTAACAGAAATGAAGGTGTTATGTTCAGAAGATACCAAAGGGCAAAATTACAAGACTAGGCATAAAACTAAATCCAAAAGTAAATCCAAAGTTTTCCTTGGCCATTTTAATGTATTATTCATTTTTCAGTAATTTGAAAGAGTCACTTAACATATCACATGAAGACAAGCTGCTCATAATGGAAGTAAAAGTGACAGCCATTCGTAAGACACACCAATGGCTTAGCTACAGTTTATGCTAAACTCTGTCTCTGTCTCAGTGGGAGTGCACATACAACATATTTCTTACATGCCAGGTGTAGCATGATTTGAAATCAGGATGTGGGTCAGTTTAAAAATCACACAGAGTTTTCCAGCTAGACAGTTCTTCCCTTAACACTGATTGGACTCCTCAAAATCCAAAGTAAAGCACCACTTCTGAAGACCAGGCAGGATGCTTTTGAGAAAACCAAAATAATTTGGAAGGAAGCAAAACAATGAAAATGTTTCTATATTCCACCTTACTCCTACAAAATGAAAAAACCCGCTATCTTTTACCATTTTATACACAATATTTTTTCATCTTGTCAATGCACTTAATGTAAAATGCACACAAATTCTCTATTAACACTTGTGCCTAGTAATACTCCTAGGAATGCAAGGGAATGTGAGATATTCCTGTATAATACATTAAACTGTACAACAATTTTAAATTTTTCATTAGGAGGGACATTACAGACATAAAAGCAACACAAAGATTACTTCTGATAAGTGCCCCACTTCAGAGACGATTACATAAAGGGCTAATGGGAATTCCACACAGGAAACTTTGAACATCAAGAAGAAATCCCTCGGCTTTTCCTTCTCTCTACGCTGGCCCAGCCTGACAATTTATCTCTTGTATTTATCATGAAACAGTCCAAGACAGCTTGTAGTTCATAAAAGCTTTTTTTTAAAATTCCACTGTATAAATTGAATCTTTAACACAACCTAGTTAAAATGGGCCTCTGAAATTACCTATGAAGCTGGGAAGTACAAAAGACAGAGCTCTAAACAGCATTCTCCTGGCATCGCTACCAGTTTTTACAGGTCTAATGGTCCTGGAGTACTTTGTCAACACTAAGTAAACCAGTTTAATGTTGCACCCTGGAATTTATCTCCCTAAAAAAAGGCTCTACAAAATTTACTTTAGTCATGGATATAAAACCAAGACAATCTCTTCTATTAGCTTAATTGGATATGGTTTTATCACATAATGATAAATTCACCACAAATGTACAAAAACAGATCTAACTTCATTTTAACTATCTGCTAGCACAGAAATTTTTTACTTTTCAATATGTTAATGGAAGATACAAAATAAATGCACTTTACTAACCTAATTCAACAACTTCAAGCCTCCAAACCACTCACAATTCAAGTGTAAAAATTTCGCAGGGAAGAGTAAGGCTCTGTTTTCCAGTGAGGTACAAGCTCAGTGCACAAAGTAGCATGCATTATGCACTATAACCACCAGGAAACTCACTTGTGTGAAGAAAAAGATGCTTTTAGAAAAGCAGTGCTATGTCAGGACACAGGTCACTTAAAGAAATCAAATACCAACTGAATGTCTGGTAATGCCAACCTACAAAGACAGCCGTGCTGATCTGATGATTCTTTTAATGCTCAGGTATTGTACAGGAGAGATGACTTACAGAATGACACAGAACAACTGAAAAAAGCAATCTGATACTGCTGCCAGAACAATGAACTATATGCACTTCTTTTTTTAAGTTCTATTACTTAAGCGCATTAGGAATATGTTCAAGAAACCATAAATAAACCTTAGCATTATCTGCTTCTATTTATAATGTAAAGTTCAATGTACCGAGACCTAATTTCATTGGCACATCAATGAAGAAATGTTACTTAGCTTTTACTCTTTCAAGCAGGGTCAGCAATACTGAAAGCAAAGATCAGCAAAGGCTAAGGCATCTTTACATAACACTAAATAGAGACAGTTAATAGGATTGTACCTTAAGAGTTAAAATATTAACACATCTTACTTGTTTCCGATTTAAAAACTAAAACTAGCTTGAAATACACCTTCATACTACTCTGCTAATTTTTATCTAAATTTAGACAAAAATATATTACCTGAAAAGACAAGGGGGTTGATATTCAACAGGCAACAGGAAAAGGACGATAGGAAAGTACTAATGGTAGCTGCTGAAAAAGTAACTGACTTCGAAAGACCCAAACCTTTTCCAAGTATTTTACAGTAATCAGATTTGACTTATAGTTTGAAAATCAAGGGAAACACTGCATTTATTTTCCTGACTTCCCACTTGAACTATTAATTTGGGCATAATTAGCGGTAACAATGTTCAGTTCAAAATTCTATTTTCTCTCCAAATAATGTAGATATAAACACTACTCAATTAAGTTAGTATACATTAAATACAGCTGAAAACCAAGCTACAATTTGTTCTGGTCAGGCTGTAAGTACACTTCATTGAACAATATTCTCTCCCACTTTTTTGCTAAATCCTTTCTCATTAAAACAGACAGTACACTCTAAGCATAGATTCGACAGCAGCAAATTCTCATAATCAGCTACTGCCGTGTTCACCCAGGCTCTAACTCCAGTTCTTTCACACAAATACTTTACACCCAGAGAGGGGAAACTTTACCAACAGCCCAGTGTTTTATTGAAACGCTACTATTTGATGTCAGTTAAGCAATTAGCACCACTGTTAAAACAATCACTTCGAAGCTTTAGGATGACAGAGATAAGCCATTATCACTTTGAAACTGCAGGAAGAACTAATGGTGCAGTGTGAGAAAACCTTCACAGGTAAAATGTTTTGCTGATATCTACTGGGATATGTTACAACAGCTCTGCACTAAATGCCCTTGGTTTCTAATATTTTATTCAGTCAAGAGCAAAATCTTCAATATCTCAGAAAGCTGTAATAAAAAAAAATTAACTGTTTCTACTTTATAATATTGTAAGGAAACCATCAGCTTTATCATACACTATTTACTAAAGCATGAGATCATATAGTCTCATCTTTGTCTTCATTTGTCAAACGTACTGAGTACCTCTTCTTTTACACTTGAAGTCATTCTGCAGATCAATGTGCAGCCCTCTACCTACGCAAACAATGGCAGAATGTGCAAATTTTTACCTAACCTTTAAAAATCCCATCAAATACATAGTCCTTTCAAAGATAAATTTGATCTATAAATCACAAAAAGTGGAATCCCCCTAAAGAAATGATATTAAAAAAAAAATCTGTTTCCTATAATTGCTAGTAAAATAGATTAAGAATTTAAATAACCCACGTTGAAAAAAAATCTCATTAATTTACATGTGTTTCTTTGTGAAGATAAAGGATAAAATTTTCACCCACTTAAAGGATCTTAGTAAGATTTAAAACGCTAGGAAAACTCACTTAGACCTACATAGGGAGCACTTATGCATTACATGTTCAAAGCATTACATCGGCCCTCCATATGAACGGACCAAGCTCAGAATGAAGAGTAAGTAAAACCTTAAAAGCTGTTAAGATTGTTCTTATATCTCATATGAATATAGAAGGGCACAAAAAATAATTCATATAATCATCAGTCAATTTCCCTATCATGTTTTATAATTAGAAAAAGGGCTACCTCAATATGATGCTCTGTAAACAAATTATTTCAGCCACCTAAAAGTCCTATGGACATATGACATTACATCAATTATTTAATGGAATACTAAAATGCAACACTTCAGAGTCAACCACAAAAAAACCCCAAACAACTCTCTCCCAGAACGTCCTATGACTAATTAACACATTTACTATGAAATATATGTCACCCATAGTAGGATCTGTTGCCACGGAATATTTACTACTGCATTTCTTTTCAGTAAATGAATTAAATTCTTGGATGATGACTTTCATCACAAATAACATTTGAAATCAAAACTCTCCCCAATCAATTGCCTACAAATGACACATTGTTCTACGTAAGTATATGCAGAGGTTTAAGAAAGAGTAGATAAACAGTCTTTGACTACAAAAAGGCTATTTTATTTATTACTCGCAGGAAAAGCATGTGATTAGAAGCAAAAGTGGATATATTTTCACTACAGAAAATGGTGCCAGGCACACAAATAAATTTTCCAACCAACCCATATCTATCCTATTTGGCGGATCCTGGTTTTCTGATCTTTCTTTCCACCTCCTGCAAGGGTCTGTGCTTGCAGGCAGAAGGGAAAATGGATTCATAGCAATAGGCTGCAGCAACATTATGTGAAATTGCTTGAATTTGTGAGGAGGACACACAGAAATATGACAATGAAAAGATGTAAAGTACTGTCATTCACATCTATCAAAACAAGCATTCTGTCACTACAGCAAGTATTCCAGTTTCTGTAAAATACCTAAAACTTCTGTATATGTACTTAATATAAACTTGATCTCTACCTTCCTTCATGCCCCCTTGAGCACCGTACTTAGAATAAAAGGTTTCTGAAGCCATCCATTAGGATGTTCCACAGTGATGTTCCAATCACGTCACATGAGCTGGCACAGGACATTGCAGTATAGTACTTTGTAGACAGTTAAATTCTCCTTCCTGAGAAGTTTGGAATGTCATTTCCAGTTTGGAATGTCATCTTTAATTGAATTCCACATACTCTATACTTTGAATGGTTGAATCATTTGACTTCCTGGATGACAAAGCCAGTCATCTGTGGTCCTCAAAGAGTTACAGTAATTCTTTGTTTCACATATCTAAAAACTAACCGTGTGGCAGTGGACATACCATATTTAGGATAGAAAAAGTCCTGTCAGAAATGGACTTGTGAAGAAAATGAAGAAAACAACCCAAATGCTATAAAAAGAGGTTTTTAAATGTTGTTTAAACATGTTTCAAAATGGCTTTTTAGAGATTTTGCTAACTCACTGTCCCCTTCCCAAGACCC
>JAWMRA010000078.1:95762974-95781143 GCA_035584735.1 Pseudotriccus pelzelni | reverse complement strand
GTCTCACCTAAAAAATCCAATGCGCAGGCTGGAAGGTGTAAAGACCTTCCCCGGATCTTCGTTCGTGAAGACTGGCCTTTATCACTAGTTTTTAAAAAAATTTTGATACCCAGAATCTTCCCTGTTATCCATTATGACAGATGATGCAACTTTCTGTGTGGCAATTGCTGTAAGGTAATGGCTTATTGGTCTTCTTCACTGGAAAAAAAAGCTCAAACAACAAAACAAACCCCACAAACCTTTTTTACCCTCTACAGTGTCTCAATTGTTGCAAAGAGGTTGTCAGGTAATCATGTGGAGAGGTTCTGATCATTGAAACTATAGTCTGTTTGGAATCTGGGTGTTGACATGAATACTTTAATATTTTCATTTTTATCCTGAAAGCTAAATTATTATTTGGTTGCTTATGGTTTTAAATTTTGACTTCCAGATGAAGGAGTTAATTCAATTTTTCCTTGGTTATTTTTTGTTCAAACCCAAAATTGTACTGTGAAGCATTTAGAAAGGGAAAGCAGGTACAGCCCTAGAAAAACTAAGATATGATTTCCCTCACTTATTTCTTTAATAGAGACATCAATCTCTCTTGTCATGGTTTTGTTGCTATACCTATAGAGCAAACCTGTTTTTTATTTCTGACTTTTCTTCTGGCTTTTTGTTTTCTTGATTTTTTTAGAAAACAGCAAAAGAGGAATTGTAACATGCTGCTTCCCAATCGAAACACTAAATGGGAGCTATTTCAGCAGGGAGCATGCCACACTTAAAGGTGCAGTGAACACTGAATACTTGTTTTCTTGTGCTATTTAGAAGTGTCTCACTGTTTTGTTTTGTTGTGTTTTTTTCAATGCCATTTAGTTTATTATACTGTATAGAATAATTATCACAATCTTCCATTTTATGTAACATATTGTAAGTGAGACCTTCAGCTACAGTCACTTTAAATATAGTGATAAACTAAGGAGCAGCCTACAGTTATCACAGGGAATGCCGCCTTGGACATGGATACCATGTCTTGAGAATAATTATGGTTTTATTCTGAGCAGTTTGGTCTTTATGTCTTTTCTCTGAATTTAACAGCTCACAGGTCTTTGTTTTGCCTTTATTCAGTCTCACCTTCAGAGATCCCAGGATACCCAGGTGCTGCTGCTACACCATGCTAATGTAAAATAAGTGCTTCTTGGAAAGTCCTACCTTGTGTTTCCTGTGACCTGTTGATTCTGGCTTGCTCTTTTCCACCTTTCTCACGGAGGGAACACTCTAATGGCTCTTAAAATTCATGGAAACCTACAGAAATCATCCCAGGTCCTATTGAAGTTCCAATATTTGTTTATTTTAATCACTAAAATAATTTTAGAAATTAACTGTAATTATGTATGAATGTACGTATGAAGTACCAAATATGATAAATGAGTTAATTCTCCTCAGCATCTGCATCTGTCCATTCAAAATGTGCATATGAAAAGACCATTTCAAAAGTTTTTCTGCTCTCTTTATAGTGATTAATGGGTTAGGCTATTTGACAGCTATAGGCAAGTTTACTCATATGTTTAAAATTCAAAGCTAGTATTACCACAGCGCATCTTACACAATAAGTACTTTCACCAAATTCTTCATATTTTTCCTTCTTCCTAGTTTATCCCAAGTATAAAAAGACATTTTAAACTCTAACTATACTTCAGCCAATACTGCAGGAAAAAAAAAAAGGGGGGGGGCAGGGGATTAATGAGCAATTTCATTTTAGTCTGATTTAATACATGCATAATCTTTAAATTTATGAGTGTTTACTATGCAGAGTTGTTTTTCAGAGTAGCATGTTCAGACTGAACATAGAAATTTTCCCCTGGGAAAAAAAACAAAGAAATTTCAATGTGAGAGCTAACAATTCTGCTTTGTCCAGGTAAAAATAGGCAAATAATATTGATTTTTGAACACAGAAAATTTTACTGCATTGCATAGTAATGATAATAGAATTAGTGATTAGGACAGTGAGGATTGTTACTTAATTTCTGGATGTCTCTGAGAATTCATTACTCCAGCACTTTCAGTTGTGATTTTTCCATGCTAAATACTAACACTTCAACACTCAGTTAAATTTCTAGATATACTGAGCAAAACACACAGACACACACACATAACCACACATATCTGTAGCCTGTTTATTACTTAGAAGAAGGAATATGCACTGCTCCTCTCAGCCAACATTTCAGGATATGTCAAGGTAGATGTACTACTCTGGCATAGAGAGATACAAGAATCTTAGTAAAAAATACTTTGGTCTTCCAAAACAATTAAAGATGCTAGCTTTCAGAAAGAAGTATATAATTTTAATTGCCTTAAAAGTCTACAGCTTGAGTAAGTGACTTTACTGACAAAGAAAAGTGTTAAATTTAGAACAAAATTGCGAAATTCTTCTTGCCGTAATTCTATAAAGTGTCATGCTTCCTGTTAACAGTTAAACTGAAAAAAAGTCTTTTACATGCTAGTTCTTTACATGCTTTAAGCATCTACTTTTTTTTTGTTATTTTTTTAACATTTTCTCTTCATACAGATCACTTCACAGATCATCGAAGTTCTCAGAAGACATCAGTTTTTCATAATATCTCCTCCAGACTGTGCACATTCAGCATTTCAAACTCTGCCTAAATAATTGTAAAAGTCCCTGGATTGAGATCTGGAGAGAACCAGGTTCCCCTGCTGCTGTTGGTGTGAGGATCTCAGTCCATTATCAAACATCTGGGAAGGATATGAAGAGAACTAACAAAATGCCAAGTTGCTTCCTGTGGTACTTAATGTCATATTCAAAGGGCAGCAGATTTTTTGACTGAATATGAACCATGGTGAAGCTGCTAGGAAAAAAGGATATTAAGATTCAAACTTTATACTGATCCAGACACCTGTCAGTCACCCTGCACATTCTGAGTTTTTTGCTGTGTCTTTGCTAGGTTTGCTCATGTTAATCTTTGAGACTAATAATAAATTGAAAAATATCTCTAACTCTTCTTAATTCACTATACTACATGTATTAATGTATTCCTCACAAAATAACAATATCTTACTATTTTGAAAAGCTTCTGAAAGACCTAAAAACATGACCACTGTAAAGTATTCATTCCACCTAAAGTTTTCATTATAGTTATTTTTTTCTCCTTGATTTCTGGTTTAGGGGATTTTTATTTGATGGAAGTTTATTTTGCATTAGATTATCTTGTTCCCTATAAATTCAAATGGTGGAAACCAGTGATAAATCATTGTCAGAGCTAAGCAATATTTTTTTACTGCTTTGGAATTTCACCAGTTTTTATGTTTAGGTTTCCTCATTTTGTAACACAAATTTGATCACAGACACATCTTTTCAAGAAGTGATACAAAGCTTCTATGATGAGAACCCAAGAAAGGATCTTTCTTGCTATAAGCTAAAAAAAAATAATTAAAAGCTCATATACACTAAAACTTTGCAGAGTCCCCTAACGTGGGTGAAAACAGAGCGATTCTGAGGTTGTAAATAATTTGCATGGAATAGGAATGTTCAGAAAGAGTAGCTACAACATATTGTGCTATACTCTGGTTTTCCTACAGAACACATTTTTTTTTATTGAACTTCATTTTGTTGTATACCTTTCCCCTTCCTTTAGGCTTTTCCCTTGTTTAATGCCAATGCATTTTCAACTTCACTAATCCTGGTTATTAGTCACCACTTGGAGCAGTGGAAGAGAGAGACATATCAAGTAAGATAGCTTGGTGCCCAGCTATTGCTATAGTCCATAAATAATGCTGTTAGACTGCCTAGACACCCCTGTCATTTATATCGATTTCACAGAACTGAATAAATGTGCTTAAAAAGATGGTCATAAACCAAAAGCGTAGTATAACACACTGTGGGTATTTTATACAGTTAATGCAAAATTCTTCAGCTCTACATGAAGAAGTACAGTTTATCTCTAAGCTACCTACCTGTGACACTGTCTAGTCCTTTTGTAATCTATCTCCCTGATGGAGAACATTCATGAGTAACATAAATGTAAGTCCCTGATTTTAGAGGTTTAGAAGAATTGAATGACTTCCCTAAATCATAAAAGGCTAAGAAAGAACACGAAATAGAACTTATCCCTTCTATTTTAATTATATATATATATATTAACTAAAATGTAGTTAACTGGGGGGAGGAATGGGAAGTTCTTGCAAATTAGGCAATACGTGAAGATAAATTTTCTTCAACTTTTTTTTTCGGATTCTATTATAAATTATAGAGAATGAGGCTGGGTGCATAGCTGAAGATATCTGCACTGTTTGAGAATAAGACTTCTGAACGCAATTCTCAAACTCTTAGAGCATAGATTATCTTGCAAAAATAGTATTCTATTTACTCTAATTTTATTTCCTTGCAGTTTACAAGTGTTCATGAATCCACACACCCCTACTACGCCAGTTCCATGTGTTAGAAGTCACTAAGTGTAATTGTCTCACAGTAGCTTGTACTATTAATATTTTCCCATATTTCCAGAAAGATTTCCACATCACTGTTCTTTTTTAGTTTAGTTGTTTTTTTTTTCTTTTTATTTCCTTTTTTTTTTGCTTTAAGAGCCTGCAAGGTCATCCATAACTGTTTCGCAACTTGCTGCGCCACATATTCTAAAGTTCCTTCCTTTCTTTCAGCTTCTTAAACTTTGTGTCTTTGCTTGCTAAATGACAAATGCCTCATTATTCTAGCATTGCTCACACATTGGTTCTGCACCTAAGAGTCAACAACGAAGAAGAGAAGAAAACAAACTTGTTTTCAGTTCTGGATGACCTTGTTTTCTGGTCATTCAGTTTCATGACAGCAAATAAGGCTGACATCACTTCCAGCAAAAGAACTTATAATTCTGATTTTCTGTACAAGTAATTGTGGTTTCATAGACAGATAGACTCTGGTTCTGGAAATTAAAGGTTTGAAAGAAAGCATTGTTTTTTGATTTTTATGAATCGCTTGTCTAATTGTACTTTTTCATCTGCACTAACTTTAAAAAAAATATTCTGAAACATCTTCAAGTAAAAAAAAAAGACTGCTTTAAAATATTTTTCATGTAGTTCCTGATAATTCTCTTTGTGAAAGAAAAGCAAGTTGATTATTTCTTCAATTGTATTTGATTTCTGTTATTAGGAGGAAGAAATGGAGTATATATGCGTTTTCTGTGCTGCAAAGCAGATTTTGTGGCCTCCTGTGGATTTCCCTGCTTAGAAAAATAGGTTGTGTTTTGGTTTTGATTTTTATTATTATTATTCTAGAGTCCATTCTTATTTTCCAGTGTTGTTATTTTTCATCTGCAATTCTGAAGCAGTGGCAGATTGCTTTTCTGGGTTAGACAATATAATCAAATAGATCAATGTCTTAAGGAATACTATCATCTCAAAAATTACTTCTGTTTGAAAACATTGGGCTTGCTCTTGTTATAACTTACAAGAAACAGACCATATTTCTATAAAGAAAGGTGATGGGAGGATAATCTAATTTCTTTCAGTGTGTTTACTATATGCATTTCATAGCACTTTATCTACAGTCAGTTTTAGTTTCTTGTGTAATGTCTGCTACACAGACTCCCCTGTTTCTTTGGTATAGGCAGGAATACTGTTTTATTTGGAAATCATCACCCTAAAATCACAAGAGGTGAAGGAGAGATTAACTATTATACACAGTACTTGAAATTCATTTTATATATTTTTTTCAATAACTACCTTGTCAAGTAAATAGCTGCTTTGTCAAGTAAAATAGCATTTTCAGAATTTTCAGTAAGAATAAATTGTTCCTTATTTCTTCCATGCATTAACAAATCATGCCTTTTTCAGGTTTTATTTATTTAAATTATTTAATTTTTTTTTCTCTGTAGCAAGTGTACATATATTTGAATGTGTATTCATAGAATCATAGAATCAGATGGGTTAGCAAGAACCTCTGAGGTCATCAAGTGTAACCCTTGATCCAACCCCACTGTGGTTACTAGACTATGGCAATAAGTGCCACATCCAGTCTCATTTTAAATACCTCCAGGGACAGAGAATCCACCACCTCCCTGGGCAGCCCATTCCAATGCCAACTATTATTTAGTTATGTATAATTACACATACAATTTCTTAATCAATTGAATTTTAATATTCAATGCATTTTAATATGCAATGTTCAAGTTTGTACTTGCTTAATGTGTGGTTCAAAAATCAAGAGATATTTGCACACATAAAGTTCTGTTACTAAAACCTATTACTTCTTCACAGTGAATCTAAATCCAAATAATTTTAATAAAAATTTCTATATGGTTGTGTCACAATGACCAAAGAAAATATTTCCTTTGCTTCCTCTTTTTTTGATCAAAAATGTTTCCAGTTCTCAATTTTTCTAATTACTTACTGTTAGAATCCAAATCAATTTACCTTTTTTGTATGTAGAGAGGAACTAATCTTTTTTGTAAATTCTGCCACGTACACTGGGTATGAATTCTTGGGGATGGTCTTGAGCAGGGCTAAGAGTTGCACTTGAAGATCCTTGTGAGTCTCTTCCAGCTCAGCATATTCTGTGATTCTGTGACCAAACTGGTTTTTAACTTCATGTAGCCTTCGAGTGGCCTTCCAGCAAGTCACAGAATTGCAAAGGTGTTAACAAGAATTCAGTGTGTTGGAGAGAGTCCTTATTCTGTAAATTAGAAAGAATAATCAAAATTTGATCACATGAATTGGAGGGAAAACTTTAGAAATTAGGCAACCTGTCCCACAAAACCCTTTAAATGATAGATAGAAAACAGTATATCACAAACTGAAGTAAAGAGATAAAGAGCTTATTTGACTGCAAAGGAGAAGGAATGTAATACCTACTGTGAATTGTAAGACAGTAGCTCTGCAGAAAGGCAGAGAACAGAAGCTGGGAAGGATTTATCCCTAATTAGACCAAATCTAATTTATTTGAGCCAACTGAAAAAATTTGAACTAGCATGGTCTATGATTATGCATGAGTTGTTTTGCAAATTAGATTCTGGGTTTTTGTAAGAATTGGAGACATCTTGGTTAAGAGCATAATAGAAAAACATCTGAAATCCATGTATTTTCACTGGAATGCTTTTTTATAATAAAACAGTGCTGGAAAATATACAATGAAAATAAAGTGAAACAAAAACCTGTATTGTTTCTTCTATCAGGATGCCTATAGTTTTTGGTTGAAACTTCCTTTTTTGTTTATATGGAATTGAAATTCGGAGCTTGGCAGTATTAAACATTTAAAGAAAGTCACTGAATTTAGATATAAAAGTTCAAGAAAATGTATATTTAGTTCATAATTCTTGCATAAACACTGGAAGACTGAAATACTGGGGAAACTAAGAGAACTGTGATTTCATTATTATTCACTTTAAATTAATTGCTCTTAAAACACAGGATACACTTTCAATCTCAAGTCTGATGCAAGGTAGCTTGTCAATGTCACTGACGTCAATAAAACTGCAGAACAGAAAAACCTCTATTTAACTTTGCTTGCCTTATAAATTTATAAGAAAAAACAGGTTTTCTCTAGAAAACAATGACACATAAAATTATGCAGTAAGCAGTACAAGCACAGAAACTCCAACATTTCTGAAATTAAATTTCTATTGAGACATAAGTGCTCTACACATATTGTATCTATATATCATTAGTACAATATATTTATATTATTTCATATATTAAAAATCATAAATATGGTCTGAAGCCCACACAGCTGGAAGGAAATAAAATAGGTTGAGTGGTGCAAGGACAAAAACAGGGTCATTCATGTATATATGAAACTGTGGCAGACTAAGTTTTGTACCCATTTTACTCTTCAGCCATAAGAACAGTTCATACGCCACTCATTAAGAAATTGCTTCATCCCAAACGCAATTCCGAAGTTTATTTTTTTAACTTGTTCTTCTTAAATGTATGGAAAATTCTGTGGTTTTTAAGTTTGCTGTTTGTTTTACTTTCTTTTTTGCTGGTTTGCTTTTTTTTTTTTAATTTCTTGGCTTTAAGGATGTAGAGCAGAAGTACAGCCTTTGAAATAAAGTAAAAGAGTTATCATTCAGACTGTATATCATACTTGTGGTTCAACTTCCCTTCTTAGTCAGGGTTAGTTGTGATTTCATTAGAATTATTTTATAAAGGTTTGTTGGAAAATGCTGTAATAAGTTCTACTTGGATTCCCACTTTCATCTCTCAGTTTCATAATGGAAATATAATTAAACTATAAACATATATACCCAACAATCATTAGTTTTTAATTTAAACTTCAATTCTTAATCCAATAGGATAAAGTTTAATCTTAAATAGCCTCAAGTTAGATTTAACAGCATAACCTTATTACAATCAAGGGGTTTTTTTTGTTCTATAGTAGCTATAAAATTACTAGTATAACGCCCCTTTAAAAAATGACTATTTTTTTGTAAATTCTAGAAGGAAGTTTAAAATACCACAGATATTTTCTAGTCTGAATTTTACATTTGTATCTGGTTCAAAGAGTTTATCACTTCTAGTCATATACCATTTACAGTGTTGAACTACACTGCATCTATATTTCTTCTGCCTAGAACAGACTGAATTCAATCAGCATCACTATTATAAAGGAAGCATTTTGGAGATTTTTGTAGCATTTGGTATTAAAAAAGGAAACCTGGATTTTTTTTTTGTTGTTGTTCTAAGCCTTTATTTTGTTTTGTTGAAATGAGAAATTATATAAAAGATATATGCAATCAATTTATTCCTGTTTAAAAATGAAATAACATCTCTTTTCTAAACTTTCCCTTTTCTTTAGAAAATATTGTAAGCAATAGTGACTCTGCAAATATTCTTGAGATTCATGAGAAGGGAAGATGAAGAAAATACTTATTCATGTGCCCTGTAGAAGTAAATTATATCACTGGGTAAATCCTTTGAATAACTTTAAATATCTGTCTTAAGTGAACAGATTTCCATAGGTGTTCACGGATTGCAAATGATGTGAGCAACAAATTCTGCTATGAGTTAGCAGAGAAATATGTGAAGTTTGGCAGATGAAGGTGGACAATGAAACAAGTACTTAAATGGAGGCAATTATCATAATTTTTTATTTGGCAGTGTAAGGAAAGTCATACGTCATGCCTTCATTTTATATGACTCCCCCATTCTTTACCCATGATCTTTGAGTTATAAAGGAATTTTTTCTTAGTGCTCAGTTAATTCTTGAGTCATGGTGCAACTGACATTTTGTGAAAATGATTTGCCGGCTCAGATTTCTAATCAAGTAAAAATAGAAATAAGCTTCATGGGGTGCAAGTGTTTTATGGATTTTGAACTTCAGTCTCTAAAATATGTTTTAAAAGAGTGATTTCTTGGAATTTCAACTGAAAAGAAGAAAGGAACCAGTGGAGATGAGAATATTCTTTTTTCTCTTTCCTCTGCTACATTGCCTCAGATGTAGCAGGTTTTCCTTAGATTTCAAAAATGCAGGTTTGCAAGTAACTCTGCAGTAAAAACTCCAAACCAAACCAAACCAATACAACCACTCTCCACCTCTCAAAAAAACCCCATTTATACAAAAATACAAGCATCTATAAATACATATGAAAGCCTTAAATTATGAAAGAATTTTTTTGGCATTAGATGGGAAGGATGGTGTGTCACAGTCTAAGAAATACAAGTCTTTTATTTATGAAAGAAAAACTATATAGAAAGACTAGACCTTCAGTAG
The DNA here is from genome assembly GCA_035584735.1 of Pseudotriccus pelzelni. Classification (NCBI taxonomy): domain Eukaryota; kingdom Metazoa; phylum Chordata; class Aves; order Passeriformes; family Tyrannidae; genus Pseudotriccus; species Pseudotriccus pelzelni. The sequence goes on along the minus strand of JAWMRA010000078.1, from coordinate 95,771,449 downwards.
GTAACTACATGTAAGCTGCTTCCTTACCTGCCCTCTGTTAGGAATATGCATTATACTCAAGTGATATTTTGTGCATCTAAGAATACTGAGATATATTTAAACTAGTTCAAACTAGAGACACTGACCCCATTCAAAGTTATCTCCTCCTGTATTGTACACAGACAGAAGCAAACTTGCAATTCTGGGCAACATTCTAAAAGAAAGTGCTGTTATCTTGATTACAAACTTACAAACAGTTTACACAGGTTTTTATTCAAAATAATAACTCTCTCACTCATGACAGTAATGTATAAATGTAATTAAATACATTTTTAGTAGTCCATACATTTCCAAATGCTGAAAAGTTCCATAGAATGAACAGTTCTGGTTTTATCTGTTTTAAGGTTAGTCATGTTGATTAAGAAATATAATTCACGGCTGTAATTACAACACAACAAATTTTCTGTGGGCTTTTCATTGGTTTTAACTTGGTTATAAACACCCATTGATTTTTCACGCAACCCCTGTGGAACTTGAGAGGTGCAGTAGGCGTAGAAGAGTCTTCAGAGAAGTGCAGAAGAGGTATGATTCCTGTATGCTTTATAGCAGAACAAGGAATGCTGTTGAAGAGTGTTACCTATCTGCAGATATGCTCAAATAGCTGATCAAAGCATTCTGCAGTTTTTAAAGATAAAAAATACCAACAAACACAGAGCACGGTGAACCATATATGAACCCAACATGGTCTAAATTCAAGTATTTTGGTAGTTTTCTGAAGTTTGAATTTCCAGCTGGTTAAAAGCAATAAAATTACCTATGATTTTCTCCTTTAAACACAGAAAACGAAGAGGCCAAATGTCATGCGAAAGTATTTACTGTGAATGAACTTAAGAAAATGTGAGCTTATAACAGCTTGAATACAGCTCTAGCTCTTTCTTATTTATATGAATTTTATTCCTGACATTTTTAGAATACAGCTAATGGGAGTGGAGCTGTCAAACTGTTTTTTAGTAATCAGAACTTCTTCATAGGTTTTCCTGAGAAATTCATTCACTTACTGCTGCTAGAAAAGAGCCTTGCATCTAAGAAACATTTCTGCTTCTTTGAACGTCTCAACTATCTAAACATACAGAACCATCACAGCCAGTAGTCTCTCATAAGTCAAAGCATTTTTTCCCCATGATCTTTAATTTACTCATACAGCATCTAGTAATGTTTTTTGTGGAACAGAAACCAGAATGCAGCCAAAAACTCATATTTCAGTGTTCTCTAAGATATGAGAGAATAAAGATATATGAAAATAAGAAGATTTGTTTCATGAGAATAATAAAAGGGTACATCAGAAACAGTCAAACAAGGAAATACAGACGTATGTTTTGAATCCCACAGTTCTTCAGAGTGCCAACAGCACATTGGAAGACTAGATGTTTAGATAGTTTTCTTCTTTTTTCTCTTTTTTTTTTTTTTAAAGCTATCCACACTTTTTCCTTTTTTTTTTTTTTCCAATTGCAGCAGCAGAACATATATTACATAAATTATCTTAATGTTTAAAAATAATTCTCTAGGTGGTTAGCAGGACTAGCTTTGTTTATTATCTAGCCTAAAGGAAACCAAATCCATGATTTACAGATGCCTGAACCGTAATGTTACTTTTTCAAGTTTGAAAGGAATGATATCTGTTATTAAACTAATTGATAAGAGAGAGTAAAGAAGTTAATCAAGTGTTCAGGCTGTTAGGCTCTCGTTTTTAGACAGCAGGAATACAGAGCTTAGTGTTCTGGTAACTGCCCAACATTTCCACCGAAGCTGTGACAGGACACATGTAGGTCATCTTATTATGGAACAGGAAACAAAGGACCCAACATTGTCAGGGACCTACTTTTTAAAAGGATACAGACTCTCACTGTAGTAGAGATACCATTCCTCTGTGCTATTTTATGAGGAAATAATTTTTATCCTTTTATTACGTGGACATATTTATCCCTTGGTCTTATGGTTTATCCATTCTGGAACAAAATTACAGTCTCATAAAAGAGTGCAGTAGTATTCCAAATGCATAATTAGAATTCAATGAGAAATACTGCAGACTTTTATTAAGAAATTATTGTTTTATTTAACTGCTGATTATAAAATAATATTAAACACATCTATCGATAAAACATTTATAGGTAAACCATTGTAAAGATATGGGCAAATAACACACATTGTATAATTATTAAGCATATTTAGAGGATTTTTTAAATTTCATAACTCTTGCTAAATACTTGGTATTCTTTTTCTGACTATATAATAGACTATTTTAGCTCGATTAGGAAAACTTGTTCCTGTAAATTCTTGAAGTAATTGTACTCTCTGCATCCCTCCTTAAAAAATATCATGCTGCAATTTTTATACTAGACTATCCTCTTGCATAGTGCAAAGACTTCTTTGATTATGTCTAGATGAATCTCTCAGTGTTGACACTGAAGTTGAATTGAGTCAAGACTGCAGTTGATTAGAATTGAACAGTTTCTCAAAATGTTGACGGTTATCTGCATTTAAGAGAGAATACTCCAACAGTGAACACAGAGACTAGAGACCTTACCTTCCTAATATACTTTAGGCTTAGGATCCTAATTATAAATCTTTATTTCTTTGTTAATCCAGGATATACAGATATTGAGAGAAAAACAAAGTAAAAACCGCCTCAGAAATTTGACTTGAGTTTTCACAGAGATTGGGTCTGCATCCTAATCACTCTATACTGCTCTCCTCCCATTTAATAAACGCTAGAATTTAGAATTAAAATACTGTACTCCTCTTCTATATCAAAACTAGAAATTTTAGAATTAATTCATTAATTTTAGGATTAATTAGCAGTTAATCAGAAGGTCTGATAATACCTTATTGCTTTTTCAGCAAACTGTGAATCGCTGCTAGCTTAAATGTGGTTACAACAAGATTGTATCAGTAATCTTGCTGAATTTTAGCTTGTGTCCCAAATTCACGAACCATAATATTTAGTGCAGATATGGCAGACATAATAGGAATTGAGCCAGTGAACTTCAGAACTGACAGCATAAGCTATTAAAATAGTAGCAAAATAGTCAAAATGTTGTTACCAGAGACTATAAGAAAATATATCCTTTGTGTAATGGCTCTAAAGGGTACTTAAAATGTAGTCTCATCAGTAAAATCCTTATTTCCATTGTACAAATGACTGAAAAAGAGATCTGCAACAACTTTAACAGTAACTTAGATGTCTAGTGCACACGTCAGAACTTATGTGTAGACACATGAACTTATGAGTTTAAGTTTGATGTGGATTTTCAAGTTGATTTTGTAACTCTTAATTCTTCAGGGCATAAGAGTGTTATGGATTTTAGACAGTATTCAGCAGGCCCTCTGAAGCCATGAGGTATTCCCTTCCCCAACTGGTAACCGGAGAAGAGATCTCTTTTAGTCAAAGTGATGTTTTCTGTTATGTCTCTGAGGGCCTTTCAGAGTCAGCTCAATGAAATTTTGCTGTCAGGAGGTAATCTGCTGCAGCTGAAACTAGGCAGACGTAGCGGTTGTACAAGCAAGGTGAGGCCTTAATTCCAGAGAAAATAAAAATATCTTTGTCAAGAAACAGAAAAAATGTTCTAAGGAGACAGGAAATATAACCAAAAAAAGCCAATAAACCAAAACAGTGGAAAGATTGATTATAGAGCTTAAAGATTGATTTTTTGCCAGACTTAAATGCAGAGTGCCAGCCAACTCTTCTCATGATTGATTATAAAAAATGTTATAACAGGCAAAGGTACATGATATGGAAAGCACAGAGAGGTTTTTTTGTGTGGTTGTTGATAATTCGATTGGCTGGTTTTGGTTTAAATATCCCCCAAAAAACACCTGATTTAATGAAACATGTGGGAAAATTAGCCTCACAGAAACAAAGTTTATGATACTATGCTATATATCTTTGGTTTAGAAAACACTGTCTCTAAACATTTCCTCTATTTTCAAAAAGTACCACAGTCTTTCCAAAGAGTCCCATTACTACAGGCTTTGAAAAAGAATGGTAGAAATTTTACTTTCTTCCTAAACAGCTATTAAGAGATATACAGGTGATAAAATATGTTTGTGGCAGACTGAGAGTAAGCCATATTGCCCAAGTAAGCACCAAATGATTTCCTTCTCTTTGCTGTCTTTTTGCAATGGGGTATCCCTATTTTCTTCAGTACAAGCAAATTCACCTTTGGGGGAATATTGTATTATTCTTAATTATTTTCACTGTATCAACAAATACTTTTAACTTTTCAAGAACCTGATTCTGGATGAAAATAAGACCTATGTAGAGACTTTAATGTTCTTTTACTAATTATATAGAAACTTCTGGGACCTTTCTCTTACCTTTCTTTATTCCTTTTTTCCTTCTCTTTGTTATATTATCTTATATAGTGTCAAGTTTAAGAAGTAGGAAAAAAATATATCTATTAAAAGTGTGGATACTAGTATACAAGTACCTTGTATGAACAACAGTTCTACTTTGAATTAGTACAAATCAGAAATTCTACTTTGAAATCCATAAACATGGAAAGGATGACTAAATATAGCTAACAGATTGTGGTGTAAAACTATTAATATTTTATTACTAGTGAGTATTACTAAACAAAAAGGAACTGCAGCTCAACTCTCAGAGCTGAAGTAGAACTGATAGGAGACAAGGAGTTAAAACAGATTTTTGTCTGCAATTTGAGAATGTTTGATATGAAAATTTCTGGGAAAGGCAGTAAAAATAGGATCCATGTAACTCATTTGTGAGTCCTAAAAAACAACAATGGGATACATGTACTACAGGCAATACCATTTGTAAATTACTTCTGTAGGAACTATTGATAAATACAATTACTGGAGTTCATAATAAAAATTATAAAACTGACAGTGAGGTTTTTCTCACTAAACTTGCCAGTTGGAGGGAAAGGTTTGGTAGTGGGACATCTATAATAGAGAGAATATAGAGGTAACCATTAATGAGAATAAATGTATTGGGAGCTTTTTGGAGGTTTTAAATGCCAGTAGATAATCTACAGTTCTCCTTAACTGCAGCGAAAAAAGGGATTCAGATTGATGAGGAAAAAGGACTTGAAAATGTGGCACTCTGCTCCTTGATTTGTGTTCTCAAATCACCATGCTAGAAAAAAGAAAATGGACACCATAGATAATAAAAAACAAAGAATCAAGAGGGCAAGCATTTATCCTTAACAATAATCAAAAAGCATGGGCAAGAAATTTTCAGCAATAAAATTAAATATAGAGCTGTTGAAACATCAAATAAGGCCTTGGAGTTTACGACAGTGACCCTATTTCTTTTATAATAACTTTCTGAAGCTACTCTGTGCTTAAATCTAATAGATGATTCTTTGTACGTTACAAAATTTCAGTGTCCACATGCAAAAGCCCAAAGGGACAATAGCAGAGGCAGAGATACAGTTTTTATAGTGTGTGCTAATCTTATGCACAATATGAAGTAAGCATTTAAATCCTTCTAAAAGCTATCAAAAGACCAGACTTTCTTTCTTCTTTGACTTTTTTACAGAAAGTCAGAACTTTGAAGAATTAAACAAGCATGGAGCAAAATGTCGAGTGATATAACCACCTGGATTTCAAAAACAGCTTTAAGGTTTTTCCTAGCACAAAAAAAAAAAAAAAAAGAAAGAAAAAAACCACAATCAACAGAATAAAATACAAAAGCTTAAAGGAAAGTATAACCTTTAGGCTTGGAGATTGGTTTTTATAACGAGGATATAGTTGTTAAAATAACTGTGATTTTCAAAATCTATTTATTTCCAAAAGTATTGCACCATCTCTGTTGATTTGTCCTGTTCAGAAATGTTCTCCCCCTGAATAAAGTGAAATGAGTTTAAATTGTGTTAATTATATATATGTATGTATGCATATATATACATGTGCACACACCTATCTGTGTATTAAAAATATTACATTGTCCTATAATCATTTAGCACTTACAAGTAATACACTTAAGTATTAGCCATCGTTCCTATGTATATATTAAATTTTTCATTTTAATACATACTTATGAGACTGAGTTTTGGTCTACCCTGCAAAACACAGTTTGAGATTTTTTATGGTACATCAGAGTGGGGGGTTTTTATATTTCATTGTAAATTCCATGCTATCAAGGAAAGGTCATCTTTCCTGATACCAAAATAAAACTGTATTCTCCATGTCACATTCAATAGGACATAAGGTACACCAAAATGCCACGCTGGTTTAATACCACCATTTCCCACTTCTCAGCCACAAGTAAAAAGAAATAAGGAAAAATCAAAAGAAAAAAAATCCAAAAGTAAAGAAATAAAACTGACAAGAAAATCAAGGAAAAGAAAAAAATAAGGTAAAAGAAAAAGAGAAATAAAGAAAAAGAAAGAAAAAAAACACAAACAAAAATAGTATATCTGAGTCAAAATCAGAAAGTAATTGCTTTCAGCTGTCTTAAATTGATGCTGACAGTATGGAAATGCAGAAGGTTTTTTGAGGAAGGGGTAAATATTTTTAACCTTTTTTTTTCTTTAGCTACATTTGTTTAATTACTTCTGAAAAACTCAGCATCTCTATATCGGGTTTATTTAAGTATTTTCAAGGGGCTAGATATTAAAACTAATCCACCTGTGGCTATGGAAAAATAATATTTTATTGATTAATAAACAAAATCTACATAAAATGTTACTTGTTGTCCTCTATCTGTGCCAGTATTCCCTTTGTGGGTGTCTCAGTAATGACTCTTTTCAGTTGTATTATTGAGTACATCAATCAGTTGTAATGGCTTTGCTGCATTCCAGAATTTGTTCAAATGCAAGTCATTATAGTTCTATACTCAATTTTGGACATTAAGTGCTATGCCACCTAACTCACCTTTCAGATTGTGGTCAGATCACATACAGACAACGAATGAAGAATTCTCCTTGAAATGAGAAAAGCTGAGGGGATTCCTACATTTATGATCCTGGCCACCTATTAATCATTTGAACCACTCAAAATGAAAGTATTCACAAAGATCATTCAAGAATTGAGATGATCTAAAAATAAAGAAAGACACATTTACAAAGTCTTGAATGAATAATGACAGAATGCACTTTGTGAAAATCTATGGCATATGCTAACATTATAGATCAATGTGCTGGGACTTATTTCATAAGTTCTTCCCCCTTTGCAGACACAGGGGACCAGAAATGATGATGACCTCAGATCAATCAAACCAACAGGTTGTTCCAGCCAGTCATCTCCCTAAAGCTTCCTGCCAGAGTCAGAGATCTGAACACAGAACAGACCTGAGGGTATGTGAGCATAGATTTGTGTCCCACTTTGAAATCTGATGCAGTCCTCCAGCTGCCTTCTCTCACTCCTGGCAGGCTGCATCACCTGGAAACTGGGAAGAAATGATCATGGCAGTCAAATAAAACTGCCAATAAAAAGCATGACACAAGTCAGGGTGAATGGTCCAGCTGCCATCAGGTGTTCAGTGCTGCAATACTTCTGTGGGGCAAGGTAGGTATTTGTAACACAATGAGACATGCTGAAACACTGACAGTAAGATGCTTAGAAGAGTAAACTAATGAATATTTTTAAAGTGCTGGTGTTATTATCATTTATTCCAAAAAAAGAAGTTATAGAAAGGTACCTTTAAGAAGTTCTTGCCAGAAACTTCAAATTGGCTGCTACACTATGCTTATGCATCCCCGATATCAAGCAATTGTCTGGTGGATTAGATTTGGATCCTATGCAGTGCATCTGAATTCCATTTTTGCTTTTGGTCTGTGACACTACTTGGAAACTGCTTTCATAGGTCACAGATCTCAGAAACCAGAAAGGCATTAAGGTTACCGGGTTTATTTAACCAAAAAGCAAAGAAAGTGTTTCATTTTTTCGTCAAGTCAAAAGCTACTGGCACTTTTCTTCGTTGCTGTGTTATCTGTTTCCATATTTACAGCCCTGTACGGTCTGCTGAACAAGAGAATATGCTGCAACAAATCTCAGCTGTAAATGTGTCTTTTTTTCAGAGCTGGTTGGGACATTTTGGCTGCTGTCACAATTTTATCTGTCTTTCCCTGCTCTCTTCCTCCTCCTCTCAAATATTATGATAAATGAATATATATATAAAAATGGAAATCTCCTCTTACACCTTATTATGTTGTTAGCAGCGACAAACATCAATTTTCTTAGAGCATTCACCATGTTTTCTTTTAGCACCGTACTTAGAAGATTTTCTGAAATGGGATGGCTTCCTTTACTCTCATGGAAAATTTGGAGTTTTATATCCTATTATACCTGTTCTTTTCTGAGTGTTTGGTTGTTAAAATAGGTGACAGTTGGTCTCTTCTTGCAGGCAATCAGCAGTAGGACAAGAGGGCACGGACTCAAGCTCTGCCAGGGGAGATTTAGGTTGGATATTAGAAAGAAGTTCTTTACAGAGAGAGTGATCAGGCATTGGAATGGCCTGCCCAGAGAGGTGGT
>JAWMRA010000078.1:95665870-95758980 GCA_035584735.1 Pseudotriccus pelzelni | reverse complement strand
CTCAATATCCTTCCTGAACTGAGGGGCCCAGAACTGGACACAGCACTCCAGGTGTGGCCTCACCAGCGCTGAGTACATGGGAAGGATCACTTCCCTGCTCCTGCTGGCCACACCGTTCTTGATCCAGGCCAGGATGCCACTGGCCATTGAACACCGCTGGCTCATGTTCAGCTTCCTGTCAATCCAAACTCCCAGGTCCTTTTCTGCCTGGCTAAAAGGAAGGTGTCCCTGCCCATGGTAGGGCAAATGGAACTAAATAACCTTTATGGTCTCTTCCAACACAAACCATTCTGAGGTTCTGTAATACTAGGAATACTCTGGATTGAAAATGTTGTGATATGTTAATGAAGGGTTGTAAACATGTGATTAAGAGAGAGTGGGGGGAAAAAGACACTCTAATTGAAAAATAACCAGATACAGACTGTTATAACTGAAATGTTATTCTGAAATATTATCAGGAACAATTGAAACAACAAAATTTTGTAAGCATATAACTTACAGAAAAATTAGAATACTTAAAACCTTCTCAAGGAGTAAAAGTCTTCAGAATATCTACTAATTTATTCTGTTACATAGTAAATGTCTAGAAAATGTGTATGCAAATATATTTATCAGAGGTACCTTGTATATTTGGGAAGAATATGTATTGTGCAAAATATACAGCAGAATGCCTTAAATTGCAGCCACTCAATATATTTCACAAACAGATCATTATATTTTCCAGAATCCTGGTATAGTATCAAGGCGTATTCTTGTGTGTTGAGCAGGATACTAGCTGTTAACATGACGGTCATGAGACACTGCTATATTTGATTTAGATTATTCATTAAACTTGAAGATTTAGCTTGAATCTCCTGTCCAGTTCTTATAATCTTCTTTTAAGTGTAGAGCTCCTGGATACTGAACCCCTGAAAACTATGACAACTGTGTGACTTTAAAAACCTTAAAGATTAACATGTTAGGTGAGTAAAAGAAGGATGTCAGAAACTCAAATTTCAAAGAGAAGGAACACAAAAATTAGTATGTTAGTTTAGCATTGGGCAGGTGTCAAAATAGAGTTTTTCAGCCCCTAGTGTACTTAATCTATTTTTGTTCTGATTTTTTAGAATATAGGTGAATAATTAATTGGGGACTTACATTGGTCTTTGAGAAAAAGTCATGAGAAAAAGCACTCTCAGAGGATATGGTAGAGCACCTGACAGAACAGCTGATCTATAACTGAAAGCAGTGTACTTCACTCATCTCTTCTAGTAATATTTTGTAATATAGACTCATTATCATAGTTTGAAAACAAAAAAAGATGCAAGCCCTTTGAATATGACTCATCAGAAACTTCATGTTCATTTAAAATCAAAATATTGAACACATAGAGGGCACCTTGATATCTTGGTGTAATTTCACAGAAATATCTGTATAATAGCCAACTAGTACGCAGATGAGAAGGACTGGAATTATTCCATATTTAATAACTTAAACAGCAATAAAACCATGGCTTTTAAAAATCTTGCAAAGGTCTCTTGCTGAAAAGCCCTCGAGAATTTATAATACCATCAATTAACAATAAAGATCCTTATGAATTAATAACTGTCCACATACAAAGACCAGAAAAAAAAAAAAAGTTGAGTATACCAATAGTCAGTGTTTATGCATAAAATACATCACCACCAGAATATCAAGAAGTTCTGTAGTGAAAACTGAGCTTTAAAATAAACTCCTACATGATCCAGAATAAGATGGGAATGCTGACATCTAAATATTTCTACTGATGAAAAAATATTAGGAATAATATAATTTATAGTATATTTTTTAAAAAAATCTACAAAACCAAGAATGTTGTCAAAAACTGTCTCATGGGACTGCTGGCATCTAAAAATTAGCAGCAGCAAAGGAAAAGAAACACATATGAAAACTCATTTGAAATTTTGGCTATATATGCAGACAGATACCATAGGCTTAATTCAACTATTTAAGCCCATAAAATATGTTTTGGAGCTATTCTCCACAGTTCAATGGAAAAAAGGACTGCTGAGAGCTACACAATAATAATAAAGAATGTTAGGAATGGTTATCAAGGAACCTGTAAACAAAGTGCTGCTATATCACTTCCAAATTTATACTGTGCTCATATTTGAAAATAATACTTACCTAGCTAATCACCTACAAAAGACAATGCAGTAGAATAAACAGGATACAGAGAAAGGCAAGACAGATTATTAAACATACAGTGTACCTGCCACAACAGAAGTCTCCTTAGCCTGGAACATAATGACCTAGAAAGTGTTCTGAAAGGTGTGCAAAACTATGCCAGTCTGGAAATGGTGGATAAGGAATGATTACTTTCTATTTCTCATAACAGAGAAACTAGGGGAAAAGAGATAAATTTATCAGTGCTTTTAAAACAAAGAAGAGGATTTTTTTTTTTTTACATAACAAAAAGAAAATTTAAAAACTTCTTAGGGAATTGATTCCAAGACAAAAAATACTATTGTCCAGACAGAACTGAAAAAGTTCCAAAGTGATGAGTCAAAGAAAGTTAGATGACTGATCTCTGTAGAGTTCTTCTCAGCTTTGTTTTTTTCTCTAAGATTCTTACGATGAGTCATTATGGTCTTAGACTAAATAGTTGTCTCTGCGTGCTTCTTCCTACAGTCTTTACATTGAAAATTATTTTTATGGATTGATAAAGATTACCTTGAGAGTAATCATAAATCTTCTTCAAACACTTCTTAACACTTTTTATATTCTTTTTCTTATCTCAATCTGAATGTTAAGGTTTGTTTTTTTTTTACCTAGGAATATTAATGTTGCACACAGTTTCAGAGAATTCTGCTTAGTTAAAAATCGGAAATCAAATAAGAAAGGGAAGACTGAGCATCCACCATTTCTAGTAACCCTTTGGTTGTTTCCTAGACCCAGGCAATAGGAAAGTCAGGTCTCAGTAAAAATTTTAGGACTGGTTTAAAACACAGTATCACACAGAATGGATAGGTTGGAAAGATACCACTGGATGCCATCTAGTCCAACTCCGTGATCAAGCAGGGATTATATTTAAGAGTCTTAAGCATACAGTAAGATATTTAGACCTACAAGACTTGCTCAGTAGAAGAATCTAGACTTCCTATTCTCCAGGATTTCCAATAATTTTATGAGAGCTAATTATGAAGTACGATACCACTTTGCATTTTCAAGTGCTGTTGAATTGTTACATGAACATTTATTTCAAAAAAATTACATAATTTCCTAGCGGCTAATGAATGGCCACCATAATCTCTTATGTAACAAATTAAATTTCAATTAGTAAATTGAGTCAAGAAGAGCTGTCGTTCAGTGTGGTACCTTTTCCTATCCGTATATTAACTTACATCACAGTTAGGATTTCTGTGAATCCTAAGCTGAATAAAAGATTAGGTAATTGCTTTGCTATCACAATAGTGAGTATATAATATTGTAAATTTTTTAAATTTCTCCTCCATTACACATATAAGGTTATCTTTTCATGATTATAGCAGAGATAAGCTTTGTATTACAGCTTTCCAGAATTTGTGGTAAATTACAGGAAATAGTCTAAATTTCTACACTATGACACTACCATACATAGAGGAGAAAAATATTGATGTCCTTTTCATGGTCCATCTCTAGATATGATAAAAGGTGACATAAAAACAAGAATTAGATGCGGACATATTGAAAAATCATCATTATTATCTCACATTTTTCATGCAGAGGAAGCACTTTGTGCTCTGCTTTGCCACCTTTATTCCTTCTCACAGGCATATATCTTCAAAGCCACCATTTGCACATTAATTCATTATCATTTTTACCTGTGCTATTTTTTACTGTTCATTATTTTTTAAATTTCAGTAAGTCCTAGACCAAACAAACATTGATGATATTCAGCCCCAAGAAGTACAAAGGTGCATTCAAAAATGAGCATCCTCTCCTGACAAACATTGGAAGACCACAGTGACTTGAAGACTGATAAAGATCAAAACATTTGGAGTTAAAAAAGAAATTGAAAAATATAAAAATTGGCATCAAATATTGCTTTGCTGTAGAACAATCTGAGTGGGGTATTTTTAATCAATATTTTGCCACTTACTGAGGAATTACATTACGTTTATATTAAGAGGAGAGAGAGTCAGAGGCAGTGGGCCTATCAGAGAACAAATAGTCCTATGATAGTGTTGCAAAATGGTCTTCTATACAGTGACAACAGTTACACTTGACATAATACTCTTTCTTTGATAAAACAGACTGGTTCCCAGAAATATGAAGAAGATTCTCTGTTAGAAACTGACTACAAAGCTGAATCATTTTTTTTTCTGTACAACATTAAGGTTCCTAGACTACTGCAATATAGTCTTTTGACTTTAATTTTAGTTATTCCCAAGAAATAAATCCCTAAAACCTAAGCTGACTTTAAACAGTACTGAAAAAGGAAAGGAATGGCAAAACAAAAATAACTCACTTCAATAAAACAAAACCTGGAGATAGAATAGAAAAGGTGTGGGCTTTGGGAAAATAACATCCATGTATAACACTGAGACCACAATTAGCAAGAATTTTAAGGTGAAAGTCACAGTCCTGAATTAATGTGTTAGAGTAACGCAGGTAATGAAGTGAAGAGAAAGCAGAAAAGCAAAGATGGACTATTTAGTCACATTCTGCTCTTTTTCTTCTTTAGCAGAAGCACTGAGCTGCTGAACTGATGACTTTTCATAAATATCTGTAATACAGTTGGGCCCAGCACCAAGTATGACAGCTTTCAATAAAACATTCATTGTGATGCTTTGAGGTCTTCAGAGGTACATAAAATAGTTCCCAAACTGCACATTACATGCAGTTTTCCATTATACACTGCACAAAATGTCCTTGACATTCAAGAGTTTGCCATACATATTTTAACATGCATCACTCCAGGGTGTATTTGAAAATACCCTCCACTTGCCTTTAATAATAATGACTTGTCAAGTAGAATCCAGATCTTGGTTAATCTAACATAATGCGGACTTGATGGTTTTTATTAACTGTCAAATGGAGCCCAATAGCCGTCAGAAACATTTTTCCCTTCTGTCATGCATTTGTTCCCAGTGTGTTTCATTCCTGACCACTAATGTAAAAGGTTAATAAACTGCAGTATTAAATGTCGTTAATATTCAATATGCATCGCAAGTGAATAATTTTGCAGATCTTTTATTTTAAAGATGTTAGGATGTTAATGTGGCTTTTCTGCAGCCTTGCAGAAGTGTACCATGCTGCATGCATTGGCTAATTTGTCTGCAAAGAGTCTATGAAGCATCTCTGCCACATTAGACTCTCTGAATCTTTATTAAAATTCACATGACTGCTTCAGAAATCTGGAGGATTTATCTGGTTTCCAGTTTCATCTCCTTCCCTCCTACTTTTTCTGCTGTCACAAAGTACAATTAATCTAATATTTCCTCATAAACATTTTATCCTATGTCAATCATAAAATGACCATAGGAAAAAAAGAGAAGGCCTTGATTTTCAAATATTTATGTGTGTTACTGCCAGTAAGAGACTAATTATCAATGCTTGTTTTTCTTCGCATTGCTATGTTTGTCAACCAGAGAAACCAAGTCAAACCTTGTTATGATGACAAACAAATTGCTTGAGCAACAGTCAAGCTTATTAAAAATTCAAAAATTAGAAGAGCATAGATATAGATGATGTAACTATCATAGATTTGTTGTGATAACAGCACAAAAATATTCTAATGAAAACTGTTCTGGCTTTATACTAATAATGTGGGCAAATTTATTTGATAAAAAAATCTTAGAATGAGATATGAAATAGAATAGTAGGCTGAAGTAGCATTGGTTCATGTGAAAGGTTTTTTTAGAAAAAAAATATCCATGTCCTTCCTCTTTCCTGAAAGGGCATTTAGTCATTTAAAAGTCCAGTGTATTTGTGGCTAAGTTAAAATTCAGTGTTTATATAAAATTGGGTCAACAGATCAAACTTGTGCTATGAACTCAAGCTCTAGTGATGAGTGACGCTTCCGGCCCAGGTGATTATGAGCAAGCTCTTACTTTAATGAAGTACCTGCTTCTACTTGTGACTGTCTTCTGCGAAGATAAAATGGATTATTTAACCCCTGAGAGTGCACAACATAATGTGCAGACTTCAGGCCATATGAAATCTTGGTGCTGCTAGTAGACATTGGTGCATTTCTATACTCTTTTCTAAATTTTGATACTATGAATAAAAACTATACCTATCTTCTTCACTATCTCAAAACTAGCTTTGTATAGAAAACTAGTAGCAATAATATATTCACAGACATGAATTATTCATGAATAATAAAATTTACCTATTTTGTATGGTCATTCAATCAGCTAATTATATACGAAAACTTATTTGCTCCTTGAACTACTGCTTGGCAAAGAGCACTTTTGGCAGACACAGCATCTCAACACTGCCAATTGCTTTCTTTCATATACCATATGGAAAGGAAAATCCTGAAATAATGTTTGGAAAAGATGCAATAATTACTTTGTTACAAGAGGGGGTGGTTGCATTATATCATATCCTATTGTGTTGTTAATTGGTTTTCACCAGCATAAAGAAATCTAATCATGCAATGTGCTCCAAATGCAGGACAGTCCATACATTTGGTCTCATATTACGACAGAAATTGACTTTTGATGATAATATACACAGAACGTGTTGCCAGCTTATAATATTAGGACCTGTCTCAGTGCTAACATGCACTCTTCCAGATGAAGAATAAGACAAAAATTCTTTCACTGGATACTAACCGTGTTAAAAATGACACAAAATAAAAAAGAACAATAATGAAAAGAGCAATATTAGTATAGAACTTGTAAGAATGGATGAAAGATAATTAAAGTTTTACTAAATATTTTTGTTTGTCCTGTTAGTATGCTTTTGTCTGTCCATCTATATAACTAATATACATTAAATTTCTCGTTTTAGTAAAGTAATGTCTGTATTTTAAAATAAAACATATGGGTTTTGTTGAAAGAATACTAAGTGCGTTAGGCTTTTTACTATATTATTAAATGTCAATCTTCATTTTTCTCCTGTGGTGGTGGGGCTGCAGTACTGTTGGATCAAAGCTGGGTGACATCTATCTCAGAATGAGTATGGTGGGAGCTTGTGTATGATGTGCCTTGTGGGAGCTTGTTTGTGGTTCCACTATGCAACACACATGAAATCTCCAAGAGGTGAAGAGACAA
The DNA here is from genome assembly GCA_035584735.1 of Pseudotriccus pelzelni. NCBI lineage: Eukaryota > Metazoa > Chordata > Aves > Passeriformes > Tyrannidae > Pseudotriccus > Pseudotriccus pelzelni. The sequence continues at coordinate 95,751,757 of JAWMRA010000078.1, read as the reverse complement.
GGAGCAGGCAAATGTTCTGCAATATTCATTATATTCTAGTAACAGTCATTAGGACAGAATATTCTGTAACTTGAATACAGTGCAGTTGCTTGAAGTAAAGGAACTTATTCTGCTGAACTGCAAAGGATTTACTCAGTTTCTACAACAGCAGAACAGGAAAAAATAATCTGACCCCTGCTCAGAACTAGGAATTTTCAACTTCCAAGATTAATCTGAACTTTTTTTTAATCACTACATTTTTTTTCATATTTGTGATAATTCTGAATACCAACACTTCAGAAAAGAGCTGAAATTCCTGGGATAGTCAAATAGAAAAAAACGCCAATTATTCCCTTCCACTACCGCCACTAGTTTCATTGTAAATGGGCATTGTGCAGGGTGAGGTGAAATCCTCCCTTCATAAATAAATGTGTAGACTTTAAAAAATAGAATAAATGGGAAACAGTTTAAAACAGTTTAAAACTGTATTTGTGCACACCTTTTGTTAACAGTAAAAACATTTTAAAAACAGTAACATTTTTACAGTGGCCGTAAGACACTCCAAAATGAACACTCAGTGGAGGTAATTCATGCCTAGTTGCATTGATGGTGACTTACCCTTCAGCTTCATGCCTAGCAGTAGCACACTAACTATGAATTAATGCGGTACAGTTTATGCCCTCTCATACCTTATTGCTTAATTAAAATGAACCAGTTATTAAACTGGAGAGATGAAGCTTCACCCCCTACATTCCTGAATGAGTCTTTGAGCAGCACAAAAGTAGCTTTCAACTTTCCTCATTTCAAGCCTCTCACAGTGACTATTCACACCGAGATTTGTTGACTGTTCTTGAATGCAGTCACTGCTTTCCTGCTGTGGCAATCCATGTATTTGCAGCATAATGAGGTGTGGGAATGCTTAGATTCTGCACCCCTACCTTTCCTTTTAGCTGTCATCCTGCCACAATAAAACAACTTTTTGGACATACACCCCAAATAACTATTTCTGAAACAGCAATATAGTTTACTCTCAATACTTTGAATGTAACAACACTGACAAAGACAGTGCTCACAGAGGCAAGATTTTCAAAAGTAACATTTTCCTCATAGATCTGTTCAGGTAATGTTCATTTGAAGCTGGAAAACAAAATCTACATGTTGCAATAAAATGGTAGACTTGAAGTAAAATTAATATTTTTAATGGGGTCCAAAGATAAGTTCATGTAATTAACAAAGATATAACTTGCTGCTAGTGACACAGCTTTGTCATGTTTTAATATTTTTAAAGCTTATATGGATGATAATTACATTATCTCAGACTTGATTAATTGATCATTTCAATTTTGTTCCACGTACATGAAAAAAAAAAGTCATAAATTATGGGATATTTTTCCACACATCTTTGGTTTAAGATATTACTTTACACACGTTATGCTTCCAATCCTATGCTATGCTTTGCTATGCTATCCTTCCTGTCCTATCCTATCCTATGCTATCCTTTTTCTTTAGTGTTCCTTCACTCAGCCTCTTAGAAACCACAAAGAAAATGTTTGCTAGAGCACTGTCTACAATTTGTGAAACTGGTCACATTATCCAATAATAGTTGTTCCTTTCCATTCTTCACAAGTTACTCAATTATTTGAATGAGATTTTTATTTTCTCATTTGCAGCTAGTTAGCTGCAGGTAACCAGCTAGCAACCGAAATACAGATAGCAGGGGTGGAGAAAGATGTTGATCCCAGTGAGGTTATTATCAAAGAGGAAAAGTGGTTTTCATCTTAATCTTTTAAAATTATAGCTTCTTCAGCGTAAATATAATTTTCCACTTACATCTGCCTTCAATGAAAGAGTTATCCACTTCAATGAGATCTCAAGATGGCAGATTCATTTCCATTATTTTTATTTCAGTAGGAAACTTATCACAACTTTTATAAAACTATGAGCTCTTTTTGCTCCTCTATGTTTATCCTTCTAAATGTCCATTTCTGTCACTAAATAATGCTTTGAGCACGTTATGAAACCTTTCTGTAATGATTCATGCAGAGTAGAGATATGTTTTTTCACATGCCTAATCAGTATCACACTTTTCGATTTTCCTAGATCATTACCCTTTTCATGTGTCAGAATACCTCTGGGGCCCATGAATTAAGCTAACAATTTTTAAAAATGCAAAATGTTTGTTGCAGGAAAATGATTCCTTTCTGTCCAAAATGTCCACTGAAATAGGTAGACAGGCATTTGATATTATGAATGACTTTTCTTAATACACATTTTGGCCCTGGCTGATATAGGAGTGCTCAGAATAGAACACTTAATCATATTTGTGGGTATGTGAAGGACGCAGCACGGAAATAATTGGATTTGAAAAAAGATGTCTAGAAGATCACGTAGCTCCTGATAGTGTTTCATATAACATTTACATGCTACAAATTGTAAGCATAGTTTGGGCAGATACTAACACAGAAAGTGCAGGCAAACACTGGCTAATGCTGCCTGTCTAAAGTTGCTTTTAGGTCTCGATAATTTTGCCAAACTTTAGGCATTTAGAGTGAATTGTGCATGGTGCACCACCTTGATTATAAATTTTGACATAAAGCAGATTCATAATCATAATGTGTGTAGAGGGGAAAAAGAAATTTTAAGCAAAGAAGAACAAAAATTGTGTAAAAAAGACGGGTTATGAATGCCTCTTCTTAAGAGACAATAGTGTGCCTATAATTTGAAAGAGGTCTTTGAAGAAGTACTTCTTTTCAGATCTGTATTTGGATAAGGGTGTCAATAAACAGCTTTTCAACATACTGCCCCTTCTGTTTATTAAAAAAAAAAATGGCACGCCGCACTTCCACCATGTGCTTCAAATTCAAGGACATTATTGCCATGCATTCAGGAAAGACCTGTTAGATTTGCTGCTGAATTCTGAAGCTGAGTTGCACATCATCCAGAGAGAGTATAGTTTCTGTTTTCTGAACAACTCCAAGCCCCCAAAGAAGTAATCAGCCATAGCCAGAACCGACCTGAACTTGTACAGCTTCATGTGATGGACTAATGAGCACCAGCCTGAAAAAATGAGATGTGCTTCTTTTTGATTTATTCCCTTTCCTGAAAGCTTCAGGAGAGCAAGGAGTGAATGAAGACATAGACAATAGAGAATATGTGGGACAAATGAGAGTGCGGCGAATAAGAGGTAGGTGTAAAGTGAACTGTGTTATCTGAAAGAGAAGCAGAATGGCTGAATCAGTAGGGAGAAAAGCTATTTGCTGATGGGGAATTCAGAGATGCATTAGTGTTGGACAAGAGAAGAATTATTATCCAAGGGGTTCAAGAGGATGAAAGAAGAAAGGAATGAGGGCAAATAAGATTATATGAAGATAAAACTGGAAAAGTAGTGACAGAATTAATTTTTTTTCATTTGTCATATTTTCAACTACAGCTCCAACTGATTGCAAAGTCGTGAGATCCAACATTAATTTTCTGCCAGATAAGGTTTTCTGACTCCTCAGAGCACCATTTCCAAATAAGTATCATTCTCTGGTATGACTTGTTCATTTACTTTGAATGTTTTTACATTTTAAAGAAAATTGCATCCAAGAATGATGTAAATAATTTTAAAGTCGACCTTGAATTGTATCATACTATCAATAACATTTTCAGCACTGCATTATTACTGGAAACTTTCTTCAATTATGTATTATTAGCATATTTTGAAAGACAGAGCAGCTCTCTTCTCAAAGGTCACAGCTTCTCAATTCAAAAGAAACTGGGGGGGGGGGGAACAAAACAAAAGAATGGTGATAAAAAAAAAGAAAGATGAAAAGGCAGGGACTTAAGCAGCAGAAGCTAATCTTTGGGTAAGAAAAAGGGAATTAGATTTACACGGAAATCTTAAGCCCCTTCTGGAGTGGTTTAAGTGGCATTTGATCTGCTGACAATACTATAGGGCAAGAACAGTTTCATTTCGACTTGATGTAAGCAAGACATTTCAACAAAACGGTTGGACACGTTTTTGACTTTCAATGATTACAATCATTCAGGGGCAGTCTTTGCTTTTAAAAAGTCTGCTGCACATTAATAACTAGTATTTTCCAGAGTGAAGTGGTTTAGATTTGAAACATAGGGGATAAATTAATTAGTGAGTGTGGTTCAATTTTTTTCATAGTTCATTCTTTTCCATGTGACTGAAGCTGTGGCAATTTGTAGAAATACTGTTTCCTTTTCAGTTGTTCATCAAAATAATGTTGGACTCCAGATACTTAACTATTTTTCAGTCTTCTTTATAGCAGAGGTTTGCAAAAATGTAAGCCCTGTGGTGTTCCTCTGAAAAAGTCAAAAAACATTGCCTTTTGGCAACATTTAAGCATTCCTCCAGCTTGAAAGCAAGTGTGTTACAGTTAACAGTCCTAGAAGATATTTTAAGTTTGGCATCACCATCCAGGCACTCAGCCAATCACTTTGTAACCTGAAGGTATAAACAGACAAAATATAGAGGGGATTTACAGGAGTTCTTGAACTTCAATAGAGTAGGTGACAATAGAGAACACAGATATATGGGACAAAGGGAAAGCTGCTGCTGATTATCTGTCTCAAGGAAAGAATATTATAGACCAGTGGTTCCTTTCACTTTTCCATTTTTCTGTAATCGTTACACATCGTTAGGGAAAAAAAGAAATAGTGTATTCTTAGGTATTCCTTTATCACATAGTTCATAGAGAGAATTTCTTATAACATTTGGAAGAACATTTCCTTCATACAATGTAAAAGATGAATGATAAACTGTGATTAGAATGTAAGTAATGTTCTCTAATGATTTTGAAGTCAAGTAGCTAGTAAGAAAAGTGACTGGTAATTCATTATGACTTTCATATCAATCAATAAAATACCCAAAGCAAGAGAATTTCATAACATTGTGTAACCACCTTTGTTTCACAGACTGAATTTGCTTTGTGGATAATTATGTAAAAGACAGTGAGTCTTTTACCACACTGATTTGCCCAGTAGATTATAAAAAAAGACGCATAATCTTGTTTTCAGATGAAAAACATCCTGTTGGGGTTTTGTCCTCGAACATTGTTAAATATGCTGTGAGTCTCAGACACGCAGAAGAGGGAATTCAATTATTCTACTGAAAGCATTCTAAATCTGAATTTCTAGCAATGTGTTAGATTAGTTCACAGGAGTAAGACTCATTGAGGGTATACTATAGCTGGTACTCCTATTATTGAGGGGTTTCATGCAGACGTCTTATTTTACTGGGAAGAAATATTTGATCAATCTGAAGCTTCATTATCCATGTTTATACTATGATACTGTTGTGGGTTGACCTTGCCTGACTGTCACAGATGCTCATCCACACATTTTCTCACTTTCCCTCCTGAACTGAGCACATGAGCTGAGATAAAGGTGGAGAAATCACTTACCATTTGCCATTAGGGGATTTTTTTACTCTCTCAGACATGCACTTTCTGAGACGCCACCACCACGACTGTGGGGCTCAGCTGTGCCCTGCAATAGGTGGGTTGGACCAAGCGGGAACCCGCTGTGGAAAGTTAAGGGCAGCCTCAGTCTCTCCTCACAAAGGCCATCCTGCAGTCCCACCACTGCCAGTGCCTGGGCACATGCAAACACACAGAGATATTTTCTGTACCACTGTGAAAATAATAAATAAAATTTCATATCTTTACTTAATATACAATAATAAATATTTATTGTAATAAATTACAAATAACCATAGATAGCATATGTGAGAAAGGACATCTTGTTATACCATTATATAAAATCAGTAAAGAAAGACGAACAAAAGTCTATTACACTCAAAGTTGGTAAGGATTTTAAATATTTAAGTCAGGTAATTTAAGGTTATAATTTATCCTTAGCAGGAAATAGCTTGATACATTAATTTAAAACCAAGAATAAGGATACAGAATACCAAAGCAGAATTCTATTTGGAAAATCTCTTTTTGCTCATTTCACATCTTAGCACAGTGGCTGTAGAGAAAACAATCCTTGCCATGAAAGGTTTGGTAACAACCAAATCCATCACATGCTGGTGGATGAGAAAAACACAAAGAAATGATGAGCAAGGAATGAGAAACTGCATGAGGTATCATGGGATGAGCAAGAGCTGTTATCATTAACCTATACTTAGTGTCCTTGAAAAACTTCCTTTTGTTACAGTAATATCCTGTTCCTTTCTGTAGACTTATTTTTCTCTCATTCACAAAATGGTGATTATAAATTACAATTTCTACTTGAAGTTGTCAGCATACTTGTTAATTTTTTCTTGGAGGATATTCCCAAGACACTAACACTGAGCAATATGCATGCTTTCCCCAAAAGAACTATCTTCACTTGTCTTCAAATAGTTATTAATTTATAAGTCATTCATTTTGGTAATTTAAAAGTACCTGTCCTTCCTCTTCAGAGTCTAGATGGGTAGCATTTTCAGTTTTTATTCAGTCTCTTGTTGCTTTCTACATCTGTGAAATTTATTTCAATTTGCTTTTAGCAAGCTGCATTAATTTAGTTTTATTCATATATGATGCAGCTGTCACTTATTTCACTTACCCTTTTGTCATGGGTTTGCAAAAGTCCCCCTCCTTGGGGATCGAAGATAGTTTGTCCAGACGAATTTCCGGACAAAGGCCAATCAGGAGTTTAGGTGACACCTTTGCCAATTACATCTTCAAGAAAAAACAGAAGAGAAGGTTGTGGCGCAGTAGAAGAAATTAGCAGCCATGTGAGGAAGACGTGGCAGGCCCCAAGGGGGGGCCACGCCTCTCTCCTCCCCTGGCCCTAGGCCGGGGGCAGGAGCAGCACTGAAGCTCTCGCTGACCAGACATGTAATTCAAAGAATTTGAAAAATTAAAATTAAATACAGGATTTAAATGCAGCTGATGTGTGGACATAATTTTGTTTTCTCATAAACAGATCCTGTGCCATCGAGGTCCAATAGACTTCGAAAGAAATCCAAATGAGCACTCTTTATTTGAACAAATATAGAACTACTTGATCACATGGACATCAGGGAAAGGTATGGTCCCTGTGTGGTTTTTCTATAGTAAATGCCCAGAATTATTATCTTCAAATACTCTGTGATGGAACTACAGGGATATATGATAGGGCAATTTGGCAGGTACTATAAGGCAAAGCCCTCATGTTGAGAGCATTGTTTGGAGTTCATCTATCCCTTCTAGCTTTTAATCCTCATATTTCTATTCTAATACTTCCTTTTCTTACTCCTGTCTCCTTGTTTCCTTGCTGTCTTTTCTTCAGTGTTATAATCTTCAAAGTGGCATTACAAATTTTAGTGTTTATTATAGAAATAGTGCATAACTTCCCACAAAATATTCATTGAGCATTTTACATAGAGAAAGAGCTAGAAGAGCATTCTAATACAGCCATATGTAGTTGCCTGCAAATGGAGAGGATATTTTATACTTATATGTGGTTAAATTGACTATGTTTTAGGCTCCTAATGTGTTACATGTACTGACCATTAGTCTGTCTTGTGTCATCCTAACTCTTGCTCCATTTTAGGCTAGTCTCCACTATTGGCTTTTTGTGTTTGCAAGTACTAATATGTGATCATACTCCCAGCAATTTTACAGTTCAAAGCTGAAAAAACCATGCTTTTTAAATATTAGGGGTCTTTTTTTATTATTCCTGATTTTTAATGCTCAGCACATCAGTAATAAATTTCGAATTTAAAATGAAAAATATTCTGCCTATGAGATCTATTGTCTGTGTATTTCATAGAAGTTGCAGTATTTCATAACTGAAAACTACTTGTTTCATTTTACTTCTGATTAGATTTAATTCTGTTTTCTGATACTCATGGATAATCATATCTAAAGTAGGCAAAACTAGATTCTAAATTTAGAACTTCAGGCTTTACTCTTATGTTGACGCTCTCATTTTAAGTGTTACTGGTTGAGAGCCAACCTGTGTGTTTTAAACTCAAGGAAATTTTTGGATTGAAAGTTTGTCAGTTATGGCACTTATGAAGCACCTTGATTAGGTGCCAGAATTTTTTTTCCCTCCACACAAATAAAAGTAGGCTTTCCCTATAATATCATAAAACATGTGACTCCAACAGCCATGAAGATCTGGGGTCACAATCTATTTTGCCGTGCTGGTGGTATTAAATGACAAGTGCTTACATGTAGGACAACACTTCACAGCAATTTATTTTTATTGCAGCTGGTACTTGTGACTGCAAAGTGAGAGACTGTGAATGTGCAGAGCAGTTTTCCCATGAAACCTTGCCATGAGTAGTTTCAAAATACAATTTCCAGACCATGAGAAGAGGAAACACTGAATATATAGAGAAGACTGGAGAGTTAAAAAGAAAAATTTAGGGGGTTAATTGTTTAACAATTAAAAACAAACAAGATCATCCCCACACTAAGGAAATAAAAAAAAATCCAAACTGTATTATGTGACCTGTTATAATGCAACATGCAAGAAATATTTAAAGAAATCCAAACTATTTTAAGGAATATAGTAAACCTACTATCCTAAATTATATCATAATGAGCTGTATTATATTATTTATATGTTCCGAATACAATTAATTTTTACAAATGTTTTAAATATCAGTTTTCTGATTTTATGCAGACTATAGGTCATATTTTAGATTTTTGGTCTATTTATATTTATATCGTTCTTGCCATATTGATCATGGGACAAGTATTATATTATTATGTTGGCTTTTTTTCCTTCAAAATTCCTTGGTTTAGACCAGTTCACAAAATTATTTTTGGTAAAAGAAGAGTAATTACCTATCCAGACACCTGTGAAGACACCTTGTTTTCAGACTGAACGTGTCAAGGCTGAAGAGTATAGGTTTAACACACATTTCATTTCATCATGCAAGTGATACAATTCTTCTGCTGTATCATATCTGTGCCTAAATCTAAGAAGGTACAACTTACAGATGTTAAACACTTGCTTTTCCAGTTAAAATATACTTAACAACAACACCAAAAAAAAAAATAGTCTTGCAAAAACACAGTTAGAACTTAGCACCTATCAAATGTCTAAAGGATATCACCATCTAAGAATCATATAAAATATTTAAGGGTATTCTGGTATTATTGGAATAATCACTAATTAGTGGTATTCTGATTTTAAAGTATGGAATGTAGGGCAAATTCATATTTCTTTTTTTTATTTGTTCCTTTAGTGAAGATATGAAACCAACACTTCTGTCATGTTTGCTGTTGGGGATTTCTGAAAGTGTAGTCTCTGTTACTTTATTACTGCATAAAATGCAACAGGAGTAATCAGCTAATATATCTGCAAGACAAAACACTTTATATATGAAGTATCAACCAACATAGCTGAATGATACTGAGCTTGTAATACTACCAACTTTGATGAGTTAGTGAACTCATGCATTTTTAATAAAGGAACAGTTTGGTGGGGAAATAATGCTTTATATGAAACATGAATGCATTGCTTGAGTAGAGCAACACTTAGATTTACTTGCACGTTTACAGATAATGAAGCTATCATAAAGTTGAGATCAAATTAAAAACATGAGATTAAAATGTTCAGTACTGCTTTCTATTTGCAGATCAGTTTTTCTGCTTTCTTGTACTCAGAAGTCTCAAGGTCTTAAACATCAGTTATAATAAATGTAACAACATTAATTTTTCAGGGTACTGTAATACATTTTATTTGCCCTAAACATCTTTTGAGGTGTTGCAAAACAAAACAAACAAAACCAGAACAAAAGCATATGAGATCATCTGAAATGACCTTATGGCTACGAAAAAAAATAATTTTCAGTTACATGGACGACCATAAATTAAAATGTATCCATTTAATACTAAACATCAATGAATAAAATGTATTCCTCTGCAGGGATTGGTATGACTCTTCTGCATATAAGTACTTTATGATCAACCCATAGAATAACTTTACTGACATAAATATTTTATTTTTTCTCTGGTGATAATTTATTTATGGCACTGATTTTCAAGCATATGTATGTCATGAAATGTCCACTCCACTGTTACCATGTTTGGCGAGTTCTTGTATTAACTGTATGGATACAACTGACTGCACAGGGAGAAATGAAAACCAACATCTAAGAATAAAAGTTCTGCTACTGTGCAGTTAGTCTTTGAAGCCACGAGCTTATTAAAAAAAATAATATTTTAAATTATATGTGCATTCATAGAAATGTTGTGGTAGATTGACCTTGGCTGAATGCCAGGTGACCATCAAGCCTCTCTATCACCTCCTCAGTAGGACAGGAGGGGAAAAACAGATGGAACCCCCCCCCCCCAAATTTTAGGTCAAGATAACAGCATTAACTAAAGCAAAAACAAAGGTCACATGTGTCTAAGCAAAGATTTTCCTCTGTACTTCCCATCAGCAAGTGATGTCTCTCCATTTCCCAGGAAGTCAGGCTTCAGCACACATAGCAGCAGCTCCTGAAGGCAAACACTGTAAATATTAAACACCCCTCTCTTCCTCCTCCTTTTCTTATCTTTTATATCAGAGCACATGGCATAAGGCATGAAATACTCCCTTGGTCAGTATAGATCAGCTGTCCTGTCTGTGTTACTTCCCAAATTCTTGCCCACCTCCAGGCCACTGCTATGTGTGTGGAATATTGGAGAGACAGCACTGATATGTGCCAGCAGTGCTTGGCAGTACCCAAAAAACTGGTGTGTTGTCAACACCTTTCTAGGTACCAATGCAAAGCACAGCACTATGAGGGCTGCCATGGGGAATAGGATCTCAGTTAGACCCAACGCAAATGCATATGTAAAAAGATATGTGTGTATATATATATATATTATTTTTTTCTGCTTGCGTTTGAATGTATGCTACCTGAAATTGAAAAAACGGAAGTCTTTGTTCTTTCAGGTTATCAAAAACAACGTGCAGAATTAAAAATGGGATTCTAACACGGGTGTTCACGTGAGCAAAATTATGTCTTTTACATGAGCCTTCTGAAATGCAGTTTTCAGAAGACCAACAAGATCAGGCATTTGCAGTGAAACAGAATAGAAGCATATCATTGGATGAATAAATATTAAAGCAATGATCTTGAACTTAGGAGAACTGGAGAAGGCTAGATAAGTTTATGTCATTTTGGTACATGAAATAGAAAAAACTCAGTTAAACAGCATTTGAAGAGAGAAGATATCAGTGTTTGAATCTATAATATTTTATCCTTAATCCCTTGAATTTGCCAAAAGCAGCAAATGAATTTTATAACAGCTAGGGTTGGGATGTTTGGTTTGAGTATGATAAGAACAACATTTATGCAGAGGGTCACTTTCAAAACGTTTCTCAGTTGAATAATGTGGAACAGTTTCATAGTGCACAAGACATGGCTAAAGACAGCTAGATATTCTTTATAATTCTGAAAACTACTTACATACTTTGTGTGATTGGGCTGAGTAGCAACACTGATAATATTCAGATGCAAACCACCTTGAAAAATATTAGTAGGCTAACTATAAAAAAGACTCAAGCCACAAAGTATTTTTTTACATCTATTTTTTTTTCAGCCCTAGGACCTTTAAAAGTTTAAACATTAGACTTGCATTTATAATGAACTATAATGTTTTGTAATTGAATTCAGTGAAATGAACCCTTGAAAAATAGTCCGGTTTTGAGTAATGCTTAAGTAAGGATTGTATCCATTTACTGAAGAGCTTTTCCATATTCTTCATTCAATATTGTATCTACAGAATTTGATTATAATTCTGCAGTGCTGAGCAACATATAATCAGAATTTTAAGATGCATTTGCATTTTTCTTTTTTTTCTTTTTATTTTTACCACTTACTTTCTCAGTGAATTTGTTTCTAAACACAAGCATACTTTCCCTAAATCTTATGAGAAACTAAACCATAGGAAAAATTTATTAATCGTATAATTTGAACTTCAAAACTATGAAGTAAAATGCATATTGATTCATAACTAATGAAATATTCAATATCAGTTCAAAATTGCTATCACAGTTTTATTTAAAGTGAAGGCATTGAAAGCTTGTAGTGCTTTCCGGCAGACTTACAAAGTATCCAGGAAACATCTTTCTTCACTTTCAGAAGTTTCACATTTCCTTGAAAATAAATGATGAATCCATTTCTGTTCATTATTTAAGAATCGGGAGGGGGAAATAAATTTATTAGACAACGATATAAAAGATTGTGTGATAGAGAAAATAAATGCTTTTGAGTAACTGAGGTAGTGTCATTCCTGTAATGGAAAGAAGTACCCAAAATGTAATGCTTTGTATACAGAATAGCATATAGCTGTATGATTTATTTCAAAATAAACGTCTTCAAACAAGACTTTTCAAAACAAGTCATAACTTTTAAACACTTCTTGCATATTCGCTGACACAGCATACTGTGAATCATGCAAAATCAAAGTACCTGTTTACACTGGATATATTAGATAAGAGGAAGGATTACTTACCATGGGCTAAGCACTGTGAGCATTCCAGCATATAATTTTTTATGAAACCTTGCCTGCATCTGCCAGCTTGGAATTCATCTGTAGAGATATACAGAACACTTTGTAATATACTAGCAGAATCAAATGCTTGAGTTGTTGGCTATGCTCTGTATCTGGCTCCTATACATGCCTCTCTTGAACACTGGCTTAGAGAGTACTTGACCTTCCCTAAGTAAGCATTTAGCATCAATAAAGGCTCCAATCATCCTCGGTTGAGGTCAGCTTATTGAGCTTGTTAGGAATTGTTAAGAGCTCCCTCAGGTTCACACCCTTGTAGGTCCTCCCCTCCCTCATCATTACCTAGAAGCACTAGGCACCCTTTCAGGTTTCTCAGAAGGTTTCCAGACATACTCCAGCAATTCTAGACTTTGTTCCCAGAGGGTCCAGAAACTCCTAAAGCAGAACTTAGAGGCTGTTGCACAAACTCCTGTGTCTGTTGGCTTCTCTGTTAGCTCTCCTCTGGGAGCTATGCTCTAGGACTGTTCAATTATTCTCCATCAATGTTAAATATTTAATTTGAAAATTTTCTCACAGTTCTTCACCATGACAAAGTTTTCCTTTCCTGTGTTACCCTCAAAGGACTCTCAGTTCTGAGCTTTACCAGCATTCATAAGATGACTCAAAAGCTATCAAATAATTACTCAAGCACTTAGATATCAACAACTTGCTAAATTTTTTAAATTTAATAGAAGTTTAAATTAAGATCTGGAATGGTAGTAAAACAGTAACAATAATGTTCATGCTTTGTTGCTGGTCTCTTATGATGAGGGGTATAAGTGAGAAATAAAGCAAAGGAACTGGAAGAAGCTAGGTGTTGATTCAAACTCCATGCTTTTGGAAACTACAATCTTAAGTACTCAAACACCTGGTTAAATAAAATCAACAAAAATTTTCTTTATTTTAATACATATGCTACCCTGCAGTTGCTGGTATACTAGTATATCATTAGCTGAATATAGTTTCTGAATTTCTAGCCTAAATTATTACCACAGGTGTAATAAAATAGTATATCTTGTCAGAAATGCAGTTCTTGATTAAGCCATGATTCAGTCTTCTTTTCTTCTTCATAGAGACATCGTTGGTAGGTGCTTACAGGAAGGGGAAGAATCCAGATTTCTGTTCCTCAGCTCTATCTATAAGTTAGGGTAAAGTAGCAGCACTCCATTGGAATTTAACTGCTGCTACTACAGTGGAATATTATACATTCATCTGATGTGGTAGCATAACATTTTATTCTACAGAATTCATGTACACGTGTAAACATGTTCATGCGGCAGGCAATGGAAAAATTGGCAAGGATTATATCTTTTGGATAGTTTTTCACTTTAATTTCAGTTTCTGCCTTGTTGCACATCCTCAGTGTTAAAAGTGGTTATTTTCAGTGAGATTTATGTCTTGGTAGAAGTCTATTGGTATGAAACAATTGCAGGAACCCTTAGCTGAGGTAGGAGGTTTTTTGTTAAAAATGAGGTACATTACAGTGAAGGGAAGACATTTTAAAAAACTTTGGTATCTTTTGGATGGGTACAATTTTCTCTGTATTTAGAGATCACTAATCACACACAGTCCTACACAGCCTGGTATTTACAATGCTTATAAATATTTTCAATTAAAACGTGAGTTGCTTTATGAAGCCAAATTATAAGTAGGACAGATTTCTAAAGGTTACAGGAGATAATCTAATTGCAGGAGTCATGGAGCTGCCATTGTAGTAATAACATTCAATAGCACAGTCAGTGACAATCAACAGACAGTCACCTCGCCTTGCCTCGCCTTGCCTCTCTTTTCTGTGATTTTATTTCAGAAATTAATATTTTCTGATAAGCAGTTGCTTTGAGTATCCCAAATATGTTTCAAGGATTATAGTACGTTGTTCTGATTCACAAACTATTTCAATACAGTTGCTTTTGAGGAAAACATTTACTGAAATAATAGAAACTGTGTGAAGAAATACTCTAGACATTGTTCCAAAAACCTAGATTAGAGTGCACATTGAGTACTTAAGTGTATCTCATTAGTACTCTGTGAGCCTTTCAGTTCTCTTGTTACTAATATCTTTAGGGGGAAAAATGAACGACTATGAAACTGTTGGCTCTGCAGCTGATCAGTTTTCCTGTTAATGTGTACTGATGTCAACCACTTGCAAGAAAGCGAAGGACAATACAAAGACCAGTTGCCAAACAATTTGCACTCCCTGTAGTGAGGCAATTATTCCCTTGGAGGCTCTTATCATCTTTCTAGCATGAATTCTGCTCAGGCTTCAAATGTACTTAGAGCTTTCCACTGCATTACTGGCACTGCAGTTAACACTAGGGATACAAATTACTGGGAAAGAAGACTGAAACGAGGCTGTATCACTGACAGGAAAATTAATAGACCACCCTTCTAATGTCAGATTCTCAGTTCTGAGAAAAGCTGTAACTTCACAAATGCAAATATGTCCGTACAGGGAGCGGGCGTGCAGAGGCTATATATAAAAGTGTAAATTATTTCATATTATAATAATGAAATTTGCAAAAAAACCCAAGCCAAACCAAAAAAACCCACTTTATCAAGAAGCAAAAAGTTACAGTCAAAGATCTTAATTTTAAATGAGGAAACATGATCTCTTAGAAGGAAATATTGTCATGCTGATCTTGTCAAACATATTTCAGAAGGCAGACGATCACTTTAATGTTGTTGCTTTTGCTTGCTCAAGTGTAATCAGCATGGCACCTTGGCAATTGAAGTTATATACCCTTTTGTTTAACAGTACAAATATAGGATGTTTTTCATGTCTCTGGTCTGAACATTATATCCACTTAGTCACAAAGACATATTCCTAGGAGATGACTATGAATAAATCACATTAAACACAGCAAAATGTGATGAACTGTTGCTGAACTTACTACTTATCAGGACAGAAAACCACAAATACTTTTCTAAGTGTGCTTAGTTTGTGAAATTCACTTATTTTTCATAATTTCCTTTTCCTTGACAATTTTAAGAGTGAAAATTATGGGATTTAATACAATTTGTTTTCAATTTGTTTAGTTGTATACTAATATGTATTCCTGTACTTTTGAGAAGCTGGAGTTTATGTGAGATTTTTCTTTTTGCATTTTTGAATCCAGTATAAATTATGTTGTTCACTGGTTCAGAAGATACATAATTTGTGTGTGGCACTTGTACAGGTGTGTTCAGACAAACTGTCCCTATATCTCATTCAAATAGACTTGATTGTAGTGACTTCAGTGACAGAAATGTGTATTTTACTTATAAATAGAAAGAAGATTTCACCTACTGAATGATAAAGCTTAATTCTTGCCGATGAATATTTGCAGACTTGGAAGGCACAATTTTAAACAATACCTTGCTGACTCTTAGGCTTTATGTGTTAATTTTTCCTATTTGCCTGTAGTGCTCTTTAACTTAAGCATGACCTCACATAAGTGTCTGAAATTTAAGATACAATGTCATGGCTGTTGAATTTTGTCTGAACGGCCCATCCTGGGTTGTAACTCAAGGCAATGGAAATTCCTAAACCCTTCTACAGTAAGGAACACATTGTCTTAACAGGGTGCAAAAATTTAGTCCCTTGGAAGTAGAAACATTAGCACCATGAAATGAAAAGCATGACCCCTGTAACATCTCCTACAGGTCTTTTTTTTTTTGCCAGAACTGAGAAAGCAACAGGCACAGAAAGTGTTAGACAGTGACTGTCAGTACAGAAGTATAAACAGGAACATTTAAGCCTGAAATAAAAAATTCTGTGCAGCTCAAGCTGTACAGCTTTTGGACCTTCTTTTCTTCCTCTGTGCTGGATCCAGTACTTCTGCTGGGGAATCAGGACTGCCTTTGAGCAGAAAGAATATTTGCTTACAGGGATTTTATTATTCAAAGCAATATTCAATTCAAGGAAGCAATTCAGATAAGCAGTTTAAACTCAAAATAACAAAACAATCCACAGAATAAAAACCAAACAGCCAAAAACAAAACAACCACATAATAGAACAAACTAATCTGTTACTGTTTTCCACTGAATGCTGTAGTCACATCTGGTGAAAGTCTGTTTTGCATTTAGAGATCTTGGTCAAGTATCAGTTTACATTAAACCAATGTTTAGATTCCCAAAGTTTGATGTTTCTCATCAATATCTGCTGTATTGTTACTCGGATCAGCAATTTACAGGTGAAAAATTAAAACTTGTTTGTAAGCTACAAAATAAAATTGTTCCTTACTGTGTAAGAGTCTCAAAAGCCTCTTCATGCTAAATTTTTTCCCTACATCATCTCTGATAAACTCCCCCCGGTCTTTTTGCTTCTGTAGGAGGTAATATATTGATATATATCAGATGTGTCCTTAACGTTTGGATTCTGTGGGATACATAGAATTTTGCTTGGGCGCTGCAAAAGAATAGGATACATCAAAAACAGGACCAGGAATTAGGCTTGAAATGAACTGCTGGCAAGCTGCAGTTCTAAACATCTGTACCTCTGGCTCTGATTTGGCAGTTCAGCCAGCTGTTGCACTTAAGTTTACTCTTTCTTAGGTATGTTGCACCATTCTCCTTGTATCTCACTCACGTCTGGTATCTTGTTTCTACACTCCAGAACAGTAAGTCTGGAGACAGTTTATTCCTAATAGAATATGCAAAACATTTAGCAGGTTTGGCTTCCTCCACTGTCCACAGTCCTCCAGATTTTTGTAGAGTAGTAAGGAGCAGGACTGAATAGCATGGACATGTGTCAATATACATCACTTAACCTCTGTGAAGGGGCCATATGTCAGGTTATCTTTTATTTGATGTTAGAGGTGTATCTATTAAGTTTGATGTTACTGTGCTTTCAGTGCCTCCTGGCAGGAGTTAAGGCTTTAGCGGTGTCTGTGATAGCTGAGATTATTCTACAAGTAATGATGTTATGGTGAAGTAGATTTTTTTCCTTGGTGATAATATCGTTCCTAATAATTAATTATTATTCTTTTCCAATTAAAAATGCATAAATTAGCAAGTATTTTGTAATCTAGCATAGCTAGTAGTCATCTGATATCTCAGATGTCAACTTTTTGTCTGACTTCCAAGATTACTAGTAAGAAGCATTTGCAAGAAACATGTTCACAATTTCGATTAGTGTTTATACTGCAAAGAGCTTGATATACTATTGATCTCTCTTAGCATGATTGCCAAAAATCTCTCTACCAGTGCAATATCCTGTAATTGTGGATATACAGATGAGAAAAAGAAAAAAGGTGCTCATTTTAGAGTAATTAAATTCATATGACATTTTAGAGTTGTCGAGTATATTGAATAACATTTTCATGTGGAAATAAATTCACACTGAAGACTCTCTGACAGGTCTGCTTACAAACAACATTGTTATCACCTGCATACTCAAAGTCTAACCATCATCTATTTTCATCCTTTTGGGAGTGAAATAAATCTTCTCCAGCCATACCCAAATCGTTAGCCATACCCAAATATTAAGACTGGGATCTTTCATCACTGTGGCTGAAGTATTTATTTTTTCAGTGCAAAATACTAGTCTCTGATGTAGTCAGAAAACTCATTGTGGTAAGTAAAAGTAAATGCAGGTTTCCATTCCTGATTGGGCTACTGTGACATATAATGTGACACATAATATGACATTATCCCTGGAACGACAACAAAAAAAAGGATAATTGTGAAAAAAATGGCTCAAAATATCTAGAACACTGGCTACAAAGGTAGTCTTAGTTTGGGTGCAATATGGGCTGCAAGTTTCTTAAGTTTTAGGTAATTTTTTGAGGTGGAGGAAATGATTTTTGCCTAGTGACTAAAATAATTTGAGATGATAGATAGCAAGTTGAAGCCACCAGTTGTTTTGGGAAAACAAAACATGCAAATACAGTCTTTACATTATGCAGAATATTTGAAAAATGCAACAAAACCAACAAAGCTCTGTTTTCCGTCACCCTTAAAGAAAAATATATAAGATATGGTAAAAATCATGAAGTGTTTTATTAAAATAGGAAATTTTATGACCAAACCACCAAAGGCTCCTTTTTGTATCACCACTGCAGTGTTTTAACACAGTTCATATATCCCATGTTCTCCTACAGTGTCAGGCTTCCCATTTGGCTTGTAAATTCTAGCAAATTCCCCTCCTATAGTGAAAGCTGAGGTGAGGGTAGAGATTTGTTTCACTTTGCTTACCACAAAGGATAACAAGCAAAGACTACAGAGAACAAAAATTTACTTCAGTCAGAAATTCATTTTCCTTTAAAAACTCAGACTGGAAGGAAAACTTTAGCCTTATGTTTCACATGCTCCCAAATCTAAGCATGGTTCCCAATCCAAAATGTAACCATAAAACCTAGTATCCTTTTTAATACTGATTTTTTTTTGTTTGCCTGTGAATCTATTTACAAAGTAAATTGCTACTCATTTTCTGTGAAGATCATCACCTTCCTTGATGTGTTTTTAGCATTTATCACAGAATCATGTGTTGTACAGTTTTTAATTTGGCTGAAACAAAAACCTATTGAATAACCTGAAAGCTAGTCCCAGAGTAGGACAAGTTTCTTAATAAGGGTTTTAAGGAATAAGTTATTAAAGTCCTATCAAGGGTTGGTAAGATGTGCCTTCAGAAATTAGGAGCTCAACCTTCAGTGACCTTCCGTGAGAGATCAGTAAATTCCATAGGGTCATGTGATTCATTTTGTTTAAGTCTTTAGATTTAAATTTTGTCCTGAATATGCAGTCTATATCAGTGGGGAATATTTTTTTCCTCAGCTCCAGTCGTATTCATCGTCTTGACATATGTATTCATAGGAAGCTGATTTATTTGCCTATTCTTTCCATACACTCTTTGTTATCTTCCTCTATTTCATCTATGCTTTATATCTCTTGCTATAAATAAAATGCTGTTTTCACAGCTTATTCTTCAAGAGTAACACCTTTGGTCCCCTTCTGATGAAGTGTCTGCTGTCAAAAGGAGTTGAGGGCAATACAGCTCTTCACAGCATCAGTCTGTATCTTAGCTCTCAACGTTGCATTTCCTAGAAGTGTCTACAACTTCTTTTTGTAAAAGACCCTGTACTGGCCAGGCATCATTAGCAGTAGCAGATGTTGACATGGACATGTCCAAACCAGTCTTTCTGACACTTCAGTGGCATTATTCCTTAAGGATGATATTTGCTTTTTCCACATTGTCTTAGCAGCCAGACCCTCCCATCAACTCCTGTAGATCATGCTCGAAACAATGCCTCAGTTGCCCACATATCTGTTTCGTGCTCTTTAACTCCTACTTATGGTGCATTTGCTGTCATTGTTGATTTAAAATTTGAAATTGGCAAGGAATTCTGACCTTTTTTTTTTTTTATCAGTCTGCCTCTTCCAGTTATTCACATACATTTTTTATTTTTTACAATATAACAGGATCTGGGGGTACTTTAAGGAATTTCATAAACTTTAAAACTGGGGGGGAGGAAAAAGTCAGTAAAAATAAAACAGTTTTCTCTATTTTTCTGTCCTTTAAAGAACCAAATAACCTCTAATTCAGTGACTTCATTGCTTGCAAATGCTTTGGTATTCAGCTAGAGTAGCTGCACTTCTTTAGGACAGCGTTACTATACACAAGCCTTTCCCTATATTTATATCTGGATAGCTGCACTGAATAGAAGGAGGTCATGCAAAAGGGATAAAAGAATACAGAAGTTGGTGTAGTGCCATTATGAGGGAAGATCTGTTTCCATTTAGTCACTGGCAATATTTCACAATAGCTTTACTAAGCTAATGCCTACAGTTTTTCTGTGCATTATGTGTAACAGTACGAGGCATTAACAAAAAGACTCCCAGAGACCTGGCTTATGAATTTGAACAGTAGGAAATGATTCCTCCTGCTAGTTTTATACCAGCACTGCAATTTCTGTTGCATGTTTCAATAGGTCCTAAATAATAAAAAGGACTTCAAGACCTGGCTGTGCATTTCATATAAAAATGTCAGCATTAAAAGAAACATGGATTACTAAGGCTCTCATTCAAAGAATGATCTAATCATAGAGATATAGGATTACTCTTAAACTCTTTCTTTGACGTAAAAAAGTTTTAGACAGAAGTGGGTTTTTTGGATAGATTAGAAGAGCTACATTACAATAAGACTCTGTATTGCAAAAGATAGGAGATATATATTCAAATCCTTCAGAGATAGGTGGAAGTTTGAATTCTGAGGGACTGAATACCATGGTAATATTCAAGCTGCTTTCATGAAAGCCGGAGATTTACACATCAGTTTGGATGTACCTTCTAACCACAATCTCTTCCTTAAACAGTCCTCTAATGAAAGACTAGCCTCATCTATATCTTTGTAAATAGTCTTTTGCAACTGATATGTATTTAGTGTGATCAGAGAATATTCATTAGACCAAGATCCTTAGGGGCCACTGTAAGGGAGGTCTAAGCTCTTGACTAAGCTTAAGGTTTATGTAAGTCCTATTGTTCTAAGACTTGTTAGGGTTCCAATACATGCAGAAAGGCAAGATTATGCAAGGGCCTCAAGGCACCTTTAGAGTAAGGGAGACAATGTTGAGCAAAGAGGGTTTGGATTGTGGTACTTGAACGATGTAATTTAAGTTTGGCTTTGTATTGACTAAACCCTAGTTTCAGATAATCTTAGTTCACTCAAATGTGGCTTTATTTACTTAATTTTTTTTTAATTTTATTTTCCACAGAACATGTATATTGTGCTATTCCCACAAAGGGTGTAGATTTAATCCATTTTTAATTGAAAGTAGTCTTTTTGGGGGGATTTTTTTGGGGGGTATTTTTTTGAGTACAGTTCAGCTTGTTAGTTACAAGACAGTAGGAGCATGGAGCAAAGTCAAAGACAAGCTACGTTATTGTTCATTGTGTACTGGCAGTACACCAAAGAAGAGTAATTAAATAAACAGTCCTGGATTCCAGCGACAAGTAAGCACCTTAGGCAACAACTTCCAAGGGTGAACTACAGCTCCTAGCGAGGCCAAGTCTAGAATATAGTGTTATATTATATGACTAAATGCAAATATGAAAGTAGATGTCCTTGTGAAGGGAAAGCAGAAAGAAGTGGAATAAAAGTCTTGAATTAACCTTCAGTGTGTTTATTCTTAGTGATGGATGTTAGCGGAAAAAGTACTCTAACATGAGCTGTGATAAAAAAAGTAGAGATACAGCTAAAAATACCATTCCGGTTAACTTTCTCCCTTCTGTCTCCTGTCTTTGCCCCTTGGTCTTCAACATGGTTTCAGAAAATGATTTTCTTTTCCTTTTTAATTGGAGAATCCAGACCATGTAAAAAGGTAATTTACCTTTCAATTAAGGTAATAATTTTATGCTTATAAATAGGAGCAATGCAGCCCCATGATGAATGAAAGGGCATTTGCTCGTCCTGAAAGGATGATCTTCTCCTAATTTGTTCATAGCTTGGTACCCCTAATGTTAGGTTACCTAACAGGGCCAAGACTAAAGATAAGGGGCAACATTTGTTAATTGTTTCAGTTCATGCTTCACAATTTTCAAGCAATTCTAAAAGAAAACATATGAAAGTTTCAGCACTGCATCAGAAATATGTATCAAGAGTAATATGCTTACAGAGTAAAAAGCTTTTTTTCTGCATTTTCAGGTTTCTGTGGTTCATTTTGCTGTGTATGCATCGGTTTTGTCCTCTCTCTCTTTCTAGTATTTATCACATATGCAGCACTTCACCACATAGAGCAAATAAAGAATGTTAGTCAGGATTTAATTTTCAGTAAATAAATTTTCACTTCTTATTTACCTCCAAAATTCTTGAGTTTGTTTTCTTATGGGCGTGTGAGAGTTTAAGCTTGGAATACGTCATATTATGACTAATTCATCAGTAATTTCATTTTGATCAGATTCTCACAGGACTTGGGGAAGAGAGATAGAGGAGTGAAAGAGAGGGAATTAAAGTGTCAGATTGGCTAAGGCAGTCTGCTGAAGCAGTCTGCAGCACCTGAAGTTAGTAAGGCCAAGAAACTAAAAGGGATTTCCTGTGGGGAACATTTCTCTTTTGTCAGCAAATTGAAAGCATTAGTCTTTTGGAGCAAAAGCTTTTTGGGGAAAATTTTGTTTGGTTGGGTTTTTTTGGTGTTTTTTATTTGCTTGTTTGTTTGGGGTTTTTTATGGGGTTTTGTTGTTTGTTTTTTTTAGGGGGGAGGGTGTTTTTTGCTTGCATAGGGAATGTTTTTAAACCCTTGACTGCTGGATGTGCAGAAGAGAAAGAAGCAAACTCTTGGTTTATAACAGCCTGTCTGAATGAGAGTCTAAACACGCATAATCAAAATACTATTTACCTTTTCCTTTAACTAGAGTGTGATTCCTACTCCTCTTTCTTCATTTGAAAGAGAGGAATTTTCAATTAATAGAGCAAATTTAAAAAATAAAAAAATAAATATTAAGGTATGTCTCACTTCCCATGATCAAAGCTGTGAAGTGTGTTTTTTTTGTTGTTGGTTGTTTTGTTAATTTGTGGTTTTTTTTTTCCCCCCTCAGTATTGTAATCTTGATGGAAATGGCATATACAACTAATAGTACGCAAAACTAGACTTCAGGCAAAATGCCACACAATTAATGGAACCCAAACTCAAGGATATGTGACAGCGACAGACATAATAGAAAAAAATACAGATGTGAAAGATCTTCACCCTCCCAAGTACTTGACTTTAACTTTGTGCAAAGCTTCAACTTGAGAAGAAAAACAAATGTTATTTGCAGTGTTTCCTTTTTCATGAAAACTAATAATACATATAGGCTCTATTAATCTCACGCAGAACAAAATTATTATAACTGTAACTTTACTAACAGGATCAAAAGTCAACATTACTGCATTTGAACTGGCTCTTGTTGTTTAACGTGAAAATAAAATGTGTTCTGAACTTCTATCATTAACACAGTTGAGAAATGAAAAAGTCATATTTAAAAATCCACAAGAAATAACCATATGCTATGTCATTTGGGTAGCAGAGATCTAGATGTAAATTTTGATGACTCCATTTTGTCCAAAATACAGACAGAGATTTTAGTCTGCACAGTCTTGATGTGTGCCCTTTCCCCTCTACCCCAGCAGAAAGCAAAACTTGGAGAGTGACACAGGCAGAGACAATTTGGATTACTGGAGAGCTGAGGAGTGCTGCAGTACGTGGCAAAAGATAAACTGAGACATGAGTACAGCAGTGCAGCCTGGAGAATGAAGAAGCAGGTTCAAACATGAGGTTCTGTGTCACAATTATGTGAAATCTACCAGTGAAAACTCATAGGTGCCAGTGAGTCAGAGAAGCCAGCTTGGACTATGTGTAATGTGCTATCAACTTCTGTTATGAGGAGGTTTTATCAGGAAAAGCAATAGCAATATTTTAGTCTATTGTCTTTCTTGGACGAATTAGAATATTTAGTTCTTTGTCTGGAGATGCACTCCAAAAGAATAATTCTGAGAGTGCCATTTTGAAAATTTGCTTGAGAAACAGTTCTAGCTTTATCCCATGCACAGGTGTGATATGTTTTTAATTCTTATGTTAGGTATCAGCTTCTTTTTAGGATCATTGCTTCTCCTCCAAAATAGGCTGCGGATCTGTGACTTTTGATACATGTGTGTTGTCACTGATATGCATAGCGCTGCTGCTTTGAAAAGAAAACTGCTGCAGGATGTTGTACACAGTATTGGACTCTACCATGTTATTTTTTAGCCAGAAGAATTATGAACTGTTCCTGTGCTTATGGTATAGATTATAAGCCATTTTATTGGCATATAGCAAATATTCCATGTAGATAATAAAACATCTGCAGTTTGTTTGTTACTTCTTCAATAACAGAGGAGGGATAGTCTCCTTCAACAGTGGGAAAAGACTCTTTTTTTGAAATAACTGAAACCATTCTTCTAGTAACACTACCTACTGCCCTTGGTTTAGTGCTAAGTTCTTTGCAATAGGACAGCAGAACCTACCTTGTAGTAGAAGCCCATTTTCACCTCCTAGGGGTTAATTTAACAAAAAATTGGTTATCAGAAGACAGATTTTTAGATAAAACAATCTCAATTTCTTAGAAAAAATAATTAAGAATATGAACTGGTTGTCATTTTATTTTTCTTTTACTTTCAAAAGGACATTGCTTTTTAAATGATTGGTATGATTTAAAAGTCTTAATAATTTAACAACATTCCTACATTCTGAGTAACCAAATTAAATACTATTAGTATGATTTTAATGAATTTAGTTGCATGATGACTTAAAATTTTTAGATCATATAAACTTATACTCCTTTTTTTAATCTTATTAAAATATTGAGATTAAAGATTGCATCCATAGACTTCCTGCAGACATTACTGGGAGATAATACTGTCTCAAATTCAAAAATAAATAATATTCTTTGCATATATATTTTCACAGAAATCAACAAGAAAGCAGAACAATTCCTGAAAATCATAACAGAATTTAAATTTAACAGTAGTTGTATCAATAGCAGATCCACAAAGAGAAATATGATTGTATTTTCATAATTTTAAAATAGGCATCTGATATTTATTTCATTTTTATATATAATTTTCTTATAATTTATCTTTATATACCTGAATTTTTATTTATTCATGAGTATTTCGCCTTTAGCTTTCCTTTGGGTGTTCACTTACACACTCTGAACAGGTGTAGTTGAAATAATTTTTTTAGGCAAATGAATAATCACAAGGTTGTTCCTTAAGAAAAAAGTTGTACTTTTATACTTTTCTGCCACTCTACAGAAATTGAAGAGAGCAAGGGGAAAAAAAAAGCATAACTCTTGGAAATCTTCTTCATTGTAAAAGAAGTTATCCTAGGGGGAAAAAGGCAATCTGAATATGTAGCTATTTTTGTAGAATACTGAAGTTGCATTAAATAAGTTAGGAACTTCAAGGAGAATGAAGTATGTGAGTGCTTTTTTTAAAATTCTTCATCCTTTAAATGAGTGCTTTGAAGCTATTAGCTTACATCTTTATGATTTATCGAAAGTGAAGGCTACTCCTTAATCTCTACAAGTCAAAATAACAATGATAAATAGTAATGAAGTTAATAATACCACACAGTTGAATTTTCTTTTTTTTTAAATAACCTTCCATTCCTTACTCCTTCTCACTCACAGCCAGCTGAAGAATCATCTTCAGTATAATTTATTTGCAAAATTAGTGCTCACGAAAAAGTTGATCACTCTATGCTTCCACTGAATGAGGAAGGAGTGTTAACAATGCCTTCTGTCCTTTCAAGGATGGGTGACCTAGCTAAGAGCTAAAGATATTCCTATAAGAACTTACTAAGAGAACAATTTCTAAGACACACGTAAAAGCAATTGGTGTTATCTCTTCAAATTGTATCTCTAATGTGGTTTTTCTTTTCTCTGTTTCAAATACACTAATTAAGTCCTACGAGGTTTTTTCTGCCTTAAAGCTTTATGAATTCTGTTTAAGTTCTTAACTGAAATTTGGAGATAAACCTTCTCTATGTATTTTTAAAGTTAAATATAAAGCACAAGATTAATGTACTTATGTACATAAGACAGTACAAGTACATAACTACTATCAACACTGATCAATGTTACTTTGAAGAAAGACATTCCTTCTTCATCAACGCTATGAATTCATACAAATCATATAGAGTTTTCTGTTGAAAACAATTGGAGATTGAAATGATTTAAGAAGGAAAATTCTTGTTCATGTTTGTAAAGCCTTGTAATTTCCCATAATTAATACTCTGATCTGGCTGAGGAATTACTGTCCATATATTGGTCTATGCATCCATTCACATGCTTTCAGTAACGTTTTAAGAAAATACTAAGCAATTAATTTGGCTTCTTCTCTACCTTATTCTATCTCTTTCAAATCCATTGAGTTAGACCCCCAGAATTGTGCTAAATCCCCAGTAATTATGTGATATTTAATTCAAAGAGGTATGGTACAATCTGTCTTTTCTTCTACTAAAAAGCAAACTCACAAGAACAGTAGAATTCTTCTGTAATTTAGCTGCTGCACCTAAATTTGCTGATGACCTGACACTGCCTGAAATTCTCCAAGTTCTTCAGCTGAAGCGCAGTCATACTAAGTTGTCTGCAATAATGTCCCACCTTTCTGCAATCACGTAATTTTCTTCAGAATACTTTCCGGGCAGTGTTCAAAATTGACTATTGATTCATGGTAAGGGTGAACAGCACAGATACATTTCATCTTGTCTTTTCTGAATATTGGAACCAGCATTCACCATCCCCACTTTGAAGGGGAGTGGAACCCACTATCCCCCAACAAAATGTACTTCTTGATTGCACTCTAAGTGTTTTCATGCCTGGCATAGTTCTCAGGTCAAGTCATGCTGCATAAAGTTATACAATCCTTGATACCCTTATCCATGGAACTTTTCTCTGTGTATTCTGCATCAACAAGTGCAGAATTTCTACAACTGGAGTTTTCCAAGGTACTTTAGGGGAGTACAAAATCTGATTTCCGTTGAATTCCAATAAGGTTTCAGTACTTAACTCTCTATTTCCTTGAAAAATCTCATCTTAAATACCCTCATTTTTACAAAACAGTGCATGAATTATACTTTCAAGTCCTACATGATATCTAGGTGGGGAAAAAAAGGGTGGGTTCTGTTGGGAGTGATACTCTGGTTGTAGCAGTGAACATTAGATATGAGACAGCTTACAGGAAGATGCACTAGAGCCTGGAGAGAGCAGTTATAGAATAACTTACCCAGAGGAAACATTTCTGCCTTTTCTCCACCAGTTATCAGTTGTCTTGTCTGAAATGAAAAATTGTTCTCAAAATCTGAAAGAAAAGCAATATTTTTTCTGATAAAATTCTTCGCATGTCTTCCTTTTTTTTTTAATCTATGCATATCCCTACCTTCTGAGCAATTTCCTGCTCATGATCTCAGTGGTATTATGTGGCAATTAGTGAATTAAATCACTTTGTCTTAGGCAGAACCATCATCACCAGAGCAACAAAGTACATTAATGAACACATTTTGACAAGATACACAGAAGACCTCTGTGACGTACAGAAGCAGAATCTCTTTTTTTGACATAGAGGACTGGGGTACATAGATCCTCACTGGTCTGACAGAAATTAATGGAAATTATATACCTAAGCACCTTTGAGAATCTGCAACAAAGAGACTAAATGACTTGCTCTAGGTCATTGCTCAAGGAGTTTTCCAGTGAAAAAGTATTTCCTGAAATCCAGAGGCCTTTTGACTTTAAGCTATCTAGTCCTTTAGTTTTTGGAGTAAGACAGGTAGAATTAACAGACTACTTTGGATAATATCCTGCTGAAAACTACTGAAAAAATATCATGGTTCTTCATACTATTCCTTTATTTAAGGACAATGAAGACAGAATTCAAAAAATATGCAATTGTTACACCAAATTCTTAGTCCTACGGATGCATACTTAGAGAAGCTAGCATTATCTTTTTAATCTGTGTGTCAGTCAGGAATCTCAAAGGAAAAAGAAGGAAAAAGCCATGTCAAATCAAGCTGAACACTCAAGGTGGAGAAATGGTTCAGAACTAAGATCCAGAACCCTTAAAACTCCATCTCATAAAAGTGAATACAATACAAACATGCATCAGCTGTAACATGTACTGTCTGTATGGAATTTAGATATTGTAAGAAATTCACTAGAGCTTTTCTTTCAAGCAGCCTGGGGACACAGGAGGACAAACCATTCACTCTTTAAAAAGTGAAGCATTTGAGATGGCATTTTTTAAGAAGTCTAAAGTTAGGCAGTGATAGCATACTGAAATTCAGTGGAAACTAGATTTCTTCTTTTTTAAGAAGGTGTTTACTTAAAAGATCAGTTACAAAATGCCACTCGGAGGCTTGACCAGGGCCTGCATGACTGGTGAAGAGCATGGAAGTGGAGCCTGTGCAGAGGTATTCCCTGCAACAAATACATTGTTCTTCCCTTTTTATTAATCCCGTCCTATTTCCCTGTTTCCTTTATCACTCTACCCCATAGCTACTATCAACATTCATGGATTTGATCTCCCCAAGCCTCAATAAAATCTGCTGTTATTTTTATCCTTGTGATACTTAGCTGGAAACTGAGATCCTGAGGGACTGTGTTTCACATTAGTCATGGATTGTGAGCTGAACCATAAATAACACCTGCATCCACATCCTGGCTCCCCATTTTTGTGCCTTAACATCAGCAATATCTTTACTTTCTAGAGTTACTTCTAAATTATTTGATTTCTTGTGCTCAAAGGGAGTCTTGATTTATAGATGTGCTTTCTGGCACTCTGTAGCAAGAAAAGGAAAATCATCCAAATAATGGAGGATTGTTGACAGACTGGGTGTCTAAACTATCCAATTTAAACAGAAAAATCAGATATTAAACAGAGTAAGAGCAAACATAGCCGCTATGAATCCCCAGGGCCACAAGGTGAGCGCTAGAGGAATCTTACTTTTAGTAGCGTTTTTAAGGAATGTTGCATCTGTATTCAGCCATAACATCTTTTATATAGCTTGTACTTTGAAGCTACCTTGCAATTATTCTAATAACTAATTTTTTTTCCTGCCTGACTTGCTTTTTTATGAAGTATTAACCATTTTGGTGGCCTGAATTCAAAAACAAAACAGAGACAAATACAGCCTTCAACCAGAGAGCTAAATATGATTGCATCGTAGTACTTTTATGGGGCTTTGCACTCTGAGCCAAATATTGAATTTTTCTTAAGTGCCTTTATCAACCCTTACAAAAAATTTGATTTTGTCATGATAGGATTTTTTAACATTTTAGGTAAAAAAATAATAAGTCCATATAATACCAGACTTACAGAACAATTTTAGGAGATTGCAGAGCACTTAACAGAGGAGTTTAGTACTTATTTTAGAGGAACAAAAATACACCAGAGCCAGGTATATAAAAAATAAATTATCTGGGAGTATTTGTGGTTTTAAATATTACTATTATATGAGAGGTATGGTTATGTAAATAACTTGTAAAGTAATTTTGCAGGGTCATTACATGTGCAAAAGGACTGTGACAGTGGAAGCATAAATTAACTTTGTATTTAACTGAGGTGTACTATACTGTAATTACAGCTCAGACAGTGGCTCGGAATCATTGTTTGGTTGTTTGGTTTGTTGGAAAATAAATGTTCAACTATAAGTCAAAAAACTGAAAATATAATTTTATACGCTATAAGCTTATGCAGACTTTTTTATTTAGGAAAAAATACATTACAATTGCTAAAACTATGTTTCAAATGATATTGAAGCATGTAGAAGTAAAGCAAGTGAAGGAATAACAAAAATCCTTCTCTTGTAGAAAATCACAACTCTCAACATAGAATTTAGACTTCACATGTCTCTTTATGTGCTTACATGTCACCTAGTCCATTGAAAAAGCAGTGCTACAGCAATTTCTCAGAAACTTTAGAAGCTGTTCCACTAATCTAGCACAAACAGTTAAAGTAACTTACTGAAAGGACACTGGACTTCCTCAGCTGTATCCCTCATCTTCATATCCATCATCATTCCTCATATAGCTCAACCATGACATCCCTGAGATCAGTTCTTTATTAGACACAGACCTTCTGGAACCTCTTGATGTGATAGCATTTCTTTTTCCATGGTGATGCTATGACAATCTACCACGGAGCTGTTCCTTATTAAGAAATATTCCTCCACATTAAAAAATAAACAGGAAAAGAATTGTGCAACATTTTTTTTGGAGGAGTAAACCACCTACCTGAGCAGACAGTGCAGAAATGCCACTATATCCATAGATCACCTGAACCCCATGCTTTGTTCTCATTTACACTGGTGAAATCCATGGGATTTTCTCAGCTGGCATTTCTGAGCACTGGTTTTCCGAATTGTTTTTTCTTTTTATAGGGCAGAGCCTTGTTATAATAAAACAACAAAATTTTGACATGAGCAGATGTATAAGATAAAGCAAAAAAGATAGCAAAAGTTACTATTAGAATATTTTTTCTTATGAAACAGTCTTTAGAGTGTTCTGCACGAGATGTGTGTTACATTAAAATAATAGTAATAAAAAAGAGTAGCAGAAAACCAACCTACATGAAAAAGCCCAACCAAACAGAAAAACCACAACCATAACCCAGAAAGCCTATTTGCAGAAACGGCGGACTGAAGGTGCCTGTAGTTCTGCAACTTTGTAGGAATTGAGAAAATATAAGGGAAATCATGGTAAATTATTACATATTGTTAAACATATTATTATTTAAAAAACTGCTGAAGAATGTCTGTTGTTAGCATACTAATTGAAGGCCTTTAAATAACCTTCTAGGTAATGTAATTATGCAGATAATTTATCAAGAAGTAAGTTTCCTTTTGAAAGAACAGATCTATACTTTAACCTCAGTAATTGCTAAAAGAATCTACTTCTGTTGCTAGACAAAAACATCTGAATTGTATAAATGATAGCATATTATCTTACTGACATTATTACTGAATAATTTCAGGGTAAATATTAGTATTCAACAATACCAGACATGGTTTATCATGGTTTTTCACATTGACTAAAAGTAACTATTTGTAGTTCCCATACTCTGTGATCTTGAAGTCAGCAAACAGTTGCACTTTATCTCCTCTTCCGATTAGAAACCGTATGTTTTTCCAGGTTTAGTAGCAATTCAATGTTAATATGCAAGACTCACACAGAAGTATTGTCAAGATTATAAATGTTTGCTTCATTGGCCCGTTCTCAGGTCCTTGTCTCAAAATCTGTCCCTGAGCACCAGCTGCAGCTTCAGAGATTGAGGGAAGGAGTCGAGGTGACTTGCCTGGTCACCAACCAGGCACTTGTGTTAATTTGGAAATAATCAGACCAAAATTAACTGCCTTCCTGAGGATCTCCTGCTGGATTTTCATCTGTGTAGGCCTACAATTGAAAACAAATCTATTCCATGAAAGATTTATTTCTCATCCAGAAGATAAGAGAATATGTGAATTACCTGAATTATTTCAGATCTGTGTTTCCTATTGACCACTACTGGAACTTTTCAAGACGTTGATCCAATACTGTTCAGACCAGTCTGTATCCTGGATGTTCCCAGTACCAGCTGTAGCAAAGTCTTCCTCTGGCTAACTGGGACCTTATCTCATAAGTCGGCATATTCTGTGGTTCGTCACCAGACTTAGTACAACACTGGTTCACTACTAAGATTCCATTATTCTAACAGCAGGGCATAAATTCTGGGCCCAGAGATATCAGAGATGGAAGGACTGGATAGAAATTATATAAAAATAATACTCAAATTTGCATGGATGGTAATTGACAGATCAGTAATCCCTCTCTTTAATGCTCTCAGTATTTTTGGTGGAATAGAAAAGAAGTCCTTTCCCCAAAGACATGGAGAAACAGAGTTATCTATAACCAGCTTTATTTCTGGTAGTCAAGATTGCTCTTTCTGAACCAGGGGATTTGAACACTACTCAGGACTGATAGTTTCCTTCCATCTGCCCTACAGAGAATGGGATAGGGAATAAATTCAGTCCTGAGAAGCTTAATGGGAAAGGCAGTGGAATTAAGAGTACAGGCACAAGTCCTGTAGAAAATGTTGATGTTTATAGATGTCATTCAGTGGGTGATTTAACAGCTCTTAAATGCAAAGTCAGAATACTTAAATTCTTTAAAAATCACAGCAATATTATGCTTTTCTATGACTCTTGTCATTACCATTTACCAGTTGGAAAGAGTGTAAAAATTTAAGAACAAAAATTACTCTAACGTAAATGAAAGCATACCTACAGAGCCTTTCATGAGAATATATACCTGAAAACTGGTAATTTATTTTAATCAAAATGATTCTGTTTTCTGATGTTGAGACTTTTTTAAGAGTGACAATTAAAGTGATAACCAAAACTAATATAGATAAAATCATTATTTTATATTATTATTTTAAATCTAAAATATTTTTAATAAATTACTTCATGATAGTTAATTAACAACATAAAATGGGGATCTGGTAAAGAAAAGACATGAAGTACTAAAAAAAATACAGATAGTAATACTGAAAGTTGAACTGAATATAGAGTTGAAATAAAGAACTCAATTTAGCTGTATGTGCAGAAATCTAGGAATCACTCATATCTTTATATATAAGTAAAATTATTTATATATACATATAAATGGATATATTAAATATATATTTTACATTGAAAAGAATGAAATTGCAGGAATCCTTCTTAAACAGTTTTTAATAAATTTGTATTCATCCTTGTAGCAGGAATATCAAACCATTTTGAAAGTGGAGAAACAAATTTCTTCAACCCCAGAAAAAATCTACACTGGCAATATATTTTCATCATGCTTTCTTTGATTTTAATGGTTTTAAATGTACGTTTACAGAGCTTTCTGAGGTTTCGCAGTATGTTCAATGAGAGAGTGGGATCACTAATGCTGATCTTGCCACTGTTTTGTTATTGCACTTCACAGAGAATGCATAAAGGATCATAAGTATTTTGACTATACATAGGGAAAAATAGTTATTCTCTGGCCAATACAAAGAACATCTGTAAAGGG
Source organism: Pseudotriccus pelzelni (assembly GCA_035584735.1). NCBI lineage: Eukaryota > Metazoa > Chordata > Aves > Passeriformes > Tyrannidae > Pseudotriccus > Pseudotriccus pelzelni. The sequence goes on along the minus strand of JAWMRA010000078.1, from coordinate 95,718,772 downwards.
TAATCAAGCTCAGAAATGGCTATTTTTCATGACATTTTAAAAAAATCCAAAAATATATAATTTTCAATCCATTTAAAGAATGCAGATAACACCGAAATAATAATTAAAAAATATTTAAAAATTCTTTTATCAATATTCATGCTGAGAGAACAGTAGAAAAATTGTTTCATAACATGACTGGCTTAATATAAATTAAAAACTGGTTTAAATTATATGAACAAAATATTATGACTTATCTAAATTATTTACTCTTCTTTAAAACTCTATACTGAATCAGTCACTCTATACTGAATCAGTCTATTAAGCTATTTTTGACCAACATGATTACATTAAAATTTCAAGTGTGATAGCTTTCAAATTTTCATTACAATCTGAACTTTACAGATCAAGACAACCATGACAGTAAGATCGGATGGCGGATATCATCTGGCTCAGTGTGTGGAACTGATACACTGTAAAATGCAAATTTGTGAAAAGGAAGATCTGAGGTACTCATAAACAAGTTTACAGAGAGCATCATAGCCCTGGAGAAAATAGAGCTTTTGTGGCCATTGAATAGCATAAAAGCTACATGAGACAGTTTTTGTGATCAATATAAAAGTTTTCTAAGCTGTCAGTGCACTGAAGAAATGCTCCAGTGACTCTCCCTTGAGGAATCTGTTCCCAGCAGAGCCCAGCATCTCAGATTTCTCTCTCACATCCTTGATGCATAGTAAGAAGCTATGGCTGACATCTGCTCTCACCACAATCTGGCTAACTTCTTCCTCTAACTAACAATATGAATTCTCAGCTTCCAAAATGCTCCTTCCAGTGGAGCAAAGAAGAATTTAAATGACTTTTGGGAGATTCTCAGTTAGGGTAGGCACATAGGACACTGCCATACATGCATCTGATATATTTTAAGAAAAATATAAACTACATTTTTTTTGTATTAGAACACACAGTTTAAGAAATAAGATACTGAATAAAGGTAGAGAAATAGTGCAAAAAGCACCTTATAATTTGGTCTGTCTCTGGTACAACTTCAAGTTAAAAACTTGAGGTAAAGATTCAAGACAACTCCCAAAGACAACTCAAACTGTTATTTAAAGCTAGCGTCAGTCCTTTAATGTACAAAGTTTTTCCATCCCAAATGGGTGCTGGCTTTCATCATCACCATTCTGTGGAGTATTAGTTTGTATGTAGGCTTTCCTGTTCCTGTCAGGTTTAATGATTCAGATAATTGATTCCTGTATCCTATGTAAATAATTTCTCATGTAAGAGAGTTTTGGATGTTGAGTAGAGGTCTACATATGGGCCATGCTGCTCCTACAGATCATAGAAGGGAGCAAAGGGCTTCAGCAACATACTTATCTTGTTCTAAGCATACATATTTACACAGTGCAAATACATTGTTTTGTGACAAACGGATGAACAAGAGTAATACCACCTCCTCTTATACATGAACATGGACACAAACATCTAACTCTTTTTTGCTATAGAGGTTCATTACCTGTATTTTCCTGATCAAGAATAAAACAGTGAGGCTCAATGATAGCTCTTAATAGAGAATAGACAGGCTACATACTTGCTAACTAGGGACAGAACTGTGTTTATATCGTAAACGCAATTTCCTGGAATAGGGAAGGATGACCTTCCTAAAGATTTTAAGAGATATACAACATATTTATCTAGTTTGACAACTGAAAGCATTTGCTTCAATTGATGACGACTGGTTCACATCTAAATAAATTTAAAACAAGCAAACAAATAAAAACCAAAACACCCATGTCAAAGTTGAGATTCTGTAGAAATTGGCTTTCTGAAGACATTAAAAAACTGCATTTTGATTTTGAAACTAATGAAAATGCAAAGAAAATTATCACAGTCATGAATCCAAGTTTTGGGTGATCCTTGTGATAGTCACTGAAGAAAATTAATTGCTTCTGGAGGATGACCTATGCTTCATGAGGAGTGCTGCATGTGCATCTAGTCTTATAATAAATGTGTCTATCACTGAAGTTTGATAGTGTTGAAGGAATGACTGATTATCCCCTCTAGTCATTTGGGAGCTTCCACTGGGTGAATAGTTAAAATGGAGGGACATGTGTCACTGGGTAGCTATGGTGTTGGGTTTATTTACTGTTGATTGGTCTTGCGTTAAGTAATGGGACTTTGCTGAAAGACAATTAATCCTTATGGTTTAGTTAGTCTAAGTTTTATTCATTTATTTATGAGTAAAAAAGTGTGTAGAGCCTGCTAAGCCCATCGCTGAGTATCTATACTTCAATAACTGAGGACGCTTCACTGTCCTCAAGGACACAATCAAATTGTCAGCATTTGTGGGAGCCTTGCTTTATGTTCTTTGTGAACTAATCCTTCCTGTAGTCTGAGTTTCCCACTATCTGACTTATTTGTGTGCCACAGTAGTGAATCAAGAATGTGAGCCATGCCACATTTCTTTAAACAAGCATATAAATGTCATTTCTATTGGCTTGTAGAGATTTATCAACACATGTGTTCATACATGTATGCTGAGCTGAAAATAAATGTCAAATAAAACTTTTTCATAACTCTATATTTATTCACTGAATGCTACGGAAATTGGCTAATACTTTATTTCCTTGTTTCCTACAGCATGCATCCTCATTTGTATGTAGATGCTGCTACTTAATTAGTTTACAGATTAGTGATCCGGGTATCTGTGATGTGCAGGTAATATTTATAATTAGTAGCTAATTTGAAATTAATATTTATTTTGCTGTCCACATGTCATTGAATTAAGTTAGAATTAACTGACCTATTTCTAATTTCATTCTAGAGATTTTTATTGTAATTTTTTACCTTTTAAAGAGATAGTCTTAGATTGTTTGTGGGAATATTCTGTTGTGTACTCCAGTGGTTTGATAGCTAGTACAGACACACTTGTTAGAGAGATGGTATGAAAGATTGAATCCTTTAGATTCAGAACAGTGATCAGGAACTGAATGTTATCTTTTAGCATGCTTTTATGTAAATAAAGAAATGTACAATATCTACATGGATATTTCTACATTTTAAACTTGAGGAAGGGGGAATTAATGAGTAGTTACTATCTATAAAAAGCCTGTAATATTCTAGGGTTTTTTTAATTAAAATAGAGATATAAACTATAATAAAGAGGTTATTTTCCTTGTGAATGTCAGAAAACTAAAGGTCTTTCACATGCATGGAACTCAAATATGACATAAAAAATATACAGATGAATACTTATAGATAGGTTTTATTACTTTGGATTAGATCTTGATTTATTTTCTAATTAAAACAGGTTAATTTACTCTTAATTTTATTTCCAAGAATGAATAATATTTATCCTTACTTTTTACAGGAATAGCTGATAGATAACTCTTACTAGGTGACCATTGTATGGTTTTATTCTTGTCAATTACAGCACCATTAAAGAATAACACTGCTGTGCAGACTAAATAACTTCATTTTGCACCAAGAACTGGCTCAATTCTGTGCAAAGAATAAACAGGTTTTTGAATAAGTGAATTAAATTTCTGAAGGAATTGACAGTGCTCAGCATTTATGATTTTTTCCTTTATTTTTTCACCTCTTTTGTCTTCTACCTCTTGAGTTTTATAACAGACAGTTATCAAACCCTTAATTCTTGTTTCTTTCTGAAATTCTAAGCAACAGAAAGTACAAAGTTGGTTTCCCTATGGCTTGGTAACTTGTAGCAACAGTAGAATTTCTGCATTCTGTATGTTGGACCCAAATTGAACTTTTGAATGTTTTCATATTCTGAATAGTGAAATTTGCTATGAAATTTAGTGTAAAAAATGCAAATTGGATGATAACATACTGGACCTAAGAGACGTGAGAAATCACTGAGAAGGATCTGAGTACTCCCCTCAAATTCACCTTCTAATCCAGGCCCTGATTTATCATGGTCTAACTTTACTTAATATGTGGACAACTCTAATAAAGCTAGCTTTCTGCTTCAAAATATATTTTTATCTCACATATTCTGTACAGCTAAGCTCATACAAGCTTTCTGAAATACTTAGTTATAATCTTTTCCTAAATAGTCCTCAGTCCTCAGTTTAAATCAGTATAGTAAATTTACTTAATGTTAATAGGCAGTTGATATGTAAATGTCTAGAAAGAGAAGGTTTATAACTTATCAACAGAAAAAAAATAACGCATGTACAGATAGATCCTCTCCCCTCACATAGAATAACATTTTAAAAATATATTTTAAAAGAAGTAATAACAGCTACGAATGTAGCAAATTTTACAATATTTGTCCAAACACTTGTGAAATAAAAGCATAAATAATTGAATCATTTCAAAACACACTGTGACTGACAGGCACTTGAAAATATTCTGACTGTTTATGTCATTTCACATATTTCTATACTCAGTTTGCTTAATTTTATAGTTTATATAGCTTTATTAAAGATATTGACTTCAAATTGCTAGAAGTTTCAAATATATTTATCTTCTCAAAACTAACACACACCTGAAACACACCAATCTGGCTGATAAATACTGTCGAGGTCACAGACATGAGCAGAATTTGCTCTATGGAAATACCCCCAGTACAATAGCAAAGGTAATGATTTTATGAGGAATGAGGAAGAAGTTCCTATTCAAAACATGCCTTTAAATTCCCTTCTCTGTTGTGACCAGGGACTGCAACACAAGGGAATGACCTGAAGTTGTGTCAGGGCAGGTTTAGGCTGGAAATTAGAAAGAGGTTCTTAACCTAGAGGGTGGTTGGGCGCTGGAACAGGCTCCCCAGGGAAGTGGTCACAACACCAGGCCTGACAGAGTTCAAGTATTTGGATGATATTTTTGAGCACGTGGTGTGACTCTTGGGGATGGTTCTGTAGAGGTCTAAGAGTTGTATTTCATGATCCTTGTGAGTCCCTTCCAACCCTGTCTGTCCTGTGATTCTGTTAAATACTGCATTGCAAAAATGAGGCCCTGCATTCAAAATCTTTGTTGTTCATCTTACTGTTTCCTGCCAGAAAGACAGGAAAATCAAGCACACAGCTGATGTTGAAAGACAATCATACCTGGAAATAAATTGCCCAACTAACCTCCAGTATTTAATAATCTCAGGTTTTGGATGCTGCAGGTTTGTTGCTTTTTTTTTTTTTTCCATGGGTCAGCACACAGCAGATGGAGCTTACACTCCTAAAGCATCAAATATAAACTTCTTGCACTTATTTTCGTTACTACCCCAGTAATGCACCTCCACAAGAGAGTCATCAAAATCTGTGGATTTTGTGCATTGGTATCACTTTTGGAAAATTAGTAAAAATCTCGAAAGATGTGATACACTAGAGTGTCTCACACAGGTAAACAGCAAAAGATAAAAGTCCCTATTTCCTAGGTTAGAATACTTTTTTTTAGCAAACAACCATTCATTTTCCCTCCTTCCACTTCTAGCCTCTGTGGAAAACTGCACAGTAGGCTCAAAAGGAAAGCTTGACGACTAGCATTCAGGCAGTGGGTAATAGAGGAGTAAGTAATTAGCCCTTTCCCCTATTCTAAGGTCCCAAGAGATTCTTTGACTAAGCAATATCACAGGGTAAGCAAAATATTTATTGCTTTAAACAATCTCAGCACAATACAATGCAGAATATATACCTTAAAGTAAGATGGCTTTTTTAGCCTTGGGCAGACAACTTACCATGTATTTTCAATGAATTGATTTCAAGATGCAAAATACGTACCAGGAAAAGCAATCTTGTTGATTTTTATTGAGTAAAACCTTGCTGAGAACAGAAAGCAGTGCAATAAATAACCACAACCTTTGCTTGGCATAGCTATTGGTTATGTGAAGGCCAACACTTTTTCAATGGCTACCTTTGTTCTAATTACCATTTCCTAGAAGAAATGTTAAATGTCTAAGGACTGAAGAAACAAATAGTCCTGGTAATCTAACATTTAAGTAGTTATATCATCCTTAAACATCTTAAGTTTAATAACTGCTGAATTCAGTGAGATTTTTAACACAATCTGTCTCTATTCTTTTTTCTCTTTTTTTGTTTAAGTGAATAATGGAGGGATGTGTAGAGCTCTATATACTTCTGTTTGGCTTTTATTTGAGTGGGAACACTCAGCAAGGACACATCCCCAGATCAGGATAGTGCTAAAGTTTGAGAATTGGCTGACATAGCACTGTGAAACAGTTTGATCTTTGCACTCTTCCTCAAAGCCATCAATCCTGACACAAATGGACACTGAGATGAGCCATTCAGGCAAGCATGGAAAATGGCACCTTTTCCCTGTCATAGCTGCTGAGAGTGCATAACTTTTAGTAGGCCTGAAGTCATATGTCATTCCACTGGGCACATTCAAACTGCCCTGGAACTACTAGTAGAGATGTGTTGGACATGTTCATCGATCACAGGGGACTCTACCTCCAAACATTACACTTCTTGGAAGCAATATGCCCACCTGGGTCTCTTCCAACTTTGGAGCTAGAGGCTGAAAAACTGCCACTTTATAGACATAATTAGATGAAGTTTAGTGCCACAGCCTGACATCCTTTGAAAAAATATAAAATTTATCTGAGGAAAGCAGTAGACACTGTACTCTAGGGAGCATTCCTGCACTGCTGGGAAATCCAGCAGCAACTCCTATTTCCATAGCTCTCTGAAATCTTTTTGGTAGTGATTCAACACAACTATTAAATATATGCATAACTCCACAAAATCCCCCATCCCCTCACCCTCATCCTCCCATTTTTTAATGGATATTGTCAGAGGAAAAGATTTTCAAAGTAAGCTGTTATCCAAAGCATACTTGGTTTTGATTCCTATGTCATGATTTTTGTGTTCTTTTTCCATGAAAAATTAAATATTTCTTTAACATTATTTTTCAACTAAAATAATTTTGGAAATTGATCTATTTGAAGTCGTACTGAACACATATTTGTAAGGGAGGGCACATGACTAAGTATGGAAAGAAGAGCTCGCAAACAATCACGTCTAGAAAGAAACCCTCTTTTCACAGCGTAAAGCTACAAAGCAAACAAAATTTCTGTTAAAAGAACTGTTAAGGATGCAATGTCTGTGAGGTTATGTCTATTTTTAAAAACAGCCACTTGTGTAGCTCTCTGAAACAGACAATACAACGTTGAGGATGACTTGCCAAGTGACCTCAAATACGTGAAACAAGAAGACAGTAAAGAAACAGTGTCAGAGTGCTACAGTGCAAGATGAACACTGAGAAGCAGAGAAAAGAATGAGTAACTGGAAAATGTCAGGTTGAAAGCCACTTCTCGTGCAATCGATATGATTCTCTGGGACCATAAATCAAAACTTCTCCCTAATAGAAGCATCATGGGAAAAAAAAAGAAGGAGGAAAACACTAAAATGAGACTTTCTGTAAGAAAGCAAGCAAGCAAGCAAATAAACAAACCAAACCAACACCAGAAAAACCTCAGGTTAGGGAGACATAATCATTTCCTTATGTTTGTGAATACTAGATCTCACATCAAGCAATAAATCAAAATGGCAAAAAACTATTATTGCGCTTATATTTTTTCCATTTTGATTGTAAATTATGGTTTTGTTCTCTTTTGAAAAGCCCCATCAAATTTTATAACACATGAACTTATCTGTTACAGCTTCACTCCTCTTTTTGTGTCAGCATCATTTGAGAAAACTGAGAAATAAGGCAGTAGAGTAGATCAGCTGCTCCCTTAGAACAGCCTAGATCTTTTCTCTGTCCAAAATCTCAGTGACTTCTGAGAAGGCTAGTTACTGAAAAGCACAGATTGCCTGTACTATGAGGAACACTATTTGCAGTTGTAATAGAAACCTGTAACTGAACTGAATTTGTAAATATATTGCTTTTTTGGTGTAGAACATTTCAAGGACTAGAGAAAGTGTTAGGATAATTGTATTATTTCCTGCAATATTTTCCAGAATTTTATTATGGTGAAGAAGGATGTTGTCCTCATTTTCAGCTGGGCTTAAAACCATGACAGATGTGTGTAAATTCCTGGAAGATTGTGGTACTTTCTCTGAATCAAAGTATTTACTTTTACCTCATAATTGTAGTTATATCAAATATCTCTGCAGATTTCTATATGGTTGATAATGGTTCCATACTGCAGTATTAGTACTTACAATTTGCTTTAGGCTAGTGATGAAATGCCTTCCTCCTTGCAGTATGAATGATTGCAAATTTGGTGAAATAACAAGAGCTAAAAAATTATTCAAAAAGCAAAGAGCAATAAGAAAAAAAGAAAGCATGGTAACCCTATAGGGAAAAAAAAAGTTAATGCTTCTGTTTACTCATTCTGCCTTTATTTCCTATTGAGATTTTGACAGGAACTGGTTAGATAAAGAAACACAAAAAAGATTGACAGGAAATATTGTTAGCAGAAAGCTGAGCAGAGAGTAGAGGATTGTAGAAAGCATCAGGCTACACAGGCAGTAAGAGCTTGTGCATAGGATTTTCAATCAGACCATCATTAGGAGGGAATAAGTACTCAAGTGACAGCTGCACTGTCAGACTGCAGGTCCACCAGAAAGCCACCTGGCCTGCTTGCATACCTGCCTGCCCCTGCTGGTCCTGAGAAACCCTTCACTCTGGTTATGGGGGAAGATACCTTCCTAGGTCTGGTGTCCTGAAAGTGGACCAGAGAGCAATGAATCTTCTGTCTGATGCTTCTTGTGCCCACAAATGTGAAGGGAGGAAACTTTTACACACATTTGCACCAAGGACTAGATAGGAAATAGGGGTGGAAGCAATGTCTTTTCCCTTTCTCTATCTTGCATGCTAGTTTGAGGCACTTCTTTTTAGATTGCTCATTTCACTCCCAGTCACATTTGTAGGACAAAAGTTGTCACATTTCTTAATTCCAATACTAAATTACTGAAAGCTTGACTATAGAAATATGTACATTCTTACTTGTATATGAATCTGCAGTATACATAAGGATCATAAGGATGTTTCCACCCAAAAGAATTCCTCAAATAAAAAATTAAGGTAAGGGTGATTAAATACTTATAGAGTAAAAGGATTAATAAGTACATCAAAAAAGGAAAATAAGGTTGAGGAAGTATGTCAAGGCATGGAAGTGAAGCTAACCTTCTATAACTTGCAAGCAGTTTGGTAAAAGTGTGGCAGACCTTTAATTTCATCTGAGTGTTAGATTTTTGATAAATTATTTAGAATATCTCCTGTGTCTACCTCTTAAAATCTATCCTTAAGATGATTTTGATGCTTGTTATAAGAGGAAAATTTTTAAATTGTTATTTAAGTTTCCACCGCCTGAGGTTAATCAGTTGTTCTGTGGATATTTCTCATTTGAAAAATATCTTTCAAACTGATGAAAATTTTCAGCCAATCACTGTGTTGTGAACAAAATCCAGGAAATGTGAAAATTAAATTAGACTTTAAGAAAATACTTCAAAAACCAAGGTCAATTAGAGAGTGACATAATTTGCCGAGGGAAATTGTTGAAGCAGAGTCACTAAAGATATTCAAGGCTATCCTAGTAATATATAGGACTAATTATATAGCACTGAGTGCTTTCAAAGTGCTGTACAGACATGAACTAATTAATCTGCGCAACACCCCTCAGAGACAGGGGAGGAAGTATTGCAAATTTCAGGGTCACCTGCCACACCTTCTGGTAAAAGGCAGAAATAAACCCCCATTTTCAACAATTACCCCAAGCTGGGCTCTCTCCTTTTGTTAACAAAAGGCACATGCATGTGCATGTACGCAAACTGAAATTACTGAAAATATTTAAAAACAAACAGGAAAAAAAAAATCTAGAATCTGGTTTTGAAGGATGTTAAACACGTATTTGGATTACTTACTCTTCTTATTCTCATGTTCCATTGGGGTCGCTGGTGTTCATAGTTAAAACATTAAAGCCTTATTTAAATTATTTTTTTACACTACATCTCTTCATGTGGAGCAGTGGAGCTCTAGAAGCTAGGAACTAATTTTTTTATCCTGAACTGATGTTTGTATCAATTATGTTCTTATGCAGTCATTAAGATCCCTCTTTGCTATATGTTGTACCAACTGAGTGATTTTTTTAGGGAGAAGACAACAATTCAAGAAAAGATGGCTGATATATATATTCAGAAATAAAATGTTGTTTTTATGTTTGGCTGTGACATAAGCATAACCTAAATTCTCAGCACTTAAACAGAATAAAATTATTTACACATTGCCTTAGTAACTACTGAACAATAGTGGCTTTGGTACTAGACATGCAGTAGGCAATTTGTTCAGCAGCAGGGGTTGATTGACATTTGTCTTCTTTGAAATATCAAAGAGCAGAGAGCTCAAAGTGTTCAAAAGTTATATACTTGTCATAGAGTCAAAGACAGTGATGATGTTGTCTAGGACAGGTGATGAGAAGTAGAACTTAACACTGAACTTGACTGGGGGAGTTATCTATTATTTTTATTCTTTGTATACACAGAGGGAGTATGTTACTAGAATTTTTTTTCATTAAATCAGTTGCAAAAAGACATGCTCCCATCTTTCTTTAAAAGATTTGAGAACCTTGTCTGACAACTTGAGCTGGAGAGTGATATAAACACATATATTATTCTTGCGAGGGTAAGTAATGGAGTGTCTGAATAGTGAAGTGAATCCGACTCTTCTTTAGGTAATGTTTGAGATTCCTGGATTTCTTATACAGAAAGTTAAAGGACCTACAAAATATTTGGAATTATTAGGGAGAAATTATATACCTGGACTTGTATATGACAGCATTTCAAACTGACAGTAGATATTAAAGAATGATGTGCACAGATTTTCTTTGCTGGTTTAGGAAGCATGTTTTCGATGTCATATTTCTTGTCTTTAATAACAACAGAATAACTAGTAAGCCTGCAGTTGAACCTGAGAATGATATCAATTATAGAGTCACTTAATTGTCCCTTTTAGTCTTTTGAGTCTTGAACCAGGTAGCAGGCAGTATTCTTAGCAGGCAGGTTTTAGATCTGAGTTTTGAACACTACAGAGAAAAGATGGTATCATACCTCTTTTTATAGTGATGCCATCTGTGAGTTTTTCAGCACTGAAGTCCCTTAATAAAAGAAGATTATAGGAAAATAATATTTCATTATTCATTAGAGAGAGCTGTGAAATTTCTGAAATTTATATTTTTGGACCAAAAAATATTTTACTGTACAATTCACTAGTGAGCAGATTAGTGTAAATCTGAGGAAGTTTCAGAGTAGGGGAAACAAAGATTCATAGCAACACTTTCATTTTCTATTTAAAAAATCTAAAAATAATAAAAGAAAAAAATTACCTAGTGCATAATAAACCCATGGAACTTACTGCTCTAAGGCATAAGCAAGGACAAGAGCTAAGTAGGAGTCAAGATACATTAGTTTGGATTAAAAAGTGATGGCTATAAATCTTCATGCATTCAGATAAAGATAGGAACTATCTAATAAAAATTCAGAAGAAATTTTCGCTGTAGGCAGATTTTTCGATGGCGATTTTAGCATCTTTTTCTGATATATTCAGTCCTGAGTATAGAAGATGAAATAAATAGAGAGAGCCTTGATTCATTATAACAATTTCTACATATTTACATGTTCTTAAAGATCATTTTGGCCTTGGCAGTTCAGTTAGACTGGAGGCATTTAAAAATTGGTACTGGTGACTACACGTCAACTTTACAATATGTTTAAAAAAAAAAAAAAAGCCTTATACTCACATTAAAAGTATGTTAAAGTTTGAAATATATGAGCACACTGACTGCATTCCATTCTCATTTTTTTAGTATATCTTGATGTATTGCTGCCTGAGTGCTCTAGACAGAGTACAGGCATAGTATATGATGTCTATCATTTGGTCTACAGTAGCCTACAAAACACCTGATCCTAGAAAACCTTAGAATAAAGCTTTAGCATACAGTGGCAGATCATAGATCTCTCAAAGCAGATCTGCAACACATGTGAAAATTTGTGGAAGATGCTTTATTCAAAATGTTTTCATTGTCATAGTACTCAAATTTTACCAGGTAAGTCATATTTTATTTGTTTCAAATGTGAAGCTAACAGTTTTCTGGAAGAATATAGAGGTTCAAATAAGTATTATACCAGCTATTCATTCTGCTCTGCTTTGTATAATTGCTATCTTTGAAATAAGAAAACCCTAATTCCAAAGGCATATCAATCAAACCATTTTTTGCCAGAGTATAACCTGAAAAAAACAACCAAACCACCTTCACCAAAAAAATAACAACCCAAAGAAAGCCATGCAAAAATCAAGAAAAACACTTTATTTAGCCTAAATAATGAATATCCATATTCACAGTTATCTGTAGGTAGAGTTTAATAGGTCACACAAGTTTTGGAGATGCTTAGGTGAAGAGAAGTCAATGAAGAATAAAATCAAAACCTGCAGGTGACATTCAGAATTCTCTGGAGATCGAGAATGCCTTTCTATTGTGATATCCCGTGCTTACACAAGTTTCATTAGAGGAAGAATAGGACTATTCATCCACTAAACCAAGTAAAAGGTTCTCTCTCCAAAACCAACAGCAATCATTCAAATATGATTTTGGAGAGGAACCTAGGCTCAAATGTAAAATCCCTGAAATGCCAGATTTTCAGGGAGATTCAAGGACTTTTTCTTCCCCTGTACCTGAAGGCTTATGTTAATCCAGTCAGTAAAGCCAGTAATTTATTGAGTACACAAGGATGGCAGTCATTTGGGTCATCTGTGTTTACTTTGCTTTTGTAAACTGCATTTAATGAAGAGTGATCTCCTGTGACAGCAATTGTATCTTACCAGAGGGTGTGTGCCATGAAAATCCTCCAGTTTCTGCTGCACACGGTGTCCCTGTCTAATTACAGATTTATGTGTGTTTATCATCCTGCAAATGCCATCAAAGATCACCACAGCTGGGTAAGGCAAAGTTGTGGGAGAAGGATATTGCACTTTAGAAAAAATGCCCCAGTACCACCAATGACTGGAGGACAGAGAAGGAGAAGGCTACTTTTGGGGATGTTTGAAGCTTCAGTTTAGTAATCAAAAGTTACCAGTCAAAGCTCAGCATTTATATTTATTATTTCACTCAGTCTTGGAGAAGCAACCAAGAAAAGTGCTGATATTCTTCTGCAAAAAAGGAAGATAGTCTTCTTCTACTTTAAGGACAAAATTCCCAGTTTCCTATATGATAAGTTGAATTTTCTTTTACTATTATTCTAATTGCACAAGGTAAACTAACAAACCAAAGAGTTTATAAAGTTAAATATTGAGTTTCTTTGGAAAACCATGTATATTTTCAATGTGTGATGATAATAACTAGATTTTATACTTGAAGGAGGAGACACAATAATAAGTAAATACCAAAGTCATTAGTGCTTACAATGAACTCAATGCTAATAAATGCTTATACGTCACTGCCTTCAGAAATGCTTAGGATGCTTAGGATACATGGCTGCAACTTAAGCCCGGAATTGCTTTAAATAGTTTTTCCAAAAGTGATATGGGTTTGACTAGAAAGATGTGTATCACACAGGAAAGGTGACAGTCCATGAAAATTGTAGAAATATCTCACCTCAGATGAAATGAAAGCTTTCAAAAGGTTTTGGAGGACAAATAAAAGAAACCTCATTTCTTTGGCAAAATGGAGTTCTGCAGAAAAGAGACTAAGATTAATCAAGTCCAGAGTCTCATTTTTACCTTTCATGCTTGATGAATCTATTGGCACTTGTTCAGCATGTAATACTACTATAAAAAATATCAATTAAAAAAGTAAGTTTCCTAAGCAGGGTTGTATCACACACTCCAAACACTATAGAATTTTTTTTTTTTAGTGATCATCAGTTTAATTCAATGTGCACATTTTTCTATTTCTCTTAGACTAGGCTATCAGGAAGACTTTTCTGTAGCAACAGAAGATCATAAATGAGAAATCCCTGCTTTGTTAGAATAATTTTATTTTACTGTGTTTGTGGGATTCTGCCCTCCCTAAACCACAAACAGTAAATAAAATAGAGAGATGAATGTCTAATCCCAAAATAACCTTTTTTCTAAAGCCTTTCTTGTCCAAAAACTCCTATCACACATACATCTGCTTAGCTTTCACCACACAGAATACGTACAAGTGACTCGGTGGTGATGGATGAGTCACTTAAGTTCTGCTCTCAGAAATGAATGGTTCCATTCCCCGCCCTAGAATATGATGGAAGAAGGTATTTTCACCAATATTGTTGGTTTTGTGACTGAGGTGAGCGTGTACCTGGTAGGATTCAAAGGTCATACATCAATTTGGTGATAGGCAACAAAGAAAGCTGGTCTTCTCTTAGTCTACTTAAGCTACTCCCTTAAGGAAACCATCTGTGTTGAGGGTTGGCTATAAAATTCAACAAGTACTTTCTTGTGGCAATGTTTCTGGCATCAGAAAGGAATGATGTGCAAGATGGAGGTGAAAAAGGTGAATAAAAGGATGATGACAGCACAGCTTATATTTTCTAATCTGTGGTAGAACAAAGACCTTTTTTCCAAGAAGAAATGACATAAACATGCAGTGCACTTACTTGTGTTTAAACCCTAAATAATTCAATACTTAAAAGCTTCAAGACTTTATCTGATGCATGTTTGCTTCTGTGAAACCCAGAACCGTATACTGTTACAGTATGTGAATATATCCTAACAGAAGTTTGAAGTTATATTCAAAGAAAGAAAATTTTAAATGAAGTAATAGAAAGTGGCACATTCTTTGAGAGAAGTTTCGAAGACAATTTCAGATCACATAGTACAGAAAACAGACCCAAACTCTCCTACCAGGAACTTTATTTTTTTATAGCCGTACGATATCCAGAATTTCTTCATACCTTCACCCTCTAAGAAAGACGGATGTTGTCTGCATCCTGGAGATATAAAGGCTCTGGAATATCTTCTATAAAATTTTGGTTTTCTCGAATAGGATTGAAGGTGGAAAATTTGCTTCCCTCTTCTATAATTAGTATCCCAGGCCAGAATCCAGGCACTTAGGTGACTAAAAATAATGATTGTAAAATTGCTATAAAAGCATGAATCAGTTTTAGTCTGCAGTTCTAAATACAATTGACTGCGTTGATTTAATGGGCAACAACATGTGAGTCACTAAACTTTTAGTTTAAGCTTACTTGAATTAGGTGTCACTGCTAAAGATTTCTTTGGCATGTGTCCAGTAAGTAATTTCAAAGTGTTCTCATAGGAAGGTCTTGAACATAAATTTTTGTGGGTTTTTTTCCCTCTCTGTCCATTACAAATGTAGGTGTTTACAAACATATGACTATTACAGGGATTCAACTATTACAGCTCTGCAGCACTCTGTGAGTGTGTACTGTCAGGCTGAACCCAGAGAAGACAGCTGTATACATTCTGCTGGAAAGGATACAGTTTTCAGCGTCAAAACAAAGAAAGGCAGAAAACTCTTTTTTTTTTTTTTTTTTTTTTTAACAGTGCACTCATAGTGTGTGTATGGACCCAATGACTTTAAAAGAAATGGATACAACTCCATTAATTTCAGAGATTTAGTACAATTCAATTTCATAATTAATAGCAAAAAATCTGGTGCAGATTGCTTTTCTCCTCCTCCTTTCTTCAAGCTTTTCATGAAGATGAATCATATTTTTGGCACACTAGTAGGACACTTGCCTTTATATCTTACTTTTGCAGATCACTGATCTGCTGTTTTGGCAGATTTTAGCAAGACATATGAAGTCAGTTTTTCCTGGTATTCCAAATTACTTAAAGCTTCCCATTACTCTGCCCTCTCTAATGCTATTTTTGTTCAGCTCTTGGATTTAATTTTTTATATTTTGTAGTGATTCTACACGATATTCCATATCCTGCTTCTAGCTAACCTTTGAAGGCAAGCTGTCTTACAGTGATAGTCTTTCTCCTGCCTCAGAGTTCTCTGTAAATTTATCGACTTTGGATAAAATGTTCAGAGTTGCGCTTTTACTGCCATCTAGTGCCAGAGTTAGAAAAAAGGAATCCTTTCTCTTGGGACTTACAAGAGAGTCAATATTGGCTATAAGTGAGACTGTTCTAGTTTCTGGATAAATAAAATACCAGAGAGAACATACAGATTATAGAGAATATAGAGATTAATACAGGAAATTCTAAAGAGAGTTGAGATTTTATCAGATGCCATGAAGGCAGGCCAGCATGTAGTAAATTGATACAGAGTCAACCACACATCATGCACCATGCTTGCCCACACATGACTTCCACATTTATTTTGATTTCTACTGTTATTCTGACAGTAAAAGGAGAACACAATATATTCTTTTACACTTCATTTTAAATATGACTGCACTTGCCTACTGGTTCTGGCTGGGATAGAGTTAATTTTCTTCATAGCAGCTCTTATAGTGCTGTGCTTTGTCTTTGTAATGAAAATAGTGCTGACAAATTAGAGGTGTTTTAGTCATTGCTGAGCAGTGTTTACACAAAGTCAAGGCCTGTTCTGCTTCTCAGAATGGCACAACAGCGAGGAGGCTGGGGGTGCATGAGGAGGGAACACAGCCTGGAGAGCTGACTGCAACCAAAGAGACATTCCATACCATAAGAGATCACGCTCAGCGATAAAAGGGGTGGAGGAAAAAGAGAAAGCGGAGAATATTCGGAGTGATGGCGTTCCTCTTCCCGAGTCACCATGGCATATGATGGAGCCCGGCTTTCCTGGGGATGGTGGAACACCTGCCTGTTGATGGGAAGAGGTGAATGAATTCCTTGTGTTTGCTTTCACACATAGCTTTTATTTTACCTATTAAATTGTTTTTGTCTCAATCCATTAGTTTTCTCGCTTTTACCCTTGCAATTCTCTTCTCCATCCCACCAAGGGGAGTGAATGAGCCTCTGCGTGAGGCTGAGCTGCTTACCCCATTAAACCACAGAACATAGAACAAAAAAAAAAAACATTCAAAACAACAAAAATTGAACTTTATATCAGTGAGATGGGGTTGCTAGTTAAGAAATGTGGGAAATTGCACTAACACGCTGCTAATTATTTCAGATGAGAAAGGAAAAAAGAATTACAAGAAATGGCAAATCAAAAATTAAACATGTAAAAGCTGTCTTGGTGTAAGGTCTGGGCCCTAATGTTTAAGCAAAATCCTACTTTAGTGAATACACTGCAAAAATTGAAGCTGTACATGTTTTTCTTCTTATGACCCTGAAATACCAAGAAAATTGACAGAAATTTGATAATCAGGTTAAGAAATCTCATTTTGATGTCTCTTCAAAATATATAGAGTAGTCTGTTGTATGTGGTTTTAAATAACACTCTGAGAGTAGGCCACTGTGGCCAATCAAAGCTCTATGGCAGTCATACTAATGTTAGCAAATATCATGCTATAAAAAGACAGTGTTCTCTCAAATTTTTATCAGTCCTGTTGGTAGAAATATAATTTAACTCATTAACGTGTTAATTGTCATATTTCAGGCAATATTGATATCAGCAGGCATGGTATTAACAGTAGTGGTTCTGCTTTGGCTATAAAATTTGCTTTGAAATTGCACACAGTCAGCTTATGGAAACTGTAAAGGTTGTCCACCTAGAAATCTAGAAAAAGCTCACAGACATGAAATGGTTAATTTTGGGAAATATTGCATAAAATGCTCCTGACTGTACTGAAAATACTGCTCCTGGTATGAATAGATGAGGTGACAAAATAAAAGAACATAGGCTTATTTTGTATTCCCTAGTCCTACACAATATATACTTTAAGCATTTTCAAAAGGTAGTTGAGAAATAGAAAAAGTATGTGGAAGCCTAAAATACTAAGACAAATTTTCCGATTTTCATTGCACAGTAGTTTTGCCGAAATGTTCTGTCTTCTTGCTGTATAATATATTGTATTTACATTGTATTATATTGCTGAAAAGAAATTCAGAATAACTCTGCTTGATGAAGTACTTCTCAACTGAAATTTGATTTCTTAGTTTATCAAAAAGTAGAACAAAATACAAAAAAAAACCCAAAAAATGATAGAGAAAAGTATTGCTAGGAAAAGTCAGATAAATTTACATTTACATCACTTTTTATGATGTTAGTTCAGAACAGCTTGGTCCTATAGAACATTTTGTTTTCAAGTTTATACTTGTAATAAAACACTCACCAAGTAATTGATTAAATATGTCTATTAACATGTACACATTAACATCATATTTCCCTAGTGATTTGGTTCTGGAGGTAGCTCACAGATCAAACTGAAAATAATTAATTCATATGAATATAAAGCATGGAGAAAAGGATAATGTTTACAATTCAGTCTTGGATGACTTTTTCCTGCACTTAAATTTCTTTAACAGAACAGTAATACTTTTAGTCAAGTTTAACATGCAAAATGAATGTACAGCTTTCCCTCATCCCTCAAGATGTCTTTGCATTTTCTTCAAAATTTTCTCTGGAGGAGGTTATTCCTTGACACAATAAGGACAACCAATCCTTTTAGGCAAATTATGGTAATCACTGTTGTTACTGGAATGTATCCCATGGGATTTGAGGGTAAGAACAGTGGGATACAAAAGCCCTGAGAAATGTAAATAGGGAAGAACTGACTTTTGAGAAGGATTCTCTCTTTTCTGGAAGCTCCATCAGAAAACTGTATGGTCAGGTCAACAGAAACGGACATGGCTGAGTGAAATGTGTGTGTGTTTTGCAGCATAAGCCTGTGCTCTGACATTGGAAGAGTGGAATCAGAAAAGTAAATGGAAATCTCCATTTCTGTGTCTTTCCTGGATTGCTGTGTTGCTCCTATGTTGCTTTAAAGGTAACAGAAAATGATAATATTATGCAGTCAAGAGAGATTAGATATGGAGAAGAGCAGACTTTTAGAGGAAAAAATTGTTTTTTCAATTAGCCTCTTAGTTTAAAAACTGTGCTCTTCTCCATTTCTACAGTTGTATTCCCACTCATTTCCTCAAAAAGGTCAGTGGTTGAAAAATGTGATATCCCTTGACTGGCTGCCTTCCTCCTCCTGTGAATGGTTTAACAAGAGAGCAGGTGGCCCTTCATTGATTTTTTGGGGGTGGGTATTCAAAACACGGCTACTGCTCAAGGATTTCAATTTTCATGACACAAACAATTTAAGTCAAATTGTCAACACACGCACTAGACTGTCAGCATGAGTAAATATTGATTCTACAATTGCACCACACAGGCATATTAAAACCAAACATATTTGCTCATGCAATGCCTCAGTTCAGCCCTTAGTCTACTAAAACTAATCCTAATCTCACTATGAGGTACTTTCTGTTGAAAATTGACCAGGTACAATCTCTCTTCTTGTGAACTAGTATACATACTAGCTGCTATGAAAAAGACAAAGGTATCTTAAGACATCTTCCATGGCTATATCTTGCAAAGATAAATTATGACTCCTGGCAAGGAATTTCTCTGTACTTGTGTATTGGTTATAACCTAGACTTGCTGAATAGCATCAGTTTAACAAAGTTGTCAGTCAGATAGTGTTTTTGTGGCACTCTATTAGAGATTAAGCTTGGGAAACCATAACTTTCTGTGATGATAGAGGTAAACACTGTTCTAGTACCACCACCGATAAAACACTGTTGGTTTTTTTTCTGATTTGAACTCTACATATTGATTTAGTAAGAAGTTATCATGGGTGTGTCCACTGTTACTCGAACTTCTCACATACTTGGAGAAAGTTTTACTGCTGAGCAGTTGGCCTAAACTCCTGATTTATTGTTACAGTATCATAAAAATACTACAGATAAAGCTGCCATCATCTAATTGTATTCACCTCATAATTATTGTGAAATAACAAATAACAACTCATATATGATTGTGTATAAAACCTAATTGCAGAAATCAATATATTTAATTTTGTTCAATTGAAAAAGAAAAAATAAATAGTAATAAATAAATCAAAGAATATTAACTTTTTCTTTTGGTTGATCGAAAGGAAAAGAGAAAGCTTAGAGAATATTCTTGGGTTATGTGCTTTCTTTGTTGTTTTTATTATAATATTTAATCAATACTCTTAGTACTATTTTTGTTTTAAATTAAAAGCATTCTATACTGAAATATCTGGATACACTGATAAGTGTCATATCCTGCTATACTATGGCTTTGCCCTCTATTGGTTCTTTCAGGTCATATTGAAGCCTATGCATGCTAAGCTGAAATCAATAAACTTAAAATGGACAAATCTTCCCTTAAGCAAATGCCAATATTAATTTCTAATTAAATCTAAAGTATTAGCAAACATGATCTTCCAACTAGGAATCTGAATTTCACCTCAAACCCTGTTTGAGTTCTAATTTAATTCAATATAGACATTGAAGACTCTAGAAACATGAATTTACATTTTAATTAAGGAATAATTTCTAAATATTTTGGATGTCAGCAATATCAAAGCAAAATTCTTTCTTAGGTGAATTAAAAACATAGGTGTCTCTCATGGTTTTTTACATTTTTATCCCCAAATTTTAAGATTTGTCAGTTTTCCATTCTGTGCTGTATGTTGCTTTTGAGGTTGTTATTCTATCTGTCTGTTTTCAGTAGGAAGACAAAGGAGGAGTCAGAGGGAGGAGAACAGGAAATTACCCTGGTAATAGCTCTCCAAAGCTTACTAACTAAGAAGGGCTTTGTGTGAATATTGAAGGGCTTCGTAATGAATGTTCCAATGCATTAAGACAAGGTGTATGTGAATAGTAGTATTTTACTGGTGCTCATCTGTAATGAAGTTAATATTTGATTTTTCGTATTTTCACTCTTCCAGTATAATTTTACAATATGTGGCAGATGTAGAGGATGACATAGCTTTGACTGAACACAAGGTTTGGTAAACAGATTAATCTTCAAGAAATTGAGGGCACAAAGTTGAGGAAGGTGAGAAATGGACATGTTTCCAAAGCAGTTATATTACAAGTTGTTCAAATGCTTATGAAAATTCCTTAATTTTTCCACAGTGTGCTTGCATAGTTGCTTTTATTGCATGCAAATGATATTGCTATTTTGTTTTCAAGTTCTAAGCAGCCTCTTTTTATTCCAGTGGTACATCTCTCCAACAATTAGAGAATTTCCATTTCCTTTCCATGACTCCTCAGTAGCCTGCAAGACAGGACAGAAACTAAATCCTCGATGTTTTCTGTACTTGGCAGCCAGCAGCAAGTTCATGTAAGAGCACTGCGATAGCAGCAGGTATCAAAACTGAGTCTACTCTTAATTGTATTTTCTCTCCAAATCAGTACTGTGACTTCATCTTCTGGAACAGTTTATCCAGTACTGATGGAATTATTGTTTTCCTTCTTTCTCAACTTAAAAGGAAAGTTCGTATAAGAACATTTATATCTCCAATACAATTTTATACCTATTTGGGATATCACTAAGGTCTTTTTCACTTGTATGGATATAGATTTTAAAATTTAGGTCTGGTAATGTTAAGTTTTGCCATGACTCAGGACTAGAATTCCGCCTACTGGGCTGTCTTGTTTACATGTCAAGTCATGGTTAGACAAATAATTCTGTAGTCTTGGCTATTCTGTGGAAGCATTTCCAACTAAACAGCCTACTAGGTAAAAATTAACACTAGATAGATATTAAAAGCTTTCACACATGATATTTATTACTGAATTTCTGCAAGAAGAGGGATTTCAAGGCAGGCTGTATCCAGTAAAACGGTGGGAAGCTCACATACAAGAAATTTCCTAATGAATACACTGAAGGAACTCTCCTACTCTTTAAACACACACCAGTTGGTTAGTCACAGTTTTTCACAGTGCTGAGACTTAATGGGAGTATAAAGCAGGCAAGGATCAATTCAAGTGTAGAACATAAATAACTGGCTTAGAAGCAGCACACCTTTTCTTGCACAAAAAAAACCCCAAACAAACAAAAAACCAATAGTGAAATAGCAAGTTAATGGGACACATTCATTTTTCCTTTTGCACTGAATAAAATGGAACAAAAATGAAATAATGCATAATGAAAAAAGGAGAACAAATAAAACTTACCCCCTGGTGCTAAGCATTCTTTTCCATATTGGTAGGAGATGAACAGTGTGCTTGAGCAAAGTTAATGTCCACAATGTCCTTATGGTACGTCTCTCATGAACAGGCGTTCTGCAGAATTCAGGAGGAAATGTTTGAACAGGTTTTTTTATCTTTTATTGACCATGGAGAGAGCTAAGTTCCTACTATAGAATAATTTCAGGATCTTCTGAAAAACTACACAAACCCTCATTGTCCTGGGCATGATTTTAAAACATTATCTGTAAGGATCTATTGACTCCATTCCTGAATTATGCTGTTGATCAAAATGTTCCCAATAAGGACATGGCGACCACACATGAGAACTGAATACTGTATTCCTTCCTATCCAGAAAATGATTGATTCTTAACAAATACATTAAAAGTTCAGTCAAAGCGAAGGGTGAAGTCTCATCAAAGTCAATGGAGCTGTGCCATATTATATCAGCAGAGGATTTAAATAATGACTCTCTTGCCTGTTTTTGGCTGGGGTGCTCAGGATTGCCTTGAGACAGACTAGCTCACAAGACTCTGGTGAGATCAATATTATCATTAAATGACTACATGCACATATAATCTCAGTCTTATTGTAAATTTTTCTTATTATTTCCAGCTGTTCCTTAAATACACAAATCATTACTAAAATCATTGCTGCCTCTTATTAAAAACCTAGTTGTGTTCCATTTTTAAATTTATTTTTTTTTTACAGACTGTTTTTCAAATAATTGTCTTTTTGTAAACCACACACACTGTTGACAAGCCATGACTTATTATTTTGGGTTTAACTGTGATTTGTAAATAATTCACTTCAAAAGAGCTATTCTACTTTGTTGACAACAGAGTTAATTGTCAACAAAGATGGAAACTTGCAAACAGGGACAGCATATTGAAAAACAGACTGCAAACACAGAGGGAAAGACAGACTTAGATCACAGGAAACAAAATGTGTTTGTAGAGTAAATTGCTTGTAAACAAACATGGTTTTAAAGAAAAAACAAAACAAACAAAAAAACCTCCAAACCCCACAAGCTTGTTTATAGTTCTGTACACATAGCATATGACAAAATAAGCCTCAGTATTAAAATGGCATTAAGGTGACCAGAAAATCTTTGGGAGATTAAGAATTAGTCTAATTAGACTACCTGAATAAATCTAATAGGCTCTGATTGTTAATAAGATGCTGCAGAGAGCTGACTTGACGTAAGGAAATACACAACAGAAACGAATAAATTTAAATGTAAAGAAAAGTTGGAATCTTAATAGGATCCCAGGGCTGTATTTTACTGATGTGCACGTTCTTATGGCTCTGCTTTGTTACCATTCAGTTTCATACATCTAACACAGTTTATCAGACAAATATTCCTCCTGTGAGTGCTGTAAACACCAGCTTTCCCTGAGTGGTAGCAACTATGAAAAGTATTTGAAATGAAGCGGTCACAGCAGCTAATACAGAATGGGCAAGTCATTTCATCCATGGTGTATTGCAATGCAGAAGATAATTCATTAGTGTGATTCCCTCTGCTTATTCAGACATGCACTGCTCTCATCCATCACTTGTATAGGATTCAACAACAGTACAATAGAAACGAAAGTCCTTGTCAAGATGGCATGGGATTCTTGTCTAATACCCAACTAACAGGAATGAACAAGGTCAAAACAGAAACTAATTTTGCATGCCAATTTGAAAAGTGCCAGTGTGCTCGCAGGTTTGAAAGTCTTTATGCCTGTATATGGATGTATGTACCCACCTGAAACTCCTTGAATAATGTGTGTTCTTTATGCTCATATTAAAAGGGCATGCTATCATTTCAGCTCTAAGGCTGGAAAAAGGTGCTCTGTTCCACTTTGTCAGTCTAAGGATGGGTTGTTCCTGTCAGTAGCTCTAGTCAGGAGGAATGACGTATGTATCTGTGCTATATACAGTAACTGCATCCAAATGAGAATCCTTCACCTGAATACCTGACAATTGCTTTGGCTGTTGCCATCTACTTGCTGCTACATCCAAATCTATCATACTTTATGCAAAAGTTAGGAGGTCACCATGGCAACTTAGTATTCCTAAACTTAATAAGAAGGAGCAAAACATATATCACTTTGTAGTATTTTATTTGCTTTTTCATTTCTTGGCTTGATAAGGGAAACACTGTCCATTGGATACAAATATAAATAGAAAATATTTGGTACCAAATTTCTTTCTTTTTTTTCCTCTGTTAACAAGGAAATTTTTCTTTTTCATCTTTCTACTGTCCCAGAATTTAACATACATGTATAGTATAAATACATATATGTGTTATAATATTTTGAGAAAGACAATGAAGAAAGGAAGCTATGAAAAATTCTTGCCAAAGTATACCAGTAGGTCATTTTTATTAAGCAAAAAGACTAGAAATTTAAAAATAGGGTTTCCGAAAATATTTAAAAGCACTATACACCCATATCTGATTTAAATTATTTCCTTCAGGATCTTTGGAAAACTTCAGGCAGAATGGGTAACATAAATAGAGATGGATAAGTTTTTTTTTTCTGCAAAGAAATTAAGATATTAGGAATAAAACATCAAGTTTCAGTGCACAAAGCAGCTGATAACTGACTGAAAAAGAACAAGGTTCTCCTTTCATGAACATACCATAAATACTCTCTTGGTTCCCATTATGTGTGATACACACATAAAGAGATTTCTTTAATTAATAAGCATACTAGTTTCAAATATATCTAAGTAGCTTAATTCTTGCATTACACTGATTTTTGGTTAGAATTGGGCAACGTTGTCAAAAATACCTTTGGAGATTTGTTTCTCTCTCCTTTAGGCTGCACATGGCAGTTAGACGCTCTATTTGTATTTGACTTTTGAAAGCCTCTGTCAGTAAGTGAAACTTCAGAGTATAATGAAAACACTTTCAACTAAGATCAATACCCATGTAAGTGGTCATACACCTCCAAGTTATCCTCACTCATACTAATAATGGCTCGCTTTTCTGAGCATATCCATTTGCTATGGTTTGAGCAAAAGCATTTCTTCAAGAAAGTCCATTTCTTTAACTTGATGTTTAACACACTGTTTTAATAAACTGGTATCAACTGGATTAAACTTTCACACTTTTTAAATGGTTGAGCTTTAGTTTTCACGTTTGTACTTAAATAAATAAATTGGTATTGTGTATGCCATGCTTTTTGCTTTTATCAGCATGTCATGCATAATTTCATAGCACTGCACACTCATATTTTGACTGTGAATTTTCTTAACTCATAATTATTTTCTGTACATTCCTGATTAAACCAGTTCAGTGGATCTTCTTGTGCATATATTTACTTTATTTAAAATATTTTGACTCCCTACTAATAAAAAAATAAATATACTATAGTAATTCTAATGATAAATATCTTATTTATGCACCTGAAAGCTATGAAATTTAAGAAGGCTTTCAGAAGAGTTTTATGGTCATCTGTGCAGGCCAGTAATACAGCACAGACACTTGTGGCTGTAGACACAAATATTGCATTTGATGTCAGTAAGATCATGAATTTCTCTGCTGCATCACAAATACTACTGATCACTTGGAAAGTTTTCAAAGAAACAGGAATTACATTTCTAAGACTGCACAGTTATGCAGCCTTCCTATTTTCACAATATAAATTGTTGTAACGAAAAGAAAAAAAAAGTTAAATAGAAAGATCAGGTTCTCTATATCCATTCCATTAAGAAAAGCAAGAAAATAAAATGCATATCAGGAAACCACAAGCTAGGAAGTTCATATAAACTATGATTCTGTGTTGTATACAATACAGAATGAATTTTAACTACAACTAATTTCAAAATGCAGGAAAAATAGGGTCAGCCTTTGAAGACCATCAGTTTGAATTAGGCTGGCAGAAGCAGTACTACAGTAAATTAAAGAGGAATTGCATGAAATATTGAATAGATTTTGATCATGGTATGAAAAAGATATTATTTTATTTATGAAATTTATTAATTAATCCATTAGGAAATCACTTATGGGCTGGCTACAAGGCCAGATGAAGCTGCAAAGCTAACTAAGACTTCTTTCCCTGACTGAAGGTATCTGCATCACTAGGCTGCTCCAATGTAAAGACAGATGATAGATAAATAGGTAGATTAGACAAATGATTGATTGATAGATGATAGATAGATAGATAGATAGATAGATAGATAGATAGATAGATAGATAGATAGATAGATAGATAGACAGACAGATATACACACACATATAGATAGTTCTAGTGAGTCTAGTATATGGCCATATCAGAGGATTGATCAACAAATTTAAATATATATGAAGGAAGCAATATATTATTCAAACAGCCACTGTAACACAGTCACCTTCAAAATAGAATGGCAGAAAAACATACGGCATAAATAACTTCAGAAAACTGAGAATATAAAAGGGAATTTGGAAGATTATTTCCCAATTAATTTAGTCAGTTCAGGTTTGTCAATTCTTATAGTCCTTCTGTTTCCTTAATAAATTATTTGTATTTTCCTGATTTCTTTCTTTGTTTTTATTAATTATCTCTTTATCACAAGATGAAAATTTCTTTTAAGTTATTAATGGGAGGGCCTGAGCCTCAATAGCCTGCTGGTTAGATGACAAGTAATATAGAATGTGACAACTGAAAAAATGTTGTAAGTAAACACACACAAAAAAAAAAGCGGCCAAAATACGGATGAAGGCTCAAACAAGAACAAAGCCAAATAGAAGTCTTGCAGTGGAAAAACTACAATTTTTGCTTTAATTGTTGGTTGGAGTTTGTTTTGTTTTGTTTTGTTTTGTTTTTAACAGAATAATATATTTACCATTTTTTCCCTCCACCTCTGTATTATCTGTACCCCACCTGAATAAAAAATCAGAAATCTTCAGTGGCAACTAACACAACCTACTTAAGCAAATATTCACAATGGTAAGATGTCAAACTAACATATGACTGGCTTCACTAGAACTTTATTTTCTGTTTGAATAACAGTCTGTAATTTTCCTCCCATCCATTTGGGCAGCTATTTCATCAGATTAAAAATTCTCAGCTATAATCTGTCATTTGCTTTCCCTGACATCTAATGCCATTGCATTTCTTTTTTTCTGTAGTAGAACTAATGGCCAAGAGTATAGTTCTGGTTGCCGATTATTTATATGATGTCCAGTGAAAATCTCTCAATACAATATGCTGCTCTAAGTGCTTTCTGAAAAGATGTTTGAACTTTCCCATTATTTTTTTCAGAATCAGTTTTGACCCTGCTCACTGCAGAACAAGAGGATGGCAACTGAGAAGGAAATATCTAAATCTAATCTTTCTGGCGTTCTTAATCTGGGCTGACATAGTTCTACAGGAAGCAAAATAAGCCCATTGCTAGACCTTTGGCAAATACACAATAGAAACAGAGTTATAAAGAAGAACAACACAAACTTTTATTAAAAACTTAATCATAGCCAATGACATCTTAGGCAAAGATTAAAGATGATTTCACCTTTTTCATAAACACTAAAAAAGCATCATCGTGCTTACAAGACTGTTTCCAGACAAAAAATACATCATATAATAACAAAAATAATATGCAAAATATTATCACTTATCTAAGGATGTTTGCACTTTTTCTCATTAAGGAATGAGAGAAACAAATTTCACAGACTTTTTACAGTTGTCGTTATTGATCTACTTTGAGTTCATTTACAGTATGCTTAATAATTGAAAATATCTGCAACCCAACCTTTGCTAACTAATCTGCGTGAGCTGTATGAATGTATGATTCACATGGTGGTTGGGGTTTTTTTTGCATGTCTGATTAAATAATTGCTTATCCCTTCTAAAGAGACATTTGTATATTTTAATTAAACAATATTTTATAAATAAAATAGCTACAAGTTGTTCTCAGCAAAGTCTGTGCAAACTAAATGGAAAAAATAAGAAGCATAAAATTCTATTTTGAATCATGGAGATAAGAAAATTTTGAAAATAAAAGTCTTCTAATGCATTTATTAGAACATGTATACAACAAAGACTTGAAACATCATTGAAATTATAGAAAAGCACAAAATATTACTTGCTTGAAAGAACAATTAATGCAAAATAACAAAATAAGACAATCAATCCACAAACACCCACCCCAGTTGTTTTCAAAGTATTTTTCAAGTGCATACTGCATTTGAAGATGTCATAATAATGTTTGAGAATATTCTCCTAATGGGAAAAAGTGGTTAAATTCCTCCACTACACATCTACTGAAATTAAGGATAGTTACATTAAATAACTGTTGTGAAACTGCCTTATTGATGTCAATGCATCAGTGAGAAAAGATTAGGTGAACAAAATGTTCTTAATCACCTTTTGAGCAACTAAATCCATATTTAGATAGAAGCAATGTTTGCAATCTCACATTTAATTGTCAAGTAACTTTATGAGCTTCCTTCCAAGGAATCTACATTTCTAATTATTATTATATGTAAATTACCTATGTCTTGATAAGCCTAGGCAATTTAGCACCAGACTTACAAGGCATTTTGGAAAAGACATTTTCAATAAAGATATATTTAGGTTTACTGAGTACTTCCAGGAACCTTAACTTTGAAGACATTTGTGACAGGCAGTCTCTGATTGATTCAAAAATCCCAGAGAAAGAATTTTTTTGCAGCTGGTAGTCAAGCACATAGAACATTGAACTAGATATAAGAAAGACTGATACTCAAGACTGGCATCGTCTATTGAATGTATCTCTCATGTCTCAGAGCTGTGAGCAGATTCCCTGATTATTATCTATCCTGAAGCATAATTCTCTCCCTTCCTCTTTTAAAAGACTTCTTTTTTTTTTTTTCTCTCCCCTTCCCCGTTCCCCTTTTTGTTCAGTACTCAATGAATAACAGAGAGGCATAGGGAGAAAGAAAGACTTGGTAGTCTGGGAGCTGGATCAGTCAGTGGAGCCCTGGTTTCCAACTCCTGCTTCACCTCCAAAGAATCTGACTTAAACTGTTAAGAAGCAACCTCAGTTAATGTTGGTAATTGATCCAGGGTGCAACGAGTTACAGTTCTGACAAGCAAAGTTGATCTAATTTCCTCTCAGCTTTGCAATTTCCTCCCTTTTCTTATCCCATTTTCTCTTGGTTGTCACAATGACAAGGCAATTCCATGGGATGTTAAAGTCTGGAAATGCAATTGACTCAAATGGCTTCAATGTGAAACTAATGTAGCCTTTCAGTGCCATGGGATCGGGAAGGAAGTAGTCTTCTTCTATGCAATCCTCTTCCCTTGCTGTTTAAGACCAGTTATCTCATTTTCAAAACTTTGCTTTTTCTTTCAATGAGAGGGCAAGAATTAACTCAATTTTATCACACTTTTTGTATCATTACTATAATATTCTCATACAAAAACATTGCGAAACTGAAGGACCTTGACTACAGAAGCATTTAGCAATATATATTCACATGTGGTAACAACTGCTATATATTCAACTGACAATTTTAAGCAATTCATTGGATGATGATTTGAATCTGCCCTCGATGCACACTGAATTCTTTGTTCTCAGGAAGAAATTATACCATAAGAAAAATCATTTTAGTGGGAATTGCATGTGGCATACAGCAATGCTGCAAATCCTATGAGAATGTCCCTATTGCTTCAGTATACACATATTTGCTTTGTATAAGATCATTGTGGGATACATCCTTATTCCTCCTCACTGTAAAGTTCATGCAGCACAGTGATGCTTTTGCTTATGAGCACATAGCAGAGGTATTTTGATGGCCACTGAGATAGATTCATTCAAATCAGTTGCTCAAATTGTGGTTGAACCCTGAAACGACTATTAAAGCTTGCCTCCTTCAAATTTCACTTCAGTGACTGCTTTCTTTTTCATTCAAAGATCACTGACCCAATGAACAACTTCTTGTCATTTGCTCGTCAGACCCTAAAATTCATACCACAGTTACCAGTGCTATAATTCATAGCCTAACTCCATTAGATTTTTTATAAATGTTGTCTTTCAAATATCTTCAGGTGGTTTTATGGGGATGAGAAAATCCCTGACATTCAAAACCTGGAAATTAATTTGCTTCCAGACCTTAGCCTTTTATTTTAATATTTCCCCCGAATATGCATTTTTAGCAGAAAAGATAGCAACACCAAAACTGTATGATTCCTCTTAACAACCATATCACCTGATTCTGAGCCGCCAGTGTGTCCGGGTGGCCAAGAATGCCAAACCATTCTGGTTTGTATCAGAAATAGTGTGGTCAGCAGACTAGGGGAGTGTGCCCTGTACTAGACACTGGTGAAGCTACATCTCCAATAATGCATTCAGTTTTGGGCTTCTTGTTACAAGAAGGACATTGAAGTGCTATAGTGTGTCCAAGAAGGGCAGCAATGATGGTGAAGGGTTTAGAGAACAAGTCTTGTGAAGAGAAGCTGAGGAAGCTGGAGTTATTTAGCCTGCAGAAAAGGAGTCTCAGGGGAGATCCTATTGCTCTCTACAACTACCCAAAAGGACGTTTCAGTGATGTGGAGATTGGACTCTTTTCATAAAAAACAAATAATAGAATGACAGGAAATTACCTCAAGTCACACAAGAAGTGGTTTATATTGTATATTAGGAAAAAGGGTGGTCAAGCATTGGAAAAGGCTGCCCAAGAAAGTAGTGAGGTCATCATCCCTGACAATATTTAAAGGACATGCAGATGTGGCATTTAGGGACATGGTTTAGTGGTAGAATTTGCAGTGTTAGGTTAATGGTTGTGCTCAATGATCTTAAAGGTCTTTTCTGACCTAAATGATTCTGATTCAAGACTTTAGGGACAGAGAAAGAAAGAGATCTATAGATAGACAGGAGGATCTATCATTTGATTTACCAATCAATCCATCACTTTCCATGTTGGCCATAAATATTGGTCACCATGTTTCATTTCAGTGAATGCTTTCTTCATGAAGAAATTAACTGAAATTAATCACTATTTTGAGATTAAAAAGAAACCATCTCAAAAATTACTGGAACTAATTCAACTAATTCTCTTCATCTTGCCATTGAGACCTCACAGCAGAAAGAGGAAGAAGTGGAAAGACCTACTTTATTTTGCCCCTTCCTTCCATAATTTTTCCCTGCAGGTGACCCTTTGTCAACTGAAGGTAGGAAGAGTAGAAGCATTTCCGCCTTTGCAGCCTTTTCTCCAAGGATGACACAAACATTAACGAACTTGTCTCAAGGTTGTCCTCTGATGGCTGTACACTCCTCTCTATAGGAGGAATACTTCCAAAACCAATCTTTCTTTGCTACATGACAAAGTAGGAAGCACAAGTCTGATACTCTTGCATATAGGGGAGCATTCTAGAATTACACCTTTAATGTTTCTGAGATCAGAGCCTATGTTTCATATTTCACCAAAAGAAAGAAACTTAATCCTTCAGACCCGTCCTCTGAAAGAACTTTCTTCCTTCTGACAAGTACAGATGAAGATTGAGCAGGAAAGACAAAGATTTCAAGCATGGTGTTCTGAGTGTTGGAATATAGTTGGAAGCTTGAGCACAAACCAGGGCTACATGATGTGGGCTGTACTGAGCGTAACAGCTGCCTTTTCAGTTCTGTTGATCTATGACTTTCAGAAAATCACCTTCAAATCTGCACCTCTCTAGAGAAATGAAGTAAGTTATATCCTTCAGTTGAAGGAGCTTAGGTTAAACACAAGTAGTACTATTATTATAACATTGCAGGCTGACCTGTAAGGGTGAAGGGAGAAAAAACGCAGAATTTCTTGATTTTTTTTCTCTCTGGAACACAGATGGCAGCCTAAAAACACTTGACTTCTGAACTCCTGACTTCAAGTATTATTAGCAGCCCTTTGGCCTCCCATTAGACTGTAGTCTGAAGATTTTACATTGTTAAAAGCAAGTAAAAACTAAGTGCTCAGCTCCAAGCTGGAGCACTCATGATATAAATATGAAGAAAAAGAAGAGGGGAGGAGGAAAGGGAGTGAAAACTGCTGTTACAGAGGTGCAAGAGGGGGGCTGTTCCACAAGACGAGACAAGACGAGAACCAAGGATGACTGCAGCATAGCTGAAACTACAGAGAAAGCACTTAGCATGTAGGTCTTGAATCCATCCACGAAAACCTCTCAATAATCTACAGCAGCAGAAGTAGGACCAGACATGGGTTGACCTGTGACATTGTTCAGCCTACCGTAGGTGCCCATGCCTGAGCTGACATGAAGATCGAGATCCAGGGAGAAGGTGTGTGGGCAAGGATCCTGGGGGGCTAGCCAGGGTGGTCTGACTGTGTGGGTGTATTCAGGTGTATCCTGAAAAATGCAAACAGGATTTCTTTATGTGACTTGAAAGAAGGTATCTGCTGTGCAGAAGTATTGGCTGAAAAGTACAGAACTGCCCACACCAGGCAATGGAAGCACTATGCAAGGGTCTTGCCATACCACAGCACAGGCATTACTCTTATTGCCTAGCTGGAAGGAAAAAGCTGCATTAGCTGGGAAATTCTAACACTGATTAGGCCTATCTATAAGAGAGTGACTGGATAACTAAGGAATCCTGTGTTCTGAGTTTGGTTTCCTCTGACACCCATAAAAACCAGTATGTGCCTCAATTTTCATACACGTGAATAAAGATTATTACAGTCTTTAATACTGGCTTGTGTTTTATTCTCTCTTTACACACAAGGTTTTGAAAAACTTCTGTAGCTTCTACTGTGAACCAGAAAATTATGACTCTTTTGGGACCTCCTACAAAGATGTGTGCAGTCACCTGAATTCAGATAACTCGTGAAAATTTTAGAAGTCAGGGTAATTGTGGTTCATAATTTAAAATTATGAATAATGATCTACATTAATCACAAATTATCTGAGCTTCTTTATTCTGCACCCTTAAATTGGTATTTTTCTAGCAGGAAGAAGCTTTCTCTCAAGCTTCAGGACTCATTTTTGACAGAGAATACAAGAAAGAGAAATTTCTTCCTATTTTCATGATTCTTTCTTTAAACTTAAATTGGCTTTTCCTTTTGGTCCTGACTCCAGCCATTTACCCTTCCTTAAGTCAGTAGTGCATTACTTTGAAGACTCAATTTATGTTAACACCTGAGACATCTTCAGCCATGAATGCAGAACTGGTCTTAATAATCCAGGCTGTTTATAAGCCTGTTGGCAAAAGGATTTATATGTTCCCAGCCTTACTCATTAAAACATGGATGGCAGGATTTAATCAGGAAAAAATATATATCATGTAATTGCAATTCCCTCAAGAGCTCCAGCAATGCCTTTGCATTTGCACAGTCTCGCTACTAACATTACAATGGATAAAGGTCTGCCTGTCACTGTTTCCATTGTAAAAACCTGCAGTATTTCCAGCAGGGGCAATAATTTAGTCATAAAAATTCACGTGTTGCTGAAACATGAATCATTACTAGAAGCAGATCCTGTTTCATTTAATGAGTTTAACTTAACTCACTTTAAAGAAAGATTGGGTGAACAGTTTGCAGAAAGAAAAAAAAGGGCTAATCCAAAACATAGTGTATTATTTGCATCTATTGAATGTCATGCCCCCAGTCTCTTCTCGGTATTTTCAATGCCCTCTTCTTTCCCTTGACTTCAAATCTGATCCTATTTTTGTTGTAGAAAGGGAGCTAGGATACTGAAATCTGTGGAGATTGGGAAAGAATCTATGGATTTGCCTTTGTAGAACATATCAAGGTCTTAAATGCTGGTGGCTGAAAGTGGTGGGAAAAAAAAAAAAAGGTGGACTATTAAAAGAAATTTCCAGTGTTAAAGTATATTTGAAAGGACCACAAAAGTGATGTGGGCACAATAGACCTGAATATATTTCATCTGATTATTCAAAAGATAAAGGCAAAGCTACTGTTAGGAAGAAACATAAATGCCTTACACAGTTTCATGTTGCTTGTATCTTTATTATTTAAGATATCAGGATCGAGATTTTAACTGACAGTTAAAATACAGAAATAGTCTCAAAAGATTGTTTGCTAATCAGACTAAAAATAATGAGACAATCAAAGACTTTGTTTACCCATATCACTGAAAGCTGATCAACCAATCACTCCCTAAAGCTTTGGCTAATCTCAGTATTACTCAACAGATGAAATTTCTACTGCTTTTCTAGGGAAACTACTTGAAATTCCTTCGACTTCAACCTTATGAAATGGTACCTAACACCGAGCCTACAATTTATTTGGCTGTTATATATTCAGCTATTCTTGTTTGTGTTTTCCCTTATCACTGCCCAGATCAGAACATCTCACTACTGTCCATTTTGCTAACAGATTTAAGTGGTTCCTATTGCCCTATTTAGGACTTTCAGATATTGGAAGCATACGTTTTTGTTAAATAACTCACAAATGGACTGTATAGCAGTATATAGAATTATATGGAATTTACTGTTCCTATGTCAAAGAGTAAGGAAGGATGTAGCAGAAACAAGGCTCTACAACTGTAACCATATATCTCACTAATTAACTTTAGTGAATCAAAGTACTATAGCTTCATTTGTTTAAATTGTTCTTATAGCTGTTCTCATAGTCAGTGATAATTCCTACCTCTGCATCCCCAAGCACACGCAGTCCCAACAATTAAGGATTTGATTCCTTTTACTGATTTTGTTACAGTATAAAAGCTTTGGAAAAAAGCTAACACCAAGAAAATAAGTAACCCCCTTTCTCTAGACAACCATACTTTCTGGGTCACTGGAAACTGTCAACAATGCAGAACAGGAGGGGAATTATGCTAGGTGTCCCCTGCTCCTGGCAGTCTAAACCCTCTAACTCATTTGGTTTATCTGTAAAGGTAGGCAGAGTTTTGAGAGAAAGATATGCTTTTAATTCAACTGCATTCCTTCTAGTTAGCAATCAGTTTCTAATACACATGCTTTCTTTGTCTGCATTTGTTTACAGTGTAGTCTCAGCCTTCAAATATTCAGCATCACAAATTGATTTCACACTCTTATGTCACTCAGACAGTGCAAAAAGATGTACAGCTCAAATGAAATCACTTACACTAGACACCCTGACTTTTCCTGGGTATAAGTCTCAGTTTCATAATGTTACTTCAATATAGCTTGAGGTGTATTAATATGATATATTCCAGCTATTAAGTTTTAACATGCGTAGCAGGGTTTTTATGAGTGAGGGTTGCTGCACAAAATATGAGGCATTTTAAGACACCTGCTTTGGCATTTCAAGAAATATTCCCTGAAAAGCTATGAAGTACACTCATGGTAAGCCACTAAAAAAGAATCCTGACTCCCCATCCTGATTCCATCTTCTATATAAGAGATTTCACAGAGTACTGGACTTGCCTGAGAAATAGTAGAGATTGTTCTTTCACTGGGACATTTCAAGAAAAAAGAAAATGCTTAGCAGACTTATATGCATGGATAAGAAAAATTATACACACCAGTCTAAACATATCCTCTTTAGTTTCTGCTCCAAAGACATTAAACAACCATTTTACAAATTACAGTCTAAGCACTGAATTCTTTAGCGCTTTAGACAGTGATTTAGAGTTTGACATTCCAGCCATTCGTATAGTCTGTACGAAATTTTAATTAGAAAAATAGATTGTTACTAAGAATCAGTGAAGGTAGGTAAACCAGAGGAAACTCCCCCCTTGATTCCTATTCCCGCTCCCCATACCTTATATTTCTGGGATGATCTGAGTCTGATAATCCTCATCCAGCTGAAAGAACATAAATTTTGTTTCTGTGTATTATAAGCAGTGACATATGAATTTCATAGCTTCATTTTGTATATTGAAAAATCTGGATGTTTATCCTCTGAATCCATGGCAACTCAGAGATTATTAAATCAAGTCTAGGAAATACAACAGCGAAGTCTGTAAACTATGATCATTATTGATAGCTTCTACACTGTGTCAGTATTCAGATGGTACAGACTAAAACCCCAAGGTCTCCCTTGCAATGAGCTGAGTCAATTAAAAAGAATCTCAGGCTGATGATTCACGGTTTTGAAAGCCAGAAGGCAGTAGCATACAAGGCCAATGTTTAGTCTGTCCTCCTGCATAAAGCATGCCCTGAGATTATCTTGCATTTCTTTCCTACTTGTTACAAATACTGCCTTGTGCAGAAATATTCCAGTTTGATTTTAATGTTTAGTTAGGGTCTACCACAATTATTTTAAAAATATTTGGAGAATATTAGCTCCAATATTCTGTACCTTCATATAATATATATTTGATATATAATTTTCTTCCCTTTTCTGGTCTGCAATACTCTTGTCGCCTCAGCTGATGTATAGTTATCAAATTTCAGTGCCAGGTGTCTGTATTTATACAGACATCAAGTTTGTTCTGAAGGACAGAACAAATCATCAACTAACATTTTATTACAGAATAATAGAATATGATTCTGATGACATTGGAGCTGGAGTTTAGAAGTTGTTGCACATAGTATCAATGATTATCATTATATGAATTGTCTGTTGTCAAACATTTATGCGTCAAGGATCAAATTGGCTTTTTGAGTTCATTTTCAACTTTTACTTCAAAGAAATATTATTCTCGTAATTCTATAGTGTTCTGGTTATAAATCCAAAGAGGGTATCCCAGTATATTTTAAGTAAAAGTTTAGACATCCAGTTTAAATAAAGTGTCCCGTTTTTTACCATCCATTTTTTGCTATTAAACTGTTCTCTTCAATAACTAAAATAATTAAATTTCATGTTAACCTGAAAGGCATATCACAATTATATGAACACATGTGTTAGCAAAGAAAACAACAGAACTGATATACTAGAGCACTCATGGAGGCAGAAGCAGAATAGACAAGGTCAGTCTTCCACTTGCCAATGAGTTGTATTGTAAATCTGTGTCTGACATGGGCCCTGTCAAAGATCTTCATGAACTTTTCTATATCTTGCAAATCTTTAACTCTTTTGGATCATATAGCAGAAGACATTGTAGGGCAGAGGACACAGGAAATTGCACCATGTTCCAAATAAAGAATGTATTTTCAATCCGTATTTGAATTTCAGTAGCAGTAGGGGTATCTGGAGGATTCTTGATATTTTTATTTCATATACTCTAAGTTCCCTGCAGTGTTCTGAATTTGTTCTTCAGCCTCACTTTCCTCTTTTGCCTTCCCAGCAGATATACCACTGTGACATGTTTGCCTTTCTAAATGGGAGCCATAGAGTCTGTAAATGGGAGATCCAGAAAAATGCTGACAGGCTCAGAGAAGTTTGTTTCTATCTTCTTTTCTCCTTTTTCTCCTCCCTTCTGCTGTTAACAACAAAGAGGTCAAGTACTCATATCATTTCACAAGTGATATATTTGCTGGGGGCCATTGTCAATTCAAGAATTAGATGCTTCATTGACTCCACTCTTCAGGCTCTTTTTTCCTTCTTCCACAGAACTTTCTACATGCTGCTTTGCTTCATCATTTAATAATAGGCAAATGAGATGCAAATTATTTTATACACTCATTGCTTTTCCATCTGTATTTCCAATTTAAGGGGGTAGGAATGGCAAGAAAAGACAATTAAAACTAACAGGCTATGTCTGTGCTACTAAATTAAAGAAGACCCATAACAGTTCTTGGCCCTGAAATAATCTGGCCCTGCTGGATTTTCGTCTGGACTTCTTGTGACTAGCCCTCTCTTGGGAAGATTTGTCTTAGAGAAAACTAGCCAAAGAGATGAGTAACAACCTGATGTGGTTCACTAGACTCTGGAGGGTCTCCCTACCCACAGCATAAACAAGACAGATATAATCATGCCTTTTCTGGCCAAAAAGCCCACCCGCCATCTCGTATAGATTTGCACTAAGTAACCTGTGGCTTAAAGAATTCAATAAAGGTCTCTACAGGAAAAGCACAGAGTAATTTGCCACAGGTTTCGGCAGGAGCCATAGGCAGCTAATCTGAAGAAGATGATCTCGTTACAATGTTAACACAAGGAGCAATGTTTATTACACTCTGATCTGCTCTTTAACTCACCCTCCTTAAAATACTTCAGGCAGAGCCAAAATCACAAAGACACAGATTCACATCACATTCTTAAGGTTGCTGTTTCCTAATTCCTGGGCAATTCTGAAGGGCATGCAAATAGAAAATGAAAGACATTTAAGTACAGAAATATAGATAGAATATTGTCTGCCTAGCTCTTTTTAAATGCTTATCTTTCTGAGATCCTTAACACTGAAGTAGTTTTATAAATCTGTCTTCCAGCCACATTTGATAAACGGAATACCATTAAACTTCTCCCTTTGTTGAAAGCATCATTATTTGATTCAGTCTAATGAACACCATGTAATATGATGAAACACCTATCCTGTCTCAGGTGTGTCTCCAACAGGCACTGATCACTGCATTGGGAGGAAAAAATTTTGACTGGGTACATGCCAGAGTCTTATGATCATTGAGCCTGTCACAAGTATAACACATGGATGCTTCTGGCACTTTTCAGAGTACTGTGACACTGCAGGGGATGTTCCTCTTGATGTCCCCTCAAATTCCTTTTCTTTTTTTTCATTTATGGTACCCTGAAATCACAAATATTTCAGCTTTTGTGCTTTCCCCCAAGCAAGGTTTTAGCTTGCTGTTATGAGTATGATCATCCTGTGTTTGATATCGTTATCTTATCCCTATCCTTATCCCTATCCTTATCCCTATGCTTAGATGATAAAGTTCTAAAGCAAATCATATCAATTACATGATGCTGAGTTTTGAGGATTTGCTCATTTGTTTGCTGAGAGTTGTTGGTTACAGCTGAAATGAAATCCTGCATAATTTTATTAGAAGTGCTGATTCAGTTCACCTGTTGCATGACTGGTGTCTTTAACAGCACAGTGTTTAAAACCAGAAACTGAAGTGCTACAGAAAAGGTGGGATTCCTTTTAGAGGCAATGGACTACCATTTCTGAGTGGCCTGATTCAGGCAGCTTCACTTGCTCCTGCAAACCACTTGAAGGAGGGAATGCACAGAAAAGTTAAACCGTGTCATAAAGTTTTATGATTTCACTTCCAAGAGAGTTTCAGAATGCAGAAGATATGTGCAAAATTTACCAAGGCTGTCAGTCTCAAAGTAAATATAAGTATATGCATATGGCATGGGGGAGGAATTTTAAGTATTATTTTATTTGTACAGTATAATCAAAATGCCTAAATAGGTCCATGGTTAAAATAAAAATGAAGACATGTAAAAAAGGGACAGTGGTCATATATATGTCCCTGTACATAGAATTCAAACAAATTTTCACCCCTTGCTGGAACTGATGAATGCTTCTCAAATACATTTTTAGTCTGGCACCAATTATGCAGTCCTTATTCTTATCTGGAAAATATGATTATGTAAAACACTACCTACCTTATCTGGCCCAGATATAGGTATGTTTATAAAAATGAAGATATGATGTCCAGCATGTACAGACTGTCCAGAGAAGATGACCTGCAATCTGTATTTCACTCTATGTATTCCACTGGTAACTTCATGGTGCTTCTCTGTTTTGTCTGACATAGCTGTAGTTTTCTCTGAGCAATTGAGGCAAGAAGCATAAATACCAGTACAGCCCTACTGAAGTTCCAGTGAAACTCTCTTCTCTCAATGAAAAAAGTTGTGTAAATAATTTATATACATTGTGCAAAAGCACATAGGTATTATATACCCAGTTGTTTTTATGCTGTAAAGATATGTTGTAACAAAGCTAAGTCAGAGGTTGTACATTTATTTAAAGTAATTCTGCTACTCACTACAATTCTCACTACTTGCCACACACCAACTCACACAAAAGATATCCTGACTAAGTTTGTTTTAATGCAACAATATCTCAAAACAAGGCAAATTTTCTCATTTATTTCTTAAATCCTGTTCTATATTAAACAGAATCACAGAATATTTCAAGTTGGAAAGAAATAGAGCTCAACTCTTAAGTGAATGATCCGTACAGGGATCAAACCCTTGAAGTTCTATACCTTTTCTAAATTCTACAACTTCCTCAGATATATGAAATCATTAAAGATACTCCAATAAGTTACAGATAAGAAATCCACGGGATTTGTATTAAAAGAAAAACAACCAATTTTTGTGATACAATACCCAGTGGAATTAAGAAAATTATGGTCGTTATCACCAAACATTGAATGTCAATTATCATTTGATGTTACAGATGGAAGTTTTGTCTTTTTTTTTTTATTACCCTTAAAACTGCTGCCTCTAAAACAAACAAAACAAAAATATTGTTGTATGTATATATATAAATACGTAACATTCTTTGTGCATTACTACTTCAGATGTACATTGGTTTTTACAGTAAGTTCAGCTTGTTTGAAACAACAGGAGAAAAAAATAAACAGCAGACCATAAGTTATTATCTCTACTGTAAATAATGATAGCCTATTTCATGCTCTTGTATCTCTAACTGTTTTGTAATTAACATTCCTCTTGTAGCATTGAAGTTTTAAGTACATCGGGTGTGTAAGAGGTGTCTAACATTTGTATATGTGTTGTTTGTCATAGTTTTTATTTAAAAAAAAATTATATCACCCAACTGATCCTTTCTGCATGACCAAAAAGTTCTTTTTCTCTGTGCTTGGGAAAGAATGAAGGAATATTATATTTCTCCACCTTTAAATGAAGAATAGGTGATTCATTTAAATAAAAATGTTGCTTTTTCTGAATTATACTCCACTCACATGCAAGCTGTGGAGGGCATCCAGTGTTCTCTTGGACCGTTAGTTCTTATCTTTGCTGTCCAGATAGCCAGCAGTAGAAGAAGTGAAATGCCCTGGAAGGTATTATAAGGGATTGTCTGATGTGATGTCAAATAACACAAAAGTTAGAACTACTGCAGTGAGAAGCAAAATAAATGTAAAATGTAATGCAGCATTTCTAGCCCATGACAGAAACTGTTCATTACATATCACAGAATCTTTGAATTTTATCTTTATTCCCAAATATGATAGATGTGCATTATTTTTCAAAACAAATTTCTCTTATAATGTCTTCAAATTTACTTATTACCATCAATATCAAAGAATTAATAGTTGTTCTCACCTTTTTTTCTAATAACTATAACTGTACTGTAACCTGTCAGTTATTTTGTTTTCTATTTTTACCAGAAAAATCAGAAAACTGCAGACTTGTACAAAAAAGATGTAAATTTTAATTAAAGGTATCTATTTGAGGAAATTAGAAAAAAATATTTGGAGCTGGCATCTTGTCATTCTCGGAAGTATGATATCAGTGGGTCCAAAGGAAAACTTTGACTTACAGAAAGCATAGTCAAACATCAAACCAAAAGTTTAGAAAGTATAGACAAAACATCACCAAAAAATGTAATATTTAAAATAAGAAATATGGTGCTTAAGTATTTCAGAAAGGTTTTTTTTCAAAATTTTTGAAGTATGTATTACACAGGCCCAGATGCAAATTTTTAAATATATTACTCAGTTCTTCATACTTTTGAATGAAAATATCAAAATTAATTTCCTGAGAGAAAAACTGTCAGCTTTTAAGTAGCTCTGTCAAATATTATGCTGAAATGCTTCCTAATATTTCCTTTTCTTGCACAGACCATTTTTTGAGGGCATTCTGCTTTGTTGCTTATAGTTCACTCATGAACTCTTCAACTCTGCATACTCAGCTTCCACCTTGAAAGATGCTCATAGCTGCTGTAATATAGTCTATATATAACTGGTTGCTGTGCCACTGTGTTCATAAACAGTCAGCTGCTTACAGCACTGTGTTATTGCAGAGTCCCTCATCACTCATGAGATACAGTTTGTGTGCACACTGCCTTGATTTTGAGGATAGTTACAAATGTGCTGTTTAGAAGTTCAGTTTGCTCCTTAGTTGATGTATCTCATAATCAATGCATCATAAAAGCTCCCATAATTATAAACAAAGAGTAAACTGCTGACTCATTGCAGATGCTTGATTAAAATAGAAATATAGAAATCTATATATGACAATTTATATATATAATTTGAAGATGTAAATCAATTTTGCAAACGGGGAGAGAAAACTGAGAAACAAACACTGCAACATGTTTACTGAGATATGTACATTTGTAATAATTACTGATTCTTATCCAATTCCTAAACAGTCAGATGTAAAATTAAAGCCATTTTTTTACATATTTGGTATAGATATCAGTCGACAAGATTTGCCACATTTCTAATTTTATCACTATCATGCACCTGAGTATATTTAATTTTGCATCTCTACATTAGATGTGTTGAAATGATAAATAGTATCCCTAAAAAGTGATCTTCATGGGCATTTCTTACTTCAGGAAAAAGCTGGTATAAAACTAACTGCCTGTTATTGCTTCAACTCTTTGTTCAGCTTATCTCTTAACACTTACGGTAACATTCACCAACATGTTAGGAATGCTTGGTAGAATGGAAGATTTGTCTCAAAAGATGCCTATATCAGGAGGTGGATTTGACTATGGACATTCTACATCAGATGGAACAAGGAGACTACATACCTGGTACACACTTCTACATTCAAGTGCTGTAGTATTTTTTATTTAAGTTCAAATAATAGTAGTCATTGAAATTAATGTTTTCCCAGTTGGTTAAACTACATGGAATCTTCATGCTTTATGCTTGCACTTAACAACAAAATAATTTTATTCACTTGTATATAACTAACGCGGACAGATATTTTTATGGATTATCCTGGTATATTTTGGTACCTTAGTAGAAGCATTATTCTTCCATTGATGCTCGATAAGTTATACTCAACATTTACCATGGACGGGTCTTGATCAAAACAAGCTTCAACAGGAACATAACTGCCATTAATGCATAAACTTAGACTAGCAAACAAACTTAACAGAAAGAAATTATTTTTGGATGATTTTCTTGGCTAAAGCTCATAGAAAAGAGAGATAGCTCAGTAGAATGGGTTCTGAAAATGAGTTTGAGTTATCATAAAATATATCAGAAATAATAAAGTAAGACATTTTCAGATGACTCAAAGTCATTTTCAGAATCTATTCTACAATGAATTGTCTTTTGTATATATAGCTTATATTACTAAATTACTTTTCTTTTGTAAGCCTCTAAAGTTTCCAGACCTTAATGTGGGATATGACACAATATGAGGAGTGTGTATCACAGAAAAGAACAGAGAACTAAATTATTTTTAAAAAAACAAAAAAGCTTTTCCAAATTTAAAATTAGCAGTCACACTATCATCGTGTAGGGATTGAATTTCTGCACATCTATTAGATAAATCTCAGTGATAGAACCTAATAAAATACAGTTTGTTAGCACAAATCCTGGTAATTTAAGGAGATATGTCTTCTCTTGCTCAAACATAAATTTAATTTGTTAACATTTTTTTAAAGTTTCCAGTAGTGTTTGCACATATAAAAATGATATTTTGATTATAGTTGGCTATAGTAATATACTAATGTTTTTAATGCTTAATTTTGCTTTTAGATTTTTCAAGGCAGAGTAGAAAAATAATGCTGACTTTTTGACCCAAACACCTAGTATAATTTCCCTCTTTGTCATACTTTCTTGAAAACTGTCCTCCTTGTTGTGCTGCATTAGATGAGAATCTAATGTTTAAATGTTTAACAGGAGTTCTTGCCCTATTTTTGACCTTATTCACATTTGTAGCTAACTAATGAAACTCCTTGGAAGTATTCTTCCTTTATCCTGCTGTATACTGGATACCCTCTTCTGTATTATCTGAAGTCTGAGCACTGAGGTAATTCCTGGTGTAAGAAAGTGGAATAATGCAATTATTTAAGCCTGGCAACTTGTTCTGGGTGTCCTGGAGATGGATCATCTACCTCACAAGGTATGCCACATATATTAGTCCTTTGTCTAATTAGCATGCAGGTACTTTGGGATGACCTCTCAAAACATAAGTGAAATATTTCATTCCAATTACATCCAGTAATTATTTCAAATGTAGAAGCACACAAGAAAGGCATAGACCTGTTGAAATGAGTCCAGAGGAGAGTTACTAAGATGATCAAAGGGCTGGAACATCGCTTCTATGAAGACATAGGACTGAGAGAGTTGAGTTGCTCAGCCTGGAGAACAGAAGGTTTGGGGGAGACCTTACAGAACCTTTCAGTACCTAACGGGGCCTACAAAAAGGCTGGAGAGGGATATTTTACAAGGACATGGGGATATGAATTTAGGCTAAAAGAGAGTAGATTCAGATTGGATATTAAGAAAAAATTCTTCACTCTGAGGATGGTGAGGCACTGGTTGCCCAGGGAAGTTGTGGATGTCCCATCTGTGGAAGGGTTCAAGGCCAGGCTGGATGGGGCTCGGTATAACCTGGTCTAGTGGAAGGTGTTCCTTCCTGTGGCAGGGGAGCTGGAATCAAATGATTTTTAAGGTCCCTTCCATCCCAAAACATTCCATGGTTCTATGATTAACAGGCTATTTTACCAATTAAATGAAAATTCTGTGCTTGAATTCACATCTTAAAATTGGTTTAATGTACATGGGTGTGTGTTTGTTTAAATATATTAAATTCATGGCAGAGAAAGACAGTGAGAGAGACATATAACATTGTTTGTTTTCCTGTCCATATTTTGTCCAGTTCTAAGATCAAAAATTTCTGCTCATTATTTGGTATTCTTTACATTATTAACTTCAGGTCTAGGAATGAACATCTATTTGTTAATAACAGACCTAAGATAAAGTTTCCTTTTCCTACTTTCTTTTAAGGTCATTTTTACAAAAACAATCAAATCAGATTTAAAACCTTGGAAAAATAACATATTCTTAGCA
Source organism: Pseudotriccus pelzelni (assembly GCA_035584735.1). NCBI lineage: Eukaryota > Metazoa > Chordata > Aves > Passeriformes > Tyrannidae > Pseudotriccus > Pseudotriccus pelzelni. Next base: position 95,674,068 of record JAWMRA010000078.1, on the reverse strand, counting down.
AATACAGAAGTTATAGGAAAAGAAACTAAAACCAGTAGGAAAAAAAAATGTATTAGATTTAAGGGGTTTTTTTATGCAGTAAATTGCTGTTCTATGAACACTTCTTGAGTCGTTGATATTCAGCTGCCAGGGCCAAGAATATTCTTTTTTCCAAAGAGCATTAAATTTATCTCAGCAGACTGTCCAAGCAATTCAATTTTGTTAAGAACTGATGAAAATCTATCATTTGGCAATGATGGATGGATATGGCACTTCTTTCAGTCCAATTTAAGTGCTAAGTCCAGGCAGCAATGGTAATTCTTTTAAAAGTGAAGCACAGCAGTAAGATGTCTCTTTCTATTAAATTTAATGTTGAACCACCAACTTGCAGAATGGCATATCCATCAAATAAGAAATCTTAGTGCATTAGCAGCTTGTCCATCACTGTTTTGAAATGAACAAAAGTGTTATCATCATCAGGTTTTATATTTATCTAGTACCTTTTATTCCATACCTTAGTTTCTATTTGTGATCTATATGTGCTGATGGGGGTATAAGGAACAGGTTGACTGGAGAACTCATAGATGATCGCTGTAAGTGTTCAAAGTCAGTTTGGGTGGGGCTCTGAGCAAACTGTTCTAATAGAAGGTGTCTCTGCTTGTGGCAGGAGGGTTGGAAACAAAGGATCTTTGAGGTCCTTTTCAACACAAACAGTTCTATTATTCTATGATTCTGTGTGCACAGTGGTACACTTAATTTTCAAACTCTATTTTGTAGGACAATATAAGATCCTCTGTTGACACTCCTACTATCCTTTTTTTCTTTTTTTTCCTAGATGTATGGAACTGCCTAAAGGAAACATAGAAAGAAATATTAAAATAAGAAAAAATAATATTAAAAGCCCATAAGTTTTCTTTTTTATTCTCTATCACGATTTACAAATATGCCTTTCCACAGTGCTGTCATGTTTTTAGGGAGAAATGTTTAACTAATGTAAAGACGTATCTAGGAACCTATCTCACACCAATTTTGTTTTAAAGGCTATACGGAAGAAAATCTGAAGAATTTATGAACTATGTGGTCCTGTGAAGTTTACTTGATGTACACTGTGTTGATGAAGGTGCCGATTACACACATAGCAGATTTTATCACTATCATACATATTGCCTGCATTGTTAATCTTCTCAGTATCGAGGATGCAGTGACCTTTTGAAAATTAACTTCTTTTCATGCTCTGTCTTTCTTATAGTTATCTCAAAGTTAAGGTAGATCTGTAATGTAGGGACAACTGAAGAATGGTACAGAGGAGGATAGAATGCACTAAACACTGCTATCACTCTTATACTTCAGTTTCTACATGATCTAGAGGGGACAATTTATCATTTCAAACTGTCAGTCTTACATTCTTTACTAATGTTGATTTCTTTTATTACTTTTAGATATATGTGAGACATACATAGCTTGTTATAATAATGTAATACCTATTAACATTGGATTATTTCAGTCTAGGAGGATTTTTTTTAATCTGTCTACCACATTATCTCATGAAAACATAAGATGTGTTTAGATTGCACAAAATAATACTCAAATAGTGTCAGAATTACACCACACTCATTTGACATTTCTTGGCATGTGGAAGAGGCATATTTACATTCAAGTGCTAAATTAACCAATTTCCTTAAAATGGATAAAAAAAGGACTCTACTGTTGGTTTATAATTTATTTCATCACTTTTTTTTTCTTAATCTAATTTAGGTGTAATTTTTCATATCTTCTTAAAGCTCTACAACATCTATCTGGCTGATGTGAATGGCTGCATAACAGTTCTCTTTCAGTAAAGTATTTGAAGTCTGTCTATACGCTGTAAAACTAACCATGTCCTCACTTGCAAGTACTTAAGATTAAGTCCTACTACATTTTGAAGGACAAGGTGGGTTTATACACTTTGATGGACAGGGTTGGACAGCTGAACAGAGCTGTAAAAGAAAGGCAGTCTTTCATTGTCTTACTTTACTTAGATGCAATGGCATTTGATTGTTTGTCACAGTTGAGTTAGCTAATTGATGTGATGCCAAAAGTGATGATAAGCATTGGGATAGCCTAACTCAATCTGTTAATCACAGTGGTTTGCTCCAGTACCACCAAGAACTTATTAAATGAGCCTCAGATTTTCCATATGTTCTGTTGTCTTACCCTGCTTTCCCTGTGCAGGATATACAAGGGGCACTGCATTACTCTTCATAGACTGTAGCTATGTCTGGAGTTAAAGGATCTCTCAGCAGAAACCTTTTCTATTTCCATATGACTTTCATCAGCCTATGAAATAAAAATATGGAGATGAAACTTGTGGGATTTCAGAAACTCTTCATCTGACTTTTGAACAGTGAATGTTCACTGGACCCTTTATTTCAAAGCCAAGAAAAGGTATTGCTGGTATCCCAGAAATTTGTACAATGATGTGACACTACAGTCTCGCCCTCATTCCAATTCTGTATTTTTAAACTCTCTTAGAAAGCATGTTGTAGATGACTTTGAGATTTAGGGCACAATTCATAAAGCTTTAAAGAGCAAAAAAATAGGTCACCAGCCATTCATTATATGCTGCTCAGATGCTGAAGTTAAAGTTAAACCTTCTTAGAACATCTTCAGCTGAGATTTTTTTCACAGAGATTGGTATAGTGCCTTCTGAATTCTGAGTAGTAGAGCACTCTTTTTTTGTAGGAGAAGGAGGAGCAGGTTGAAAGTAGAAATACAATCCTTGGATGAAAAAAAATCTCGTGCCAGGTTCTCCTACTGAACCCCAGATTTTTCTGACCACTAATATATCGGATTATGTCACAGTTTAACCCCAGCCAGCAACCAAGTACCATGCAGCTGCTTCCTTACTTCCCCACCAGTAGAACTGGGGAGAGAATCGGAAGGTAAAAACTAGAAAATTCATACATTGAGATAAAGAGAGTTTAATAGGGAAAGCAAAAGCCACACACACAAGAAATGCAAAACAAGGAATTCATTCACTGCTTCCCATGGCCAGGCAAGTGTTCAGACACCTCCAGGAGAGCAGGGTCCCATCATGCGTAATGGTTACTCGGGAAGACAAATGGCATCACTCCAGAGGGGCCCCCTCTTCCTCCTTCTTCCTCCCACTTTATATACTGATGTATATATGGCATACATGCATCATGAGCATGATGTCATATGGTCTGTAATATCCCTTTGGTCAGCTGGAGTCACCTGTCCAAGCTGTGTCCCCTCCCAACCTCCCATGCACCCCCAACCTCCTCGACAGCAAAGCAGTACGAAAAGCAGAAAAGGCCTTGGCTCTGTGTAAGCCCTGCTCAGCAATAACAAAAACATCTCTGTACACACAACTGTGTGTTCAGCACAAGTCCAAAACACAACCTCATACAAGACATTGTGAAGAAAATTAACTCCAACCCAGCCAAAAACAGCACAGATCAGAAGTAGTAGATAATTCTGTGTAAATCACCGCTTATATGTATAACTGGAACTAACAAGATATGCATCATATAGCTTATCTTGGCATTACTTAAGATATGATAATAGTTTACAATAATATTGCTGTTAATTTCTATCTCCTAGTCCTATTTCTCAAAATACTATTAATTATAATTAACAGAGTATAAAAAACCTATTGACTGATCTTAAATTCTCAGATTGCGACAGTTCTTTCTACAATCATATTTGCTTTGCAAAAATAGTATTGCATACCTGCGGTTTTGAAATAGGGAAGCTGTCTTACGGTTGAACTAATAGGACAATAGAGGGCAATTCCCTCAACCTCACTGAGAATTAAATTTTGAACACAGTTCATCTGGGATATTCAAAATTCTACCAGAAGAATATTGTTTTGACTGAGCCAGCAGGAACCATGTTCAATTTACCTCAGTTGCAAAGTGTGCATTTTAAGTCCAGTGAGAATTTTTCCTTACAGGAATCTATGGAAATTCATGAAGTTTAGTATCTCCTACAGAAAATAACAAATTGCTGTAGTGGATCCAATCTGTTCTGCTCTACCACACTTAGGAAGGAGGTTTACTTCGTAAAAATCGGGTGATAGCCCAAAATGTGTTTAACTTGCATCTCACATAGTGCTTGTATCCATAAATGATAAAAATTCTATAACTGCAAGAAATAAAAATCAGGTCCATCTTAAAAACTTAGCACAGTACCTACCTGTACAGACACCACAGTGTCATATTTTCTAGTAATACCTCAAAAATTGACAAGGGATTAAAAAAGTGCACCATTCTTTTGTTGGCTGTAGTTCTACAAAAAATTGTCCAAATTCACGAAAGGATTTGAACATATGAAGTTTCAAACAGCCATGTAAGTGAAAGACAAGTTCTTATGCTGTACCCTGAAAAATGGTGATAAAAAAAGGTATTATTTATTTCTTTCAAAAATTCTGCTAGCAACATATCTGTATACACTGTAACCCAACTACCTTTGTAAATCTGGTGTCAGGTTCTCACTCCCTCTTTTTAAAAATATTGACTGCTAGAATTTCACACCAGCAAACAAACAATGTAAAAGAATAATCAAGTGTCAACACAGAGAGTACTTCATTTCCTGAACCATATAAAGACATAAAATACCTTGGTGGTGTGGTATGAGCAATTCACAAAATGTTCATATTCAAATAATGTGTTAATTCTATTTAGATTTATCTTTAATTTATTTAGGAATCAAATCTATCCCTGCCTAGAGATTTTTGGTGAGAGTTGCATTAATCTCTTAAGAAGAGATTAACAGTTGTAGACAGAAGTACTCATCAAAGTTAATTTTAAAATACTGACTATTATATTAGTCAACCTTAGCAAATAGAATTACTGCCATTCATATCCACCAGAAATCTTTCTCAAAGGATTCCTCTTTGTTAAAAGGGTTATTGAAAAAACAAAGTACAGAAGAAAAATATAAGGAGGAAAGAAGAGATTGTAATCATCATTTTAATTAGTCTGCATAATTATATACTGCTGTAATTGTTTATAAAGTCTGGATTTTATAGGAAGCAGGGCCTTTTTTTTAAATCCAACTCTAGTCTTGTGATAACCATCATTATTTACAATCTGAAACATGTGGAACTTGCAGTCAGCTTGATCCCTTCAGATATACACAGGCCCCAGTCTCTGACAGAGAGAGAATTAAATTTCCAATTTATAGTGATGCATGGTCACAGTGCTTACTCTAGTGAATCACTGATGTGGGTACTAAGTGAAGCTTCTCTTGACAGTCTTATCAATTCCATCTCCATCTTCTCTCTCCTGATTTGCCCTATGAGTGTCTAACTTCAGACAAGCTATCAGAAAGGGTAATAACAGCCTAACTTGGTGAAATCTAGACTTAGTCTAGACAGACACTATGCACATTCTGCAGGACAGAAGTGCTCTGTGACATATCAGCAGTGCAAATTCATGCAATGTGAGTAGAAATTTAGACACGCATCATTCCTTTACTCGCCTTTCTAGAAAGAAAAGTGACCTCAGGTAGACACAAGGAGCCATGGGATGCTCTAGAAGGTCCCAAGCATGGAAATTATGAGGTCTTCAATATAAAGTGTGTCTGACTATAAGAGAAACACAACCAGAAAAGTTCTTTTCTAGTCCTTATGTAGTCTATCTGAAGTGGCTAGAGAGAATCTCAGGAGTTTATTTTATAGGGATCTGACTATGTGATCCTACTGTTTGCCCCCAGTTGACCTGATCAAAAAGAGTAAAAGACTTGGCTTGGTAGTAATTTTCCTGTCAATAACAATAAACTCTGTGCACCTTATTTTATGTAGCTTGGTATTCTGATAGTCTACTCTTCTCTCACAACACCTCCATATTGCATCCAGCTCTGGGACCCCCAAAATACGAACACAGACTTGTTGAAATGAGTCCAGAGGAGAGCAACTAAGGTGATCAGACACCTGGAGTATCTCCTATGAAGACAGACTGAAAGAGTTGGTGTTGTTCAACCTGAAGAAGAGAAAGAACCAGGGGGACCTTGTAGCAGCCTCCCAGTACCTAAAGGGACCTACAACAAGGTTGGAAAGGGACATTTTACAAAGGTACATAGTGACAGGTTTCAAACTGAAGGAGGGAGGGGTCTCTTTAGATATTAAGAAGAAATTCTTTACTGTGAAGGTAGTAAAGGCACTGGAACAGGTTGCCCAGAGAAGCTGTAGAAGGTGTCCCTGCCCATGGCAAGTGGTTTGGAATGAAATGATCTTTATGGTCCCTTCCCACCCAATCCCTTACATGTTTCAATGATTCCCAACTGCTGTTATACATTTGCAGGTCTGTATAGACAAACTCTTCAAATTAGATGCTCTCGTACATCCCTTCCTTGTTTATACCATGTCCTTGGATGCTGTTTAGCTTTCTGGTTCTTTGGGATGGCCAGCAGAATAGCGTATAATGCTCAGCATCCACATAAAATTCAGGCTCCTAGCCTCAAGATCAAAGTAATTTTAAAAGCCATTTGAAAGCCTTGTAAACTTAACCACTTACCGTGGAGGATGTATATACAAAATTCCATTTTAACAGATGGGATATCTATGAGTAGAATTTAGTTACCTATACACAGAGTTGATTCAGTTTTCCTTATGTTAGAAAAATTGTTTACATGCAAAACTGGAACATACACATGGGAAAGATGTTACTTTAGAACTCAGAAAAAGCCAGAGCATGTCCTTAATCCTCTGTCTCTCCTGTTCATGCTTCTGAAACAGTTCTTTATAATCACCATACTACTATTCTTTTTTCAAATTCGGCCTGTAAGAACTGCCATTTATTCTACTTGTTTAATTACTTCAATTCCAGTTAATTACCCAGTGTATTCAATATATTCCTTAGTCTATTACCTCTTGAATGAGATTAAGACCTTGTAAAGAACTGGCAGTGAGATTGCAAAGTAATCACCCAATTTCTCTGCTACAGGATAAAAAGAGGAAAGGGCTCAGTCATAATTGTTACATGCAAAAGTACTATTTCAGGACAATCTCATGGAAATTGTGATGCAGTAAGGACAACAATGAAAATAGTAGTGATTTTATTTTCATGTGACTGTTCTTAGTAGGGTGTGTATGTCATTTTGTTCTGCTAGTTAATATCTAAATTATTGCTCTTTACAATGGAATCTTCTCTTGTAGTCACTACCACACAATTTCCAGTGCTCCTCTTTGCTCTTGAGTATTTATAACCATCTTGCCCAGACATAGTCATATGCAGGTTTTTGTATACTACCACTCTACATATTTCACCTAATCCCAGCCTGTGATCAAATGTGTAGAATGAAGAGAATTGTACATCTGAGATTGATTTGGCCTGATGATTCATGTGCTATTGGTTAACACTGAATAGAATCATTTGAAGGAAATTGCTCTGGTGGCACCAGTCCATTCAGGCCATGGCTGTTGTATTTCGTAGGTCTCACCCTCTAAGGATTACTTCTACCTTACAGAGAAAACAACAGCTGTGTAACACATTTAGCCTCCACTGTATACACATATCATTGATGTTTTCCTCTTTACCGCCTACCCACAAACCCTTTGTTCCAACAGTCCCCAAACACCGTAACACCAGGAGGGTCAGAATGCATCTCAGGCTGGAGAGGGAAAGGAAGAACAATAAATTTAGACTGACATGGCTACACTCAGGTAGGACAGACTGTGAGAAATAATTTTAAGCCCTTCTCTCTCAAGTCTTCTGCTCTTCTATATGGGTTTGTTTTACATTTCGGGATGGAATATCACTATATCTTAGCTAAGCAGAAATATAAAGAACAAGCTCTAGAGCAAGATTATCATTTACACAATCTAGGGACTGGATTTTTCTGTGCTTTGTTCCTCACTTACTGCAGAGCAAAAAATCTCAGAATGAATGTCCAGAGAAGAGCAACGAGGCTGGTGAAAGGACTTGAACACAAGTTCTATGAGGGGAAGCTGAGGGAGCTGGGGTTGTTTAGCCTGGAGAAGAGAAGGCTCAGGGGAGACCTCATCACTCTCTACAGCAACCCGAGAGGAGGTTGTGGCCAGGTGGGGGTTGGTCTCTTTTCCCAGGCAATCAGCAGTAGGACAAGAGGGCACAGACTCAAGCTCAGCCAGGGGAGGTTTAGGCTGGATATTAGAAAGAGGTTCTTTACAGAGAGAGTGATCAGGCATTGGAATGGCCTGCCCAGAGAGGTGGTGGATTCACCGTCCCTGGAGGTGT
>JAWMRA010000078.1:95643503-95665770 GCA_035584735.1 Pseudotriccus pelzelni | reverse complement strand
TAGATAGATAGATAGATAGATAGATAGATAGATAGATAGATAGATAGATAGATAGATAGATAGACAGACAGATAGATAGATGATAGATAGATAGACTGAGCTGCTGCTGATCTGTACTTTTTCTTTCTGTCCTAGTGAGAAGTTAACAGGTAGACAAAGATGAGGTCTCTGCCCTAATCTGGTGATCAGAATGCAATTTTCAGTTGACTGAACAGAGTTTAGTTCTGCCCAACTCCAGCACTGTAGAATGCCAGAAATGCCACCAGAAAGCACCTCCTTTTCTCCCGGCAGCCTGATGGTGATCATGTCATACCCTTGGGAAGAGATAAATAGCACTGGAGGATGAAAGGTTGCATGCCCAGAGGACTTTATGTTTGCTCTTTGTTGGAACTTATGGGTGAGCTATGGCTGGAACTTGGTCTCACTAGATTGAATTTATGGCTATTTTAATTTGCATATTTTTTTATGCTAACACAAATAACTAGTCAGCAGCAAAGGGGTGGTATGGGAGTAAGATATGGACCAAGTCAAAGGCTATAACATATGATTTCCTTCTTGAACTGCAGCTAAACTTTTGGAACTGTAACAGCTGGTGTTTTGTGTCTGAAGTGGCACAGATTATATGGTATCAGGCACAATGATTAGACTCAGTGAGACTGTGTAATAAGTCAATTTACAGGTGCAATGCAGATAGAAATACGAAGCATTTTGACAGATATGTCCAAGAAGATTGCATTACTCATTGTTATCTAGTGCAGAGCACTTGGAGACTTTAATGCAGTTACTGTTAAAAAGTTGCTGATGTATTTAACATATGAAAGTCAAATTTAAATCCTGACATTTTCAGCCTTTGCTGTAAGTAGAAAATATTTTGATATGTACTCCCAGATGGTCTGCACAATTTAGATATATTGTATGTGTGGAGAGTTGCAAGGAATTTGTATTCACCTGAAATGTCTATTTCCTTCTTGTTTTAAATTTGTGGTAATTACAAAAAATTGGGCTAATCATAATCAGCTATATGAAATAACACTCAATATTGGGAAAAAAAGAAGAAAATTTATGAGGACAAAATGATTTCCAAGTATGCTATATAATATATATAGTAATTTCTATATAGTGTTGCATATTAAAATTTCTTATCAAAAGAAGCTGAGTAACAATAGATATGATAATGTTTTGAATATGAGCAGGAAATAGCAACAATTACAAAAATTCTTTCAATGGTTCTCATGTTTATGGAAGTGGTGGAATGTTCCCGTGAAAAATTTGACACCTGTCTTTTAAAATTAGTAACTGAAATCATCATGTATACACACCAACTGTCTTATTTAGCAAATACTTGGCTTATTGGAAGTAAGTTTAATACTATTAGTGGATAATTTTTAATGACTTTCTTGCAACCAAAGAGTTATTTCCCTTTTCCTTAGGGAAACATCTTGAAGTTACTTTTTTTCTTATGTCTACCCACAGTTTTCTTTTATTCATCTAGTATGGATTCTTGTTCAGAAACTTATAAAAATTCTTCTATCTACTCAAAGAATTTAGGAAAAAATCAGTTGGAAACATTACTCTGGAAACCCATTTTCTGTATAAATTTGGATGTGGCTTTATAGTTAAGATATGTTTCTGGTTTGAATGGACTGACTTCTACAAGAGCATAAAAATATAGACAGAGGTCATAGATCAGTCTCTAAAGTCAGCATTCTGACTGAGAATGGTGTGAAGATTCATTGTGATGTGAGGAACCTTTAAATGACGGGGAAGTTGTTTCTACCTAAAATTGTCACTTAGGTATTTTTAGGAAGGAGTAAAGAGGTCAGGAAGGTAAAAAACATGTCTTTTTATCTTTTCTGTCTCTCTATCTACAGCATATTAAATCAGCTCCAGTGTTTCTGTTCAGATTTCCAACCTGGTTCAATTCTCTACAACTGAGTAAAAGTTTCTATACCTTACATACTAGAAAGTAAGGAGGACATTAGTCTAGTTTACAGTCCTAGTTTTCTGTGAGGTACTTGTAAAGCCGGAGGCAGCTGGAAAAAAACACAGAACTCTTAAGACGCTATTGATGTTATATTTCACAATAATAGAATTATAAAGTTTTGTTGGACAAAAACATTTGGGAAAATTTCATTACTACCCCAGTTATTAATCTACACCATATAATTCAAACTCTTATGAGTATGTGAAGGTAAAGAATGAGTCAAGTTATATTACAGTCAGGGTCATGTAGAAGATTCTGAATAGTACTGGGTCACAGAAAATAAACTGATACGGCTGTAAAAATAAAGCCTTTATCCATATGCAAGGAATATAGTGATGTTTATCCTAAATTTGCTTCAATTTATAAAGGTCATATATAAGAAGCATGCTTATTTCTCAATTTGAGTAGCAACTAAGATGTCAGTGGTTTGGTGTTTTTCCCCTGAAACTTCTAATTTCTCCAAAAAAATTCTTAATGGAAATAGGGGAAGAGAAGGAATTAGAATGAAATCTCATTGCTTTCCCAGTGTGGTTCCAAATGTTATTTGTTGATTGGCCTCATCCCACTAAAAGTGTGAAAATATTTATGAATAAAAAGCAAATTACTAGAAATAAAGTAACCATCTGCTGTCATGATCCAAAACTATGTGGTAAAGCAAATCTTAAGCAGTGTAATTTGCATATTATCACACTCTTTGTTTCTCATCTGGCATATTATGGAACATATTCTTTATCAATATTTTGTTCTAGACAAAGTAAATTATGGTGTTTCGTTCTAAATATCTAGTTCTCCTTGGTGTCCCACCAAACTTCAATCTAACTTGTAGACCTTGATGGTAAATTTCATGGCTCAGTTATACAGTTTATACAGGAATATTTTCAATTTTCAGATTGACATCTCTTGCCTTTATTTGTTCAAGTCAGGTTACTGTCCAGTTATCCCACTGTGTTACTTCCCTCATTAATCCTCCGATGTATCACTAAAAAGTCACCACTTTTTACACTGGCAGTTGGGTTTTTTTCCAAAAGTTCTGGAGTTTCCTGGGTTTAATAAGTACTAGATCAAATAGGCACTTCTACTTGGCTTCCTCTAGAAGAAAGAAGGGATGGTTATTATATTTTAACTTGAGCTGGAGAGTGACAGGACTGTCCCAGTATTGAGGGAGCTGGTTTGCAATAGAAGAGTATATAATCAAGAACCTGACAGATTTGGAGTGTCAACTTGGACCTATTGTTCTCAGATAAAGTTTTCAGACTTTTGTTGTCTGTGTACTTATTTTTCGTTTTAATTGTGGGTAAGCTTACAGTAATTCAAGTTGCAATTAAGCTAAAATATAGATAAATTTCTCAAGTTTACTTTTTTCTGTTTCCATTTGTTTTTCTTCAAAAAAAGAAGGATCTTAATTTTGAGAGTTGTGAAGTTTATCATGCCTGCAATATTACGTGCCAAAAAATCCTACGGTTATGTTCCTGCTTGTGTTATTGTATATTTGTTTGTATTCTTCACATTGAGTCACTATAGCCTAAAGTTCATCATCAAATATGTGTGCTAAGTCCATGAATTTTCTGCTTGCTTTGTTTTTAATTAACATCAAAGATCTTCAGCAGAAAAGCTGAAAGTTTTCTCACTGAAATAAATGGAGACATGAAGACAAAGACAGTATTATATTAAAGAAAATAATTGTAAGAGATGGAATATTCTATTGTTTAAAAGCAATGAAAATAAGAAGAAATATTTTTATAATTACAGAAATAACTGTAGAAACTAAACAAGTATCTTCTATGTGTCTCTTGATATGTGATAGCTTGTACTTACAAAAGAGTATGGAAGTAAGTGGTATATGATCTACTGTGGAACTTCAATTTTATATCAGTTGAAATGTAGGCACTAAGTTATTATATCCGCTGTCTTCACTCAATACCACTCTTGAATTTCCAGTCCACAAAAAAAGTATATCAGTATGAAAAGAAATATTGGTTGACTGCTTTAAAAACATTTTGCAGTTGTAAGATGATAAATATGTGGAGATCCTTAGACACTTATTTGGTCTGCATAGAAATAAAAGGTCAATTATTGCAATGAACAATTTAATATAGCCTGATTGCAAATGGAGTCTGAGTGTTCAGTGACACTATTGTCCCCCAGATCATAAAACTTGTATAAATTAACTAAAAATTGGGCACAATTGGGTGTTTAGCTAAAAGGTCTCTTTGAATACTTTGTTAAAAATAACTATACATCAGAGATTACTCATTTTCCACCTCAGAGATGGCAACAGTAACATGCTACACAGAGAAAACTGAACTATCTCATACATTGCTACAAGCAAGGTCTTATTTTTAAACCCTTAAACTGTGTTGATTTATGGTGAAATAGATTAAGATAAATTGGAAGAAATTGATCTCTTTATAAAATCTGAAGTTGTCTTCCTTTAATTCCCGGGGGCATCCTAAGTGTAAGAGACTGCTGTGTATCTTTTCTCACTGTTGTGAAAATTAAGAGAGGGCTGGTAATTACTGACATAAAAGTGAAAAAGAGAGTGTAATTCATATTTATGTTAAGGGTATCTAAAATTCACTGAATTTGCAAAATAAAGTTAAACTTTTAAAAATATATGTTACATATTTCATGGATAGCTCTGCATCTTTCTTTGCCTTTGCCACACAGATCTATTCCACAGCCTTTTTTTTCTTTCTGGCAGAGCAAGAGAACACCTTCAGAACATAATTTAGAACACAGGTTTTGAGTAGACTTCCAAGTATTAGAGTTGGTTTGCAGGTCATCTACATTTTTAGCACAAATAATTTTCTTCTGACACTCAAAAAAATATTGTACAGTGTAAAAGGGCACAGACTGCTAGGAAAAGTAATTAAAAAAAAATATATCCTCAAACAGTAGAAATATTATAGTCAACTACCAATGTCTTCCGATTGAGGCCCAATTGATTTTTAAGAAGTAAGTCTTCAGTGCATGATAGAATCTTAATGTGAATGGAATTCCCTTTTGCATTGAAACGAGCCTTGATCAAATCAGGTCTTTTTCTTATATGAGTAATTGATATGTCCGAAGAAGAGGTCCAGAATACCAGAGCAGGGCTTCTCTGATTATGGCCAAATAGAAGGATCAGAAACTCAGTTTATTTTTTTCATAAGAAATAACTCTGTAAAGAGACTTCGAAGTTGTAACTGCAATCTGAAATTTTTTTATTCAACTTAAAGCACAAGGCACTTACTTTAGGTTTTGGGGTTTGATGCTTTTTTAATTTTTTTTTTTTTTAAATTTGTGTAGACAAGTAAATTGTAAATGTGACTGCAGAAGAAAGAAGGCCATCCCTATTAAAAAAACTATCCAATTTGGAAATAAGGAAGTGCTTTGTTATTGTCCCTTTTAATTTTGTTTAATGATTTTCCAGATTTTAAAAGTTTGGAAATATTTTGAGTTTTTTCAGAACTCAAGTTTTTTTAAATTTGTTATTTAACAGAAAAGTTTGTTCTCCTCTTCCCAGCATTGGTTTTTCCTCTTGCAAAGGCCAAATAATTAATGCTACCAGTCCTACCTTATTAAATCTTATAATTAATTAAATGTTGTTGATATACACTCTAACATGACAAAAAACTGCAGAAAAAGTCAAAATAAAGCTTACTATGTCACAAGGCTATTGGTCACTTAACTAGCACAGTTTTGTGTTGTGGGTTCAGCAGCATGGAAAAGCTTGTCTCTTCTATAAAAATACCCATATCTAAATTCAAAATGACAATTTTGAAAACATTCAATGACTCTTGAAGGGTTGTTATGTTCTTACAATACAGGAAGTTTTATTATGATGAATGGTCCTGAAAAGTTTCCCGCTTAACTCTTTTGTGGGACAAAAATGTCATGCAGTGAATTGTAGCTGAGAAGAGAATCACTCCATTTTATGGCAAGTGAAAATTAAGTAGTTGTTACTGCTGAAAATCCAGTGATCAATTTCAGCCAGAATTATACAGCATAGACAGAATAAATAATTTCCAAACATTTCCATTGCTTAGAAATTTCCATGGACTCCAGAAACTGTTAGCGGAATCAAATAAAAGACAGTAGATGGAGTACAGGTGTCTGTGGTGATGATAGACTGAGAATTAGCTTCTATGCTAAAAACCATTTACCTCAGAGGGAAAAATATCTCAGATTTGTAAAATCAAGCTGTTTTTAAATTTCCAGGTGCTTTCAGAGCTCAGTTCCAATTTTCATAGCAGTCTGATTTTCTCCCAGGTCATCTGACTCCAGGTTTTACAGTTGGAGATGTAAAATCCTGAAATGTAAATAAATATAGCATACTGACATAATGAAGCAATTCTTTTTACTTTTAATGTTGCATGTTCTGCAATGTTGCCTATTTATGCACTGATTTAAGAGAAATTAAAAAAGAATATAAGACTGATCCTCATATCTGAAAGTTAATTCAAAATCGCAAGGCATTAGATGCTGTTCTTTTTAAAAGTGTCCAAATAAACAGTTACAAGAAGCAAAACTGTAAGAATAAATACATCACAGTGTTTCCATTTATTGCCTTTACAAGTATGAATGAACCTTAAATTGCACATTTTCTGTTTGTTTTCATTCTAGAATTTTGTAAATAAATAAGGATGTTATTGAATTATACTACTGCCCACAATATCAGTTTTCATACCATTATATCATTGAAAAAATAATTTAACCTATGTTTTTATCTGATCCACTAGCCTAGGATGTTCTCACAGGAAACCACAAACCAGCTGGAAAAGATCTTCCCGTAATGTATATGCACACTTAGACATGACCCAGTAGGCAAATTGTTGACTGATTTAAGATTTCTCTAAATACCTCACTGACATTATAATGAAACCATAACAAGTAGATACCATCCCCTCCTTTTTTTATACAGGTTTATAGATGCCGTAGGGTCAGAATCCCTCCTTTCACTGATCACAGCTTTAGCAGTGCACTGCCTGTACTGTGGAGTCCTAGATCAGTCTTCACTCAAAAGGCACGTTAAAAAATCATGCTTTGTTTAATCCCTATACAGTCTTTCTAGATTTATTACATACATCATACTTTTCAAAACAGAAGTGCTTCATGGTTCTTATGTACTGAAATATTTGTGGCCTTTAGGTTCTTTGTTATGTTTTTTTTCCTAATAGTAATTCTAATTGTAATCTCAAAATGCAAAGTATTCATAACTGTACAGAGCACACGCTGTTTTTACATTCACTCCAAGGTGATGATTTTGATCTATATTTATGACATTATTAGATTCTGAGAAGATAAATCAATTTACAGTGGGCAAAACTGGGAAGTTCAAGTTATTAATCACTAGATATACACAACGAGTGGCTGTTAGCAATCAGCTGAAGAGCAAATATTTAATTTCTGAGGTTTGTCTCCTCTGTGTACCACAGATTAGGTCTGTTGTTTCCCAAAGCTCTCTGAAAGGCAAATTTGCCTTTAACTGTCTTATTATGAATATGAAACACTGTAGCTTGCTGCCAGGTCACAATTTTTCAAGATCAACATTGAACTGTATGTATGTATGTATTTCTTTTAATCATCTATTTCTTTTAATCTTCTTGATCACAGTGATTCTATGATGGGAAGAAATAATCTCATCATTTTTCAGTAACATCACACAGAGTTCTTTAGAAAGACATTATTATGTGTATCTGCTTTTTACTTCAGGCAACTTGAAAACAGTTATTTAAAGAATGCAAATTATCTCCTTTTTCATATTTAACAAAGGTCCTTTCTTTTCTAATTTCTTTTTGTCTTGTCATTCACTGAAGAACTAAAACCAACACAAGGTTCATGCTGACTTATTAGGTGGGAATTCTTGTCAGATAATAGTACATATGTAAATTTCTGAAAGATATAAACCTAATAATTCATCTTATAATAATGAGGAGGTATATATTCTTCTTTTATCTTTGCAGCCTTCTTTACATTCTATGAAGAAAGACAACAACAAAGTCTATTTCAAGCTATAGCAAAATCACTGATTGCAAAAGATTTACTTAGTTCAGTTTGTGGTGCACAAATTGTCTACTTTGAAGGATCAAGAAAATTTAAAGGTGGTGTGAGGGTTTGTAGTGATAAAATAGTGTAAGTTGTGTTGAAGATCCAATATCCGGTTTTGAATTTTCACACATGCAAGTAGAACAGTGAATGCGACACAGAATTCAAATTAATTTGGGGTTAGCCAAAGCTACTTAATTTTCTCCTAAGAAAGGAGATCCATATAAAAACATTTGGAAATATTAATGCTCATACAAAATAAAATTGATATTTTTGTTACCAAATAATTTTTCAATAAAGACAGAGATCTTGACTTGGACTCCGAAGGGTAACTGCGATATGTGTACAAAATCTGTATAATAGCTGTAAAATGCACAGAGATTTTCCTACCTCCTTTTATTGTCAGAGAGATGCAAAAAGATTGGCATGCAGAAGAAACTGTGCCTTGCAAAAGTATCTTACAAGTTATCATAGCACAGAATTCTTAATATGTTGTTCAGATTCCTGAACTGGAATTATGGGGGCTGCTTCAAGTAGCTAATATGAGTCTAGGACTCTCAGAGTTCACAGGCTTTTGCGTACTCAGTAGAAATTTATCCAATTCTTTCTATTCTTTTGTTCTCCTCTTGCGTTTACCCCATGACTCACTGTTATACAGGTTTAAAGGAAGCTGCTGTTAGACCATCAATACTTCTCTCATTGATCTTCACTACTGAAGCAGTGCATCAACTCTACTACAGCTTCCTAGTTTTCTTTATTTCTCAGACACATTTTTAAAATATTTTATGGTTAGCTTACTTTTCAAAATGGAAGTGCTTTATGATTTTTTGGTTTGTTTTATTTATGCATCCTGTGGGTTGAAAATTTTCCACTTTTCCAGATTGTGTCTGCATGTAATCAAGATGGGGAAACTTTTTACCTTAACAAGATTGCATATTTCCTACTTAGGATGATAGCTGAGCCAAACAGTACTATGAACATACTGAAATTAGTAATCACTATCAGATGATATATTTGGAGCTTTTTTTCCTTTACCTCCCCTCCCCTCCCCTCCCCTCCCCTCCCCTCCCCTCCCTTGAGAGAGCTTGAAGTGTTTTTCATATGAAGAGAAGCTAAGAGAGAGAGGACCTTTTATCCAGAAGAATAGCAGGCTAAGAGCGAAAGTCATCAATTCACATAAAATACCTGTCTGGAGTGAATAAACACAGCCAGACTCCTCTATGTGATGCCCAGTGGCAGGACAAGAGGATACGAGCACAAAAATTATTCCTGTATATGAGATACAGATATCTACCAGCACAAAGGGGAATCACTTCATCAGGTCTTAAATATATTTTTTACCAATACGTTTAAAAAGCTGAAACTCCTCTCTGTTCCAGAAAAATCAAGTAACAATTTCTATAATAAAAAAAAAATATTTTTGGAAGGTGTACCTTTCCAAGCTTTTACTGTAAAGTTGTCAAGCAATACAGTCTCATTTTTCCCTTTACTCAGTACCCAGGCTCTTTATTGGCAACAAGCAAAATGCACTATAGGGTTTCACGCACAAAGGTATCAAGTTCTGGCCACTAGCCGCAGGATACCACAACAGCTGAGAGTGGTTTGATATGCTTTCCTGAGTAGCTATTGCTGTAACTGTTTGATGTCTAAGTAACAGGTCAGAAGACCTGTCTGTAAAGTACAAATGCAGCATTTGACTAGAGAATGCCTTTTATTCATTCTAAGGTCATGGCTGAACAGTGACTTTAGGAGGAAACTGTTAGGAGAAATGGCACAATAAAACACATGTAACTGACAGCTTCTAAAGGGGGAGGAAAGGTTGTAATTAGAATTAAACATAGACCTTGCATTAGAACATTATCATCTCATGGCTTTGAGGAAATTTCTGTTGAAAGAAAAAGCTACTATTAAAATTACCTTATGTATGTGATAATATGTTAAACCATATTTCATTTTCTTTCACTCTTCTGACCTGTGTTAAGAGAAATTGCAGATATATATTTTAGCTCTTTCTTGTAGTTTTTGAGTCACCACCTTTAAACCTGTCCTTCCTCTGACACAAACTCCAGGAGTCAATTTATACAGAACTTCTGATAGGAAAACCTCTAAGTACCGTTTGAGGACAATCTCTCTTCAAATAACAGCTGAGAAAATACAGATTCCCTAAGTCCTATAGTTTAGAAAACAGTCTGAAAAAGCAAATATGAGGGAAACTTGGCACAGGAAAGCATTTTGGCTTGCACACACCAATGAAGGTCTGCTATGTACCCAGCATGGAAGCTGTCTTAGCTAACAGGAGTAGTAAAGAACTTAGTACTTAGTACTTTTCAGTTTGTGTTAACAACCCAAACTGATGGGTAATTTTTCCCTTCATTTGTTTAAACCATAAAGACAACCAGTGCAATATGCATAAAATAAACCCATAGTCAGTTGAAATCAGTCATAATGTAAAGAGATAATATGTGGAAATGGCCTTAATAATAAATAAAACATGTCTTATCTGAAAATTAACATTTTAGATGTATTTATAGATCAAAAACAACAACTTGAAAAAATGAAGAAACAGAACTCCTGTGCAGCTCCACAAGACTAGTCAAAGCTGAGTAACAGTTATGTGAGAAAACTAGGATCTTAGAAATTGTGTACTGTAAGAACATCTCTCAGGCATAATTACATCTCCATTTTTGTTTAGTAGTGGTCCAGGTGTCAAAGTTATCACTAGATCATTAATAAACTCTGTTAATACTGTTGGCAAGAACAAGAATGGTATGATGTCTTCAGTATTTCATGCAGACCACCCTGGCACAGTATTAGTACCGTGTTCTCAGTTAAATTGTTTAGCTGAAAAAAAGTATCTAAACATATTTAAATCATCTGTTAACAAACAGGTGGATATTTTTATGCACAAATGGTGTGCAAACGCACACCTGCACCAAATGAAATCTACAGCTGTGTCCATTAATATTGCCTGATTTAAGTGAAAAAAACCCTAGTCACAGAGAAACAGGAGAAATCCCTGGGAAAACTAGGATTTGCAAATTCTATCCAAAGCTTGTGATTGCAGGAAAGACAGTTATAGCATTTCTTAAAACAAAGTTACATGCACTTCATGTATGAGTGGTCACCTCCTCCAGCCTGAGAAGAGGAAAAAGATGATGTGTTGAAAAATCTCCCCCCTACTAGTATTATGATTATGACTATGATTATGAAGTAAATTTCTGTGTACCCATGCCAATACTTTTCTCTTGTCCTTCCAAATAACCTGGAAGAGGACAGACCCTCTAAGAAGGACTCAAACTTTTTGTCATACGTCCTTTGAAATATTGTCTCATGCAAAAAAGTTATGTGTTGGTTTTGTTTATTAGGGTGTTTGTTGTCATTCATGTTTAAAATATTTCCTTTGTCAGTGATGTTTTCTTAAAATCTTTAATTGGATTTCAAGAATATTTAGTGTAATAAGTGCAGCCATTAATTTTAACATATAAGAAAAAATGATGAAAACAGTTTGATTTTGCTCTTTATTTTATAAAAAAATTAAATATTTTCTTAAGATCAAAATATACACTATCCTTGATGTGTTTTAATACTTTGCTTTGAGTTGTACTTTCCCAGGATTATATTTCTAGTTTGCTATTAAAGTTCTCTAAAAATGAATTCCACCTTTATTTTTACACTTCCTTATGCAGGTAGAGGATGAAGTACTTAAGTTCTACTCTTCAACGTGTCCTCTGCTTTTCTTTTTCCTCTATATAATGCCTAGTAAATGCTCATTCCAAAGTGTGAAGCCTTAACATCAATGCCTGGCCATAAGGCTCCACTGAACTAGATAATATGAATTATTATAGAGGTAATAATTCCTTAGACAGAGGTGTCTAAGTACATCAATACGCCCTTCCAGTGTACTTGCGATTTGGGTGAGTAGGAAGTGATATGAGCAGCTAAGAGGTGGCCTTGTTAGATGGGGGAAATTACTCAACAAAAGAAAATGTCTCCTGAAAAATTCTTAAAGGGAAAATGTCTGCCAGTCTGGGAACCATTAGCCTGAGAACTAAGCCTAGGAATGAAAAAAATCTTTGAAAAGTGCAGCTGGCACCCTTGATATATAGCTGGGGTTCCTAGAAAGTAGAAACATCCTGACATACTGTAGATATGCACAAAAAACCAAGAGACTGTAGTGGCAACTTGTAATCTCAGAAGGTATATACAGTCTGACCTAAAATCTTATCTGGAAAAAAACAGAAAACATAATCATTCATTGGCTATAACAGGTGAAAAAATAGAACTTAATAGCATCTATTAACTGCTTGAAGTGATTGTGTCATCTTATGCCTCTATGATATGAAAAGGACTCGATTTTTATGCAAAATGGAGCCTTTCTCTCAGAGAACTTTCCATGCTGTCCATAACTTCCCTTACACAAAAATGCTGAACTTTGCATAAACTTTTTGTGAGATCATGGACTGTCACTGGAGATTCCTGACTGATTCTAGACTCAGTAGCATGGACCATGGTTGGTTCGTTTTGTTCTTCCATCTTCAGGATGATTGGGCCCCTCTTTGGAATTGGTTTGTCCTCTCCTCTGGGGTAGATAAGTCTCTGCTGAAATCTGTCTAATATGCTCGCTACAGGTATTATATATCCATATAAGCAATCTGTAATAAGTATATCTACTCTTCTAATTGTCTATAAGTTGCTTCAGTAAAGTAAGTTCATAGTAACCTGTCATACTATGGACCTATCTGGTTGTTACTGTTATTGGTTGTTGTTATATGATTGAGCACTGCTGTACTATTTATAGATACTGTATTATTGTTTGCAGAAAGTAATTTGTAATAACATATATATATGTATATATATATATATATAACTCGTGTATATATATGTATATATATTATTAATCATAGGTATATGTGGCACTCAGAATATTTCTGGTAGTATACTTGCTAGTGGAAATTTTTTTGCAGTATTTGTGGCAATCTGGCATATCAGAGAAATTTAGTGGATAGATGCCTCCTGTCCTCGTGTATTACAAAATCCAACAATATATTCACATTATAGCTAGTAAAAATATTTTCAATGCTTCTTTTGTTTTTAAAACAGTTTGTGTCAGAAAGAATATTAAATCAGTACTTTGCCTTTTCTTTGTCTCAGTAAAAAAGCTCAAGTTTTCTGCTTGACAGTGGTTTAAAGAGAATAATATTCAGAATTCCATTTTTTAAGAAATAGTTTCAAAATTCCATAAGGAATTTTGTTTTATCATCTCATTACTGCTAAATCTATTGCTTTAACATTTATTTCTTTTTCCCTCTATCATACTATATATGTATAAGAGCAAAGAATGTGAGAAGGCTAGATTGGGAGCATCATGATAAGTCATGAAAACAATGTGGAACAGATCAACACAACCTCCCTTTTCTAATGGACTAGGTGCAAGATGGATGAGAAGTGTTTTGGGATCATCTTTATCTACCAATGCGTCCCAAAAGGTCTGTAAGAAAAGAAGTGCTATTACTACTGACTTGTTCTGATTCTCCTACAGGGAAAAAAAAAGAGATATATTTTGATTTTCTAACTTTTTTTTAGCATGAGTTTAACTACAATTTTCCAGGCTTTAAATGTTGATTCAACAAGATGTGTTTCCTATTAAATCCAGGTCATTGTTCTTTTGTTTTACTTTTATTTATTTTTTTAGCATTATCTTTGAAAATCATAGATATGTGCACTAAGTGTTTCTGTGTTTCTGTGTATGTAGGCTGTTTACAACATGCTTATCTGAAGAAGATTTTATAGTGGAGTTCCAAACCCTTTAAAATAAAAGCTTATAATGGAAAAACTGATAGGCCTTTAACTAGATCGACACTACCAGTCACCGCTTTTTAAAGTAGAAGTAATAGCAATCTACAGATTGTGTCTCAAACAATACCATAAAAATTGAAATACCATGAAATGAATTTTTGTTTATTTACTTTATAGTGTTACAGCAAAGATTTGTGAGTTGAATCTATTTTTCCACAAGTTTTAGCAACTCAAAGATTAACTCTAGTATAACTTCATTTATTTAGCATATTAGTAGATGTGGATTTCCTATATCAATATATTTATGTTATGCACCTGCATGTTAAAGACTGTTTTTCAGACTTAGCTCCTGAAATAACAGACACTATATTAAACACAATCAAAGCATTCAGATGTTTTCTTTAGAGAAGAATCCGAGAGGTTTAAATTAGATGAGAGTAAAACTATGTGTGTCTCTTAAGTGTTTGCTGTATCAAAAATTTTTGTGGCTAAATTTAGAGCTAGTGGTAAAAATAAAGTACAGTAACGATTTCTATTACCTAAACTTCTGGCTGCCCACCTACTACCAGGTGAGGATATGTTAGGTTACTTTTCTTCGAGGGTTCAACAATGCAGGTACAACTGGATTGAAAAGATGACAGTAGCACAGGACTCCTCTCCCTGCATTCACTCACAGTTCCCATCTGATTTGGAGATGACTTAGACGGGGAAACTCTGAAAACTCGCTCAAATTATCAGTTCCTCTATCTATTTGTATGTGACTGCTAAAATATTGTCATATATGCCAAAACCATGGCATAATGCCTACTGTGGCTATTCCACAGTAGGAATTTGTTGATATGATTTGTTTACATATAAACTTTCTGGAGAAAAGAGTGTATTTTGAGGAAGGACTCATTTATCAATATTTAACCATCTAAATATCTTGTCTGCTGTGGTCATCTGGGCTTCTGATCTGCTTACTAGAGAAAGAAGATGGTCTGTTCTAACAAATTAAACATATCTAACGTGCTAAGAGAGGAAAGGAAGATCTACTTCAAAAGTTGCTTTTGGTGTATTTAACATATTTAACTAGGGTAAGTGAGAGGAACCTGTGATTATAACTAATGCAGAGGAGTTCTGCTCATGATTTATAGATCCTTATAAATCTTTATAGCAATGGTAATGGTTAAAATATTTCCTAATTATGAGTCTTTACTGAATGATATGAGTAAAGGTACAGTTTAGTTATGTAATTGTATCTACTACTTAGCAATTTCTGGGTTTGAATTACTGAATATGCATGTGCCCAAGAAAAGATTTTTTTTTTTGCATAGTTGCTAAGTGATAAAAAGCATAATTTCTTTGGGTTTGTTCTTTGACATAAGTTCAATGCAGTAGTTTTTCCTAACATGCATATATATGTCAATCTTGTAAATAATGTCCATTTCAAATATACAAAGTGAATCTGTGTAGTAAGCAATGGAAGTTTTATAAATAGTTGTGAAAATAGACACAAAAGCCCCATCTTCCTGAGGTCACTGGGAATTTTGCAGCAGGTAAAATAATGTGTCTAATAATTAATAATGATTAGTGTTTCTAATGAGAAAGATGTTTTCATTCTAATAGTATTGACTGTTTCTCTCAGCTAACTACCATCTAAATCCGAAAAGTGATTTAATCTGTTCTCATAAACACCACTGGCTGTACTCTGTGCCTCAAATGAAAACTGCTTTATTAAATTAAGTACAAAATTATTTTGCATTTTGAATTGTATTGTTCTTTGAATGAAAAATTTCAACACTTTTTCTCTATTCTTCTCTTTTGATGTATCAGTGTAATCTATGGTCATCTCAGAAATACCTTTTCCTTGTAATTTGTCTAAGAAAACTGTAAAGCCTTGACATCTGATGATTGGTTGGTGTGTTAAAGAGGGTTATTTTTGTACCATAAAATTCATATATATATAAGTGATTAGAGGCTCTGCTACATTAAAACCACCTCACATTAGATGTGTGTGTATGTGTACACATATGTGAGTGTGTATTTATGAATAGTCTCTGCTTTGTGTCACTGGAAAAAAAAAGTAACTGTACAATTTTAATTCAATATGTGTACTGAAGATACAACAAACCACGTTCATTTGCCTCAGGTGAAAAATAAGAGGGTAGAAAAGAAACAGAAGTGTTTGTTTTATTAGCGGTATCGCTTTTTTCCTCTGAAATGAGAAGTGTTTTAAAATAATAACTATTTTCCAGTTGCAGGAAACCTGTTGCAAAGAGTCTGGTTTATTGATGGTCTAATGGAATTATAAATTTTAAAAGTTATAAATGGCACTCACAGGATTTTCTTACACAAAGTTAAAGCTGCTGTGCTTTTTGAATGATAAATAAACAATTATTTCTATAAAGTGTTGCAGAAATTAATTTTAAAAACAGATGGTTTTGTATAGATATTGAAACGTTCTATTTTGATCTCATGACTAAAAGGAAAAAATAAATTTGTGATTGCATATAGGTAGTTAAATTCATTCAATGACAGATAATGCACATTTTAAATTATTTTTAAATAAGAAATCTTTTAAAGAATTTATTCAAATTTGCTTAATGCAATTAATTTATTACTGATATTTTCCTATAAACCAATGATAAATTGTTCTTCTTTGAAGCACAATAACAGCACAGGGTAAAGAAATAGCAATTCATCCAATATGTTTTATAGATTTTTTCCTTTTTCTTTTTCTTTTTCTTTTTTTTTTTTAAATTCTCCTTTGTAATCTTGTCTTTTTTGCCAACCTTTTATTTTAACATTTTTATGTTTTAGGGTTTGCCTTTTTGTTCTGAAAGAGCTTTGCAGCCATAAAGACTTGATATTATTAATAACCTTGAATGTTATGAATTTATCTTTTCTTAAGGAATAGAGCTCTTTAGAACTACTGAACTATTAAATAGTCTCTCTCTCTGTCTCACTTAATTTCTATCTCTAACATATCTGCTGCTTCCTGATTTCTTATCAAGCTACAGATTTCATGGTTTGTTCATGAACTTTCTATGGAGATTCCAACTTTTATGGAATAAAAAGATGCTACTTTTAAAACAAGTAGCAAAAGTTAGAAATCTTTGCAAAAATCAAATATACATTTATTTTTATATCCACATAAGTGAATGCTTGTATTTTGTTGATGAAGGCCATTAATATTTGTTGTTTCATGTACTTGTTTTTTTTGGTTTTTGTTCGTTTGGGGGTTTTTCTAATTATGATTAGTAGAGGACAAATTATCTTTTTCTTTTAAAATTCAGTTTGTTTAAAATTTTTAGTATGAAGAATATACATATATATATATGTGTGTATAGGTATATACACTTTTTTATGAAGTTCTTCAGAAACAGAAGTCAGGTCAAAGTAGAAAATGCAATTAGGTTAAGAACAGCATAGCATGAAATAGAGATGCATATACATATGTACATTCATTTCAATTTTTGGAAAGGCAGACAATCAAAAATATCCAAAATTTGTATTATAAAACATTCATTACCGTCATCAACAAAAATAGCTTCTAAGGTTTTGCTTGGGTTCTCTGAGAGTTTTGCTTGACTTCACTATTGAAATTAGGCTAGAAATATGTTTTATGTAAATACATCATTAGGGAGAACTCTGTGATTATACAGAACAGATGAAAGCTTACACTGCACTGTACAGTATCAAAGTAATGTCTCTCTGACCACAGAATATATATGGTAATAGAGTACATAAATATGAACTGTGACTTGGGTGGCAGGAGAGGTCAAAGATTAGGTATGCAGGCCATTAGTGTTTAATGTCAAGTTTCGAGCACCATTATCCTACTGTGAATGCTGCTATTGCCTTTTGATGAAAGAATTCCTGTATTGTAATCCCGTCACTGATTCAGTCTATTTGCATTACTTCTTCCTAGTAACTGGTTTCTACTGTTTAGCGCCATTTGTTTAATATTTAATATTCTTTCCCACCTAATTTTTACATTATTTTAAGCTCTGTCTTATTCTGAATTCCTAATTTTTAGAGTATATTCTTTGAACTCATTTTTGATAGGCTTTATCCTATCTAACTTTGGTATCTAAAATTTGGATAAACAGTTGAGTGTGAGCAAGACATTTAAGGCTGACTACTATGTATGCTTGTGTTTCCTTTTATTTACTATGAAGGTATCCTAAGATAACTACCTTAGATATTGTAGGGTGCTTCTGTGGCTGGGTTTTGCTACCTGGTGGGCTACAGGGGTGGCTTTTATTAGAAGCTGCCAGAAGCTTCCCCTCTCTGGTGTAGCCAATGCCAGCCAGCTCCAGGACACACTTCCTGCCACTGGCCAAGCCCAAGCCAATTAGGAGTGACAGTAACGCCTCCATGATAACTTATTTAATAAAAGAAGGTTGTGGTGCAAAAGAATTCCAGTCAGGGAAGAGAGGAGAGAGAACACATGAACAACAATGCAGACACCAAGGTCAGTGCAGAAGGAGAGGCAGAAGGTGCTCCAGGCCCCTGCAGCCCGTGGTGCAGACCATGGTGGGGCAGCTCTGCCCCTGCAGCCCAGGGAGGAACATCGGGGTGCAGAGACATGCCTGCATGGAGAAGCCCGTGCTGGAGCAGGTGGATGCAAGAAGGAAGCTGTGACCCCCTGGGAGACCCAGGACAGGGTGCTGCCAGAGACCTGTGGCCCATGGAGAAGGAAACCCATGCTGGAGCAGGTTTTTGCTGGGTAGGACTTCTGGCCCTTTGGGGGACCCATATCGGTACAGCTCATTCGTGAAGGACTGCATCCCATTGAAGAATGACCCGCAGGACACCAGTTTGGGAAGAACTGTTGCCCGAGGGGTGGACTCATGCCGGAGAGGTCCATCAAGGACTGTCTCCTGTGGGAGGGACCCCAAGGGAGCAGGGGAAAGACTCCTTTCCCTGAACAGGGGCAGAAACAACAACTGACCATAACCCCCATTCTGCATCCCCCTGCACCACCTGGGGGGAGGAGGGAGAACATGAGAGGAAAGAGGGATGGGGGGGTGGGTGTTTTTGAGACTGTTTTATTTCTCACTCTTTGGCTCTTATCCTGTCAGTAATAAATATAAGTACTATCCCCACTTGGAGTCTGTTTTGTCTGTGAAGGTAATCAGTAACTGACCTCTCCCAGGTCTTATCTCTACTTATGAATCCTTAGCTGGTTTTTTTTCCCTCTCTCTCTCTGTCCAGTTGCAGAGGGAACATGATAGAGCAGCTTTAGTGGGTACCTGGTATTTGGCCAGGGTCAATCCATTAGCCATATGTATGAGAAAGCAGTCCTTCACACATTCCAGAAACTTCATAGATGATATGTGAGCTGCTGTACTGTTCTTCCAATAAGTCACCCATTCTATTGATTTGCTTAAGCTTGCTTAAGTTACACAGATACTGTTTCATTTGCCTTATCACCTTGGTTTGGAGGTCAGTAGCAGATGCCTACTGTAAGATCTTGGAGATGACACCTTTCATCTTGAGCCAGACATTACAGAGCTTTCATACTCTCTGTAGTTGATTTCTCTACTATTCAATGTTCTCTTTGAGTGTATCTCTTCCTCCTCTTCTTTCCTGCCTGTCTTTCTGAAAGAGCCCATAACCATCTATCACAATGCTCCATGCATGCCAGTTGTCTCACCATGTTTAAATTATTCCTACGATATAACTTTCTGACTGGGCATGGAGATCCAGTTCCTCCTGTTGGTTCCCCAGGCTGCATGGACTGATATATATACACTGGAGGGGGTTGGTGTTCTAGTTCTCGTCTTGGGAGGCAGCTAAGGAACTTTTGCACATGTGCAATTTGCATCCATGACACAGCCCAGAGCACTGAAACTTTGATAAAAATCCCATCGCAAGGTCAGAAATAATCCTGCTCATTGAGAGCATTGCTGAGTCAATGCAAGCGCAATGAAGGAGGGCGGGGGAGAACATCACGGTCAGCCTGCTGCCACCCTCCTTTACACTGGGGTAACGATTTGACCATTTAGGTCAAATGAACAGAAGTCATTCCTGAGTTTCTAAAACAGGTAAAAGAAAAACCAAATCCACAGAGAATGCGTATTTCTTGAAAAAGATGCTTTTCTTTTTTCTTTTCTTTTTTTTTTTTTTAAAACACTCCTCAAGAGTGGAGCTGTCCTTTGAAGTGAGATGTTACATGAGTTCCTTTCATCTTTCCAATTCATTTATTTTCATCTAATTAAAAAGTACAACAATACAGAGAGGTTCTTGGTACGCATTTAAAAGTAGTTCATTCAGATACTGCTTTTCAGCTCATAGAGCTATTCCGTATCACTGCCACATGAAACAACTCTCTTGGAAAATTCAGTTTTTACATTTTATACACTGCTTGTTTATTCTAAAGTGAAATTTTATGGAATGACAATAGCACCAAGGGTATACAGAATCAAGCTTATGGTTGTAGGAACAGACTGTTTTCAATCATATTCATGTTCTTAGGTTAGTAATTGCCATCTCTGATATTAGCAGGGGAACAGATTTTAATTAGTCTCACTGCTATTCTAACATCAAAAACCAACATTTGCAAAAGGAGCTATATTTGTTCTGCTTTTCTTTAACTTAAAACATATCATTACTAGGCTACAAAATCTTTAGAGCCCTGTCCTGCTCTTTAGAACTTCTATCAGCTCTCCCTGAGACAAAGTCCTCAGGTACCTTTCCAGGGTGTTTATGTCTCTCCAGAGGACATGATCCCCTTCTCCAATTTTGCCTCCCAGAGATGATACTCTTCAATTTTAGCAATTTGTTAGTTGTTCATGTTAGTCACTTTCTTAACTGGGGGAAACCCTGGTCACATCAACACCAACAGGCGAACTTTAAGGGAGCATTTCTCAAGACTAAGCATTTTCCTGTGGGCTTTTTGATCCTCCACTAGTAAATTCTTTGGAATAGTATATGATCCACAGACCACTAGCCTCAGATACCCACACCATTTTGACTCAATGTCTTTGTTTCACACAGTGGATGCCACTGAAGCAAGTAAATAAAATTAGGAGATAGCCTGTTGTAACAGACATATATGCTAACATTAAACTATCCTTTCATAATAATCTAACTTTTGTACAATTGCCTGCACAGGAGCATGCTACAGTTAGCCAAGAGTTTAAATGGTAGGAGGGTAGTAATAAGTTACAGATCTCTGAATAAGACACCTACTCTCACCACTTCAGCAACTCCTTTTTACCTCTATTAGTGTTATATTACATGATCATGAGCAATGCTTGTTTCTCCTACAGTGAAAGGAGATCCAGTGCCCTAAAAACTGCTTGTGGAGGAGAAAATTGAATTAATAAGTCAATCCATATTTATTTCTTCAATGTCCCTGTGCATCTCTCCGTTATGCACAATTTGATGAACTTCCAGCTGGTAACTTTGATCCTATGTATATCTATAACAATCTTCCCCTTTTGCACCAAAAAGATTAGCAATCCTTGAGTCTGTTACTCAAATTGGTCTGAATGACACATTCTGATTTTGCAGATTATCAGCTCCTCAGGACTCTGCCTTTTGGTAATGTCATGGGTTTGCAAAGGTCCCCCCTCCTTGGGTTTTGGAGATAGTTTGTCCAAGTGAATTTCCGGACAAAAACCAATCAGAAGTTTAGATGACGCCTTTGCCAATTACATCTTTAAGAAAACAGAAGAGAAGGTTGTGGCGCAGAAGAAACTGGGAGCCACGTAGGAGGGAGGATGCAGCAGGCCCCCAGGCGGGGGCCAGGCCTCTCTCCTTCCCCGGCCCTGGGCCGGGGGCAGGAGGAGCACTGAAGCCTCCTGACCAAACGTGTAACAGAGTGAAGAAAAAAAACCCTTAAAGAAGAACTTGGACAGGGCTGCTGCAGAAAGAATTCCAACCAGAGAGATAGTGGAGCCTTCAAGGTCAGAGCTGGCAGCCAGGAGAGAGATAAGAATCCGCAAAGAGGGGAGACGGCTCCTTCTCCCCCTCCCTCTCTCTCTCCCTTCAGCAGGGAAAAGACTGAGATCTAGAATCCCTGCCACTTGTGGGACATTGCTGAGAAGCAGAGACAACTCCATTTGCAGTTTGAGGAACTCATGCTGGAGTAAAGAAGTACGTGAAGAAACTGATTCCATGGAGGCCTGAGATGAAACAGAGTCTTGAAGTGACTGTGGCCATGGAAAGAGACCTACGCTGGAGCAAAGTGTCTTGAGTAGGATTTCTGTGATCCGAGTAAGGGATCGATGCTGGTGCAACTGAATCTGTGACCCTTAAGGACAGCAGAGAATGGAAGAGCTGTTGCCCTAAGGGTGGACCCACGCCGGAGAAGTCTATCAAGGACTGTGTAACAAGTACCCTGTGGGGAGGGACCTCCACAGAAAACAGGGGTGGACTCAATGGGTGGCTCAAAGCCATTATCCCCTGTGACCCTGTGGTGAAGACCATGGAAAAGCAAGTGTCCCCTTGCAGTCCATGGGAGAC
>JAWMRA010000078.1:95591583-95643403 GCA_035584735.1 Pseudotriccus pelzelni | reverse complement strand
CCCATGGTGGGGCAGCTGTGCCCCTGCAGCCCAGGGAGGACCATCGGGGTGCAGAGACCCCCCTGCAGCCCATGGAGAAGCCCCTGCTGGAGCAGGTGGATGTGTAGAAGGTTGTGACGCTGTGGTTGTGAACCCATGGGAGGCCCAAGATGGAGCAGGATCCTGCCAGAGACCTGCAGCCATGGAGAGGGAAGCCCACACTGAAGCAGTTTTTTTCTGGGTAGGACTTGTGGCCCCTCTGGGGGACCCACATCAGTACAGCTCATTCATGAAGGACTGCAACCCATGGAGGAATGACCCACGGAACAGCAAGCTGGAAAGAACTGCTGCCCGAGGGATGGACTCACACTGGAGAGGTCCATCAAGGACTGTCTCCCATGGGAGGGGCCCCACGGGAGAAGGGGAAGGACTCCTCTCCCTGAGCAGTGGCAGAAACAACTGACCATAACCCTCATTCTTTAACCTCCTGCACTTCTAGGGGGAGGAGGGAGAAAATGGAAGGAAGGAAGGAAGGAGGGGGAGAAGGTGTTTTTAAGACTGTTCTATTTCTCAGTCTTTGGCTCTTACCCTGTTAGTAATAAATATAAGTGCTATCCCCACTTTGAGTCTGTTTTGCCTGTGAAAGGAATCACTGACTCACTCCTCTCAGCTGTTAGCTCAACATGTGAATCCTTAGCTTTTTTGTCTCCTCTGTCCAGTTGCAGAGGGAGAGTGAGTGAGCAACTTTAATGGGTACCTGGTATCCAGGCAGGGTCAGCCCACTGCAGATATATTTAATCCCTCTCTGTAAAAACATAGATTATATGAATCACAGTCTTAGATTCCATTCTAGACGCTATGTTTTAGCTTATACTTTCTTTAACAATCTATGTAGTTACAATAATTAAGAACCTAAAATATTTTACCAAGCTACTGATCTATAAAGCAATCCTGTGCTTTATACAGTTCAGTGCTTTTATTACAGTTTTGTGAAAGCTCTAAAGTACCACTGACTCAAATATCACAAAAAATATTGTTCTTAAACTTAAGACCCAATAATGTGAGTTAACTGAAAGACTAAAAAATTCTAGAAAATATTCTGGTTATGAATTAGTTATGATGATATAGACAGAGGAGACAAACCCATTCCATTGTTAGGTTTTTATCTGCAGTGTCATCCAGGGATTCAAACTGTATCTTTAATCTGTAGTTACTTTGTCTCAGTTTTTTCAGGTTCCATATTCATGTATATCTGGGTATGACTTGCTCAGCTTTCATTTCAGATTTTGTAATCCAACATGTAGCTGGTCTAACAAACACTTCTGAAAAAACTGTGTAAGAGCTGCACTTATCACTGAAAAGTTTCTTTTCAATATCCTTTATTTGCTGTATTTATTTTACCTTTCTAAGTGGAAGTTAATTTCTGTTGTGCAGCATCAGTTCAGATTTTATAATCAATACACAATGTGGAAAATGTGAATACATTTTACTATTGATTTCGGTTTATCATTATTTTTCAAATGAATCCTTCCCTTTATTCGTCTTTAGTTAATACCCGTTTCTGCTGTTGACAGAAATACACCTTCTGCCTCAGTGCCTTGCAAGCTGATTCAAAATGTTTTGCAACATTAACTTGAAATCATTATATTATTCATCACATACATTGTCCAGAATATTATACTAAATATTTTGAAGTAAATAAAATCATACAGGTATTTGCTTCATATTTTCTGTTGAGGTGGAAAGTTTCTGTTATTCTGAGATATCCACAGGGCAGTAAAAAAGTTTTTTAGCTCTTTTTGAGCTTCTGAATGAGTTGTTTGTTCACGGAGGCAC
This sequence comes from Pseudotriccus pelzelni, assembly GCA_035584735.1. Lineage (NCBI taxonomy): Eukaryota > Metazoa > Chordata > Aves > Passeriformes > Tyrannidae > Pseudotriccus > Pseudotriccus pelzelni. The sequence continues at coordinate 95,641,588 of JAWMRA010000078.1, read as the reverse complement.
AGTCATGATGCTTTTTTCCATCTCCTCCTCATTCTTCTTTTATGTTGTTATTCTCTTTCTTAGGGCTTGTAAAGTTCACACTTGAATAAGATTCATACATATGTTGCTCTCTATCCCATTATGTGTATATATATATATATATATATATATATATGACCTATCCACATAAGACAAAATATATACAGTTTTAGTAGATTAGCTAATGGAGAAAAATTTCAGTGTTTATCAAATAAGACATTTAAATCAAAAAATATGTCCACCTTTTTTCTGCTGAATGCAAGATGAAATTTACAGAGTTCTCTCTTCATATGCTTGGAGGATCTGTGAGAAAGGACAACTTCTACTTCCAAGTCTACACAAAAAATAGGTATGGGACTATATTTTGTTTCCTTATTCAAACAAAAGACATAAGAATATGTGGTAGATTAAGGATGGTTCATTACCAAATTCCCACTCAAGTGTTCATTCACTCTCTCTTCAAAAGGACAGAGTGGAAGGTAAGACAGAAAACTTACAGGTATAGGTAAAGACACTTACCAATCACCATCACAGGAAAAGCTTTGATTTGGAAAAAGACTTGATTTGGAAAAGATGAATAATATAATTTATTGTCAGTAGGATTGTGAGAAAAAATGTTGAAACCTAAAACACTTCTTCCCATCTCCCTTCTTTCAAGGTTGAACTTCACTCCTTCATTTCTGACATCTGTATCTCCTCCTGCCCCTGAGCAGCAGTTGTGAAAAAAAGAGATCATGAAACGTGTGTTTCAAGTATAAGTCTTCCAGGACAGCATGATTAGAGCACATCAAAAAATCTCTGCATTCACTGTGGAGGAAATAAGGTAATTATCATCTTTTTCCCCTTTTCCTGAATTTAAATGTTTGAGAACTGTGTAGGCAACCACACGCTGGTGATTTCAGAGTGAGGGTCCTACTGTGTGGGAGGGAAACTACAGGACAAGAATATTGAATCCATATAATTTTTATTATGGAAATAGTATCAAGGAAGATAATGAAACTTCAAATCCTTAAAGCTATTTGAGTGCATAGTGAAGTGGATGTGAAAATCTGAGGCTGAGATGGGGAATGTGGTGGGATGTGAAGCTGTTACTGTGGCAAACACCTTATGTAACTTCTTCCACAATCACAGAGGAAGTTCTGGCTTTGCTACCTGATTATTCTTGATCTTTTTTTGAGGCAGGTGTAACAAATCCTTATGAAATCAAATATAAAGAGGAAGCTGATAAAAATGTGTAGGTTTCGATTGCAGTCCATGAAAACACATATGAATATAAGGACAAAGAATGAACCAAGTCCTAAGAAACTGAGTATAGGACTTCTTCTTGCATCTTTGTTCTGCAGTGTTTGTAACCTGGAGGACAGGTGTTATAATTTTATAGGAAGCAGTGAGGCAGCAACAGCATTACATTTTCATAGGTATAAAACCTAGTCAGGAAGGTGCAAGATAAGACACGTGTATTTAAGATCAACTGTTGCATGCTATGATGTATAATTTGTAGGAGAGATGTCCAGAATAGTTGGTGAATGCTTGGAATTCAAGCCTTTGAAGCAATAATTGAATTGAAAATAACGCAGTGTTTGACTATTATTGCATGTAATTAAATTTTCTTAATTTTAATAGCATTGATTTGGGACAAAAGGAGTTCAAGGCATATCCACTGATAATAATAAAAAATTATGTGTGGTAGGATGAAATATTTCTGAATTATGACTCAGAAAAATAGCTTTAAATATTTGTTTCCTAAAGACATTGACTGCTTAGACCTGAGAAATGAAATTACAGACTCCTGGAGGCAGGTATTTTTAGTATGTCAGACCAAATGGAGCAATCTTGATCAGGGCTTCCTAGTGAAAACATACAGGCAGAGAAAGAAATAGAAAAGTACATTTTGTTGAGTAACAACATATCTTGTCATGTCTAAAATTTGTTCTCGAAGGAAATGTACAAAAGCAGGTTTTCCCCCATTACTGCTCTGTTAAACAAAAATATGTTTCTGTAGTCATGCAGCTTACATGTATGTGCAACTCTTGGCTAGGCTAGTCTCTTGATTAAAGTTATTGCTAAATTAAAAAGTTTAGAATAGTCATTGAAAGTGTAGGCTTAAGAAAATGAATGTGACAATATAAGTTCTAAATGCAACATCAGAGTTAAACTAGTTTCTGAGATCTTTATTGAGTTTAAATACAGTGAATAAAGAATTAAAATTTTGTGTAGAAACTATTGTGAAAAATATTTATGAAATTCTAATATGTCTAAAATATTAAGTCAACTGAAAAATATAAAATAAGACAAAGCACAGTTAATGATCTGAATAATGAGCAAATGAGCTCAAACGAGCGAAGAAAAGAAAGTTTTCGGTCTTTTACATTCATTGATCACACTAGGATTCATAAGGAAACATTTTTAAAATTGCAGAGTAATTTCAGAGATGCTGAAACTCTAAAACACTTGAAAAGCAACAGTCATGTTTGTTCCACTACTTTTTTAATGTCTAGCCAAATGGTATCTCCGATTGGAATTCCTGGACACAATAACAAAAACACAAATCAAAACTAAACAACTAATTGTTGTGGGAGATAAACTACTCCATTTGTTTAGTTTAAACAAAATCAGAACTGAAACAGTTTATTGATTTAGTAATGGCACTTTATTAATTGAGAGTCAGTGAAGTACGTGTACAGAATTGATACCAGATGTACAACAGATAAACCATGAGACCAGAGATTATTAAGGAACACCTACAAACAGTGGGGCACTGGCTGACCCCAGCATCCATGCCATGGGAGAGGGCTCTGCCTACTGCAGGGGGAGATGGTAATGCCAGGGGGAGGGCTGCAGGCACTGCCCAACTTGGTGTGCTGTGTCCTTTCCTTCTCTCCCCAAGGTTGCTCCCTACCCATGGCAAATTATGATGCCTCTTTACACTTCATTTGTCAGGGGTGGTCCATTAGGCACCTTCACACTAATAAGCTTGTACATGAAATACGAGTGTTCAAATGTACCCATTTGCAGCCATGTCAACATCCTTCTACTGATCGCTGTCTTAGAAAGAAAAAGCCAATGTTTTAAATGGTCTCTGAAACAAAACAAGGATCATTCCCTCTGATTACATTAAAGATGTTTTGGGTTCTTTCTTCGCCACCATTTTTTTTTTTTTTGTATACTTTTATAAAAATGCTGACAAAAAAACAACAAAATTATTTACTATGTTGAAAACCAATTGTGTTGGTGTGTTTTGTTGTGTCAGTTTCAGTTTACCTTCTATTAAAACACATATAAATTATGAAAGATATTTTTAGAAGCTTTGTCTTGAAATGCAGGTGTAGACAATCAGCTTTAGCTCAGGTCTTTCAAGGAGCTTAATTAAACATATGAAAAAATACAAGGGGAAGTTGATTTTCACAGCCATTAACTTTATTCTGAAAAACAAAACATTTAAAATTGTTTCTGACTGATGCGGTAATGGAGTGCCTTCCTTTAAAAAAGCAGATTGATTAAAGACATGAGGAATACCATTGTAATTCACCTCATTCTAAACAAAGGAGAAAACCTATTTTCAGTGATACTTGAACTGGTGAGGTGTATTTCACTCATGCCTTTCCTGTTAAAAAGTCCTGTCATTTCTATCCAGTTCTTGCTATAAAATCATTGCTTTCTGTGTTCGATCTATTTCAGAATATCTTTGTGTGGAATTCAATGGTTCTTGTATTATAAATGTTAGGGACATGGACCCAATTACCTTGAGAGAATAAATATTTGATTGAATGTCTTGATACCTTTGTCTTCTAAAAGAGGTTTGCCTTCTGTGTTACATATTTCTTTTTCGTTAAAGTCTGATGACAGACCCTGATCAATTAATCAATTGCATGTGTTTTTTTTTCATTTTTTCCCCCCCCTCTTTTGGTCCAGAACTGGGTGTCACCATGCTACCTCGGTGATCATGGAAATTACTTTTCTGTCTTTCTGAGTTGGTTACTAATTAATTTCAGGAATAGTCTCAGTGTAGAAGTTTGCAAGAAATTAGAAACTAATTTCCTATCCAGTTTTTGCTTGGGATTCAAGTGTCATAATGAGGTTATTTATTAAGAATAATGTTCTGACACTAATAATCAATTCCTTGAGTTGGCTACCACGAGAAATTCTTATTAAAAAAAACACTGTTTAGGAAAACATTTGTTTTAGATAGCTCGATTTACAAATTGCAGTTCAAGATGCAGATTGAGCTCTTTGTGGGAACCCAGAGAGCCAAGAGGTCATGAGCTGCAAAACTTTTGCATAACAATGGGCACCTTTAAAGAATGGTGGCAGAAACCAGGTGAATGGACACTGGGAGATGCAGCAGCAGCCAAAGACTTGGGAGGAAGAGCGACATTTAGGCGCAACTTGGACTCTGAGGCTATAAAACCCCAGGGATTCCTATGTTTGGGGTCCGTCCTTGGGGGCACCAAGCTTGGGCTGTTTCTGTGTTACTGAGCTGTGAATAACTTACTTTGTGGAATTAGACACCTCAGACTCTGCTGTGGGAAACCTGGAGTTGAACTGGTGAGGAAACCTGGTGTGACTGGGTGTAAGCAGGATGTGGGGGGGGCAACTTTGGGCTCACTGGAGCCTTCCTCTGCGAACAGACTTTGATCCCAGCAGTAACAGTGGCACTGGGAGTGTGACTGCCAGAGTGTCATGAATGGTCAGATTGGGATGTTTCCTTTACACTGCAGCTCTAAAGAAGTGTACTTCAGCAACTGCAGAAGAGAAAATTAAAGCACATATGAAGATAATCTACACAAGAAGACATAGGGGTAGACAAGGAGTGGGGTTTTATGTTTTTTAAATAACCCTTCATAGTCCTCTGTTTGCTGACTGAGCCTTTCTGGAGGAACAGCACTTTGATGCAGGGATAATGCTTTTCTGAAGTGGGGTGCCAATTAAGTACTACTTTTGTTTATCATAGTAGCTCACCCAACAGCAGTTAACCCATTTCTCAAAAGAGGGAGGAGTCTGTCAGGTCTGAAATGAAAAACTGAAGCACACAGTAATGATTTGACCTGCTCAATGTCATAGTCCAAAAAAACACAGAAGCTTGGTAGGATACTCAGAAATTTAATGAAAAGGCCGCAGACACAGTAGCATTGACTTTCAAAAGGATTTCTAAACTAAATTTCAGACTAATGTCAGGTTCTCATATTACAGGATTCTTTCCTAAAGCATGATACAACACTGAAAGCCTCCAAATTATATCAGCACTCTGAAGCTGCCCTTTCATTTTTATCTCCTTTATTTGTACCAAGTAGTCCTGGTAGTTTTTCTCATTCTCACTGAAAGAAAAAAATGTCTTTTGTTGGAAAGATAAAACAAATATTTGCCTTGAGTTCTGTTTTGGAATTTTTGTGTGGTTTTTTTTCTGTTTTTTTTTATTTATTTATTTATTTATTTATTTTTTATCTTGTCTTGCATTTTCATTTTTCAGTTTCTTTTGAGGTTTTGGTCTCAACCTTTCTTAGTGTTGTTCTTTGTATTTCGCACCTCCTGTACTGACTTCTAGTGTGCTTTGAGCTAGTCAGTGTTAATTGGAAGGAATGCACTCTACCTGGTATCTTTCTAACAGAATTTTAATGCTTCCCCAAAGTACTGCAGCTTTTTCAAGCAGTTAGATGGTTCTAGTGAACAAACTTTCCTTCTATTTTCTCTAAAGAAACCAATGCTCTTTTGAACCAGGTGTTTCCTGAATCCTGGAATGAAGAGATCTGCTGTTTTGTACACTTGCACAAAGTAATCTTCTCTCTTGCCTGGGAAGTCAAAAGAATTTTCTCATAGCAATTTTTCTGCAGATATAGTGATCATATGCTTTCTTATTTGAAGTATACCTCCTCTAATATATCGTTTTTTGCCTAAATATTATTTATGTGATGTGTAATATCTGCTATCCAGTGAGTCTCCTCTGTGATCAGATTTTGAGGTGTGGCTCTTTAAATTAACATGAAAATGTTATTAATAGCTTTACTACTGAAGGAACTTTATTGCTGAAGAAAAGGAACAGAAAGCTTTCCCCATTCCCCCTTCTTTATCACATTTGTTGCTTTCAGATATCATGGTTATTTGTGAGTTTCCAGGGATGAAATTTCATTTTCTTACACAGTGATGTGACATTAAAAGATTTCACTGAAAAATGAGGACAAAAGGCAGGAGTCCTTTTCCCATGCCTCTGTACCCACTTTTTTGTGTGTTTGCATGAAAATATGGATGGAGAAAAGGTAAGGCTATGATCCAGTTCTACTCAAAGATCAGACTGGGACCTTGCTTATATGAAGAGACACACGGCACTAAGAAAATGAGAAGGAGGAGGCAGAGGCTCTGGAATCAAAAGTCTGAGACAGAACATGTTGCAAGTCAGCACGAGGCTTTCTTTTTTCTCTTTTGGAAATAAGGAAATATGACTAGTCATATGGTCTTAGAGTTCTTTTAGGCTTCAGTGAATTCTAACTGAAAAAAGATGTCTGGAACAAAACATGACTGGCTAAACATTTAAATGTTTTGATTGAAAAATGATACTAACTTGTAGGGAGGGTTTGCAGAGTAGGCTTATGCCGTGTCTACTCAGAGCAGGAAATTCTCTTGCATTCTGCATAGTTTAACATTCTTGTATCACAAACTGAAGATGGGGAACTTCCTTGCTTCTTATATATATACATAAAACAATTGTCAAATCCTCTTTCTAACAAAACCAAAACCCACACACCTTCATGGCTGTGCTAGGAAATAAAGAAATAGATAAGAATTCAAATTTCTCTGATTCCAAAATAAGCAAAGCACACTATTGTGTACTGAGATATACTTTTTGCAATTTGCTGCTAACAATTCCATAATTGCTAATGATTCCATAATTCTACATGCTATTTCCCTGAATACTAAACTTCTTCTGATGTTCTCTGTATGAATACTTTTCACAGGGTTTTCCTCAAGCTTCTACTAGCAAATCCTATCCCTCAGGTTTCAATGTTTAATTTTTTAAGAAATATTCAACAAGACATGTTAAGTAAGAGCAGACTAAAATTAAAATAACTTGATAAATTAACGTATTCAAACTGTTGTAACAAAATACTAGAGATTTTACTTGTAAGACATTGACTTAGATCTAAGATTTTACAAGAGTTTATTTATTTAGTGTATTATACTTCCTAACTTTAATATTGGTGATGAGTCAAGTCTAACTGAGAAACTCACAGAAAAAAGAAACTACTCACATAGGCAGATAAATTGGAATATTGCATATTTTCCACTCATAAAATCAGAAAATATCATCCATGAATCATGGTACCAAGCTTGCTCTAACAGATTCATAAAGCCGAAAAGCCTTATTTTCACTTAATGGCTTGTATGACTAACAAAATATTCCACAGCATAAACTGCTTCAGTTTGTCCATAGTGGAGGATAAGGTACAAGGGTTCAAGATAGAGTTAATAACAAATAATATTCTCTCATCTCGAAGGAGCTAAATAAGGCCAACTTGATCTTATTGGTAACTGATTTAGTAACAGAAGCTGCAATTATCTTTACTGATGAATGCAAAAGAAAATTCAGTTGCAATGGGAACTTCATTTCCAAAAGGGGAATCTGGCAGGGAGTGAAGTATCATCTAAGCCAAAGACAAAAATGTCACAGCCACTTTGATCAGGTCCAGGAGCAGATGCTAAACCCCCACATAAAGGGAAATTTCCATACAACACATTTGTGACTCTTTCCTTCTCTTTGCACTTGTTAAATTTATTAGACGTGCATGAAAGAAAAAGGTTCTTAAAAGGAAATTAGGCTTTGAAAAAGTGTGTCTTTCTAATTTTCCATTCCAAAAACATAAGTGACTTCCTATTTTTCAGTGGAATAAGAGCTGTGGCTTAATACTTTCTTAACTGGTGCATTGCTTGTCTGTTTGTTTGATTTTATAAAGAATACTATTCTTCTTATTAGTTGTTCCAAATTATGCCCTTTCTATTTTTTTGGTTTTTCCTCTCAATATCTCTAGAATGGTTTACAACTACCTTCCAGAGGCTATGGAAAACATGTAAAACTAGCCTTCTGGTTCTATGTCCTGTACTATGGACACTCATTTACGTTTTGAAGATGAAATTTCCAAAGGTGGAATAACATCTCAGGAAATTGACTGAGGCTAAGTGGACCCAATTTCTTTCATTCCCATTTACTTTTTTTTGTGTTCAGTGCTACTCTAAAAACTCATAAATATTTATCAATAATAAAGTCCACTGAGATCAATAGACAAGACTGAGCAGAATAAGACTATTTTTTTAACTTAAATGCGTGTATGTGACAATGTAGACATTCCTGAGAGCAATAATTTAATATGCTTCAGAATTAGAATTGTGCTGTGATTTGAGATTCACCCTTGGAATTATCCTCCAGGCACTTGCATCAAAGGTAGCTGTCCAACCCTCAGCATTAAGAAGGGGAGAGGGAAGTGAAACCATCTACTGAATGATGTCTGAATGAAGTGTAATTTTCTGGTCTTGCATATACAGTTCTACAATCATTTTTCTGACTTGCTTAAAAATGTTCACGTACCATCTTTTTTGCTAAATGGCATTTTCTTCCAAGAGCATTTTCTTCTAGCTGTAATGAAATTCAACTATTTGTAGTCATGGCTAAAATGAGTATTGTTCTGAAGATGTTATGAGTCCTGCTCTTGTTGAAACCCATTGTTGAAATATTGTTGCATTTTTTAGATAAAATGTAGGCCTATCCTAAATTATCTAGGGGGTTATATCTAAAAAAATTGAGGTCTAATAAACAGAGTCCAAAAATAATATTAGAGTTTCATTTTGTTATTTTATCTGATGCAAATCCAAACCACCAATTTTGAATGTCCAACTTGATCTCAGTTTTTGCTGTGATATACTAAAAATTTTCAGGATCGTCTGACATTTGGACAAAGAAGAAGCAATACAACATATTATTGCTCCGTGCTTCTGCATACTTGCTGGTTGTTCATGACAGTATGAAGTAGGTGTACTTATCGTTTCATTTCATTCACCAGTCATTTTTGTGAGCAGTAAAATCAGTATTTTAGTCTCATATCCTCTAATTCTGGTTGATATTTCTATGACATAACTTGTATGTCAGTAGTATGAAACTCGGTGAACTGTGAGCAACAAATGCTACATTGACAGGTTTTTTTGTTGTTTCATTGTTACAGAGTAATTTTACTACTTTTACTAACTGTAACTTTTACTGTAACTCTTACAATATTTTTACCCCTTTTTTTCCCCCATCATCTCATGTGGCAGCCTACCAGGTAAGATCTTGGCCCAATACAAGCAGTATTACCATCCCATCCCTCTTCTTTATTGCTGATTCCAGCTTCTCAATGACAAGCTACATTTCTACAACTTCACTAAAGCAGAAATATAACCTGGAAAGGATTTTAAAAATAAGATAGTTTGTTTTCCAGAATAAAAGAAAAAAAATTCAGCTGTAACAAAGCCTTGATGAATAAGTAATCAACAAGACAGATTAAAAAAAAGAAAGTTATTTAGGTTCCTTGCCCTAAAAATATTTAAAATCCAACCAGGTTTTACTTTGCAATGTAAGCGCATTTGTCATCATTTGATCAGAGCAGACATTCTTCAAGATTTGCCGGGTAATTCTAAGTCTAAATGAAAGACAAACCAGACTCAATTATTTCAGCTTTTTCTCTTAGGTCAATCACATTTTTAAACCTTATGATTAACTTCATTGCTCTCTTCTAGGCTTTCTCACACTAAATACACATTTTCTGAAGTACAATGGCTAGGACTGAAGAGAGTTGTATATATTGGTATTAATACATCCCAATATGGCACTTCTTTAGTAAGAATGTGATTTTATTGTCTGTTACTCAATTAGTGATCCATCATAGAACCTTATTCTTATTCTACTCTGCTTCCCATCCTTTTCCTGTATTTTTGCAGTTAGTTGTTCCTGCAGTCATAGCATTTTTTATTGCCCTTACCGATTTTTTGATTTTTTTTAACAAATCTTTCACAAATTTTGGCTCACTGAAAACTTGCATCCTGTCCTCTAGTGCTCCTGTAGTCGCTCCTAGATTTTCTTTTTTATTAGCAAATTCAATAGCATGCATTCTCTTTCATCCTCCATGCCATGTGGAGGAGCAATCATTAAATCCTTCCATTCTAATAGCAAGTTATTGATAATTACTCTTAACCAACCTTCTATCCACCTTCTTGTAGTTTCCTCTGTTTCATGTTTGATTATCAGTGTTGTACATTTCCACTGAAACATGTAAGTAAAGTTATGTCAAATGTTGAAACCAATTCATAAGGTTGTGCTTCTGTCCTAAAAAAAAAAAAAGATCAGAAGGAACTATTTTTTTTCCTTCCTTACCATTTGAAGCTACAAACTTTCTAGCACTTAACTGCTCCTGGTTCAGTCCTCAGTTCCTGAGAACTGAAATAGAAAAGGCAATAAGGACTATATCCTGATACCATTCCTTTTTCATTCTTTTCTGTGCTGAACAACAGATAAATCCTTTCCTCAGTCTCTTGTTACACTGAATGCACTTGCAGAAAAAATTCTTTTTATCTTTCATTTTCTAGTAGTGACATCTCAACCTTTGCCTTGTCTTTCTGGTCCTGACAAGCATATGCCACACATCTGATTGTGTCCTCTGTAGTAAGACCTGATGTTACCTGGTTCCAGTTAAACTCCAGTCCCTAATTTTTATGAATTTCACCCCATACTGTTTTTTCAGCCTAAGTTATACTCCCACTAAATATTTTAATGCCAGCCTTTCAAACTCTAATTTCTTCCTTCTGCCCTCTGAATTATGATGGATAAATTAAAAAATTCCCTAGATCATTGTCTGAAGAGGCACTTTAGCTCCTCAGCTGGGAGAGATGAGTATTGCTTGTCTGAATAAATTATTGCCTCGAAAGAGTAATAGCAACTGGCTGAGTTTAACCAACACTAACATACAGGTTCTATTAACCTCAGATTACCATTACAAATGAGCGCACATTCAGGTAATGTGTTGTATAAATAAAGCATGCTACTTTATTAAATCGATACAAGAATAACAGGCCTTACAGTAGAGAAAATGCTGCCAATTTGCAAAGAGGGTTATGCATGATGATTTGTAAGTAGGTTACCTTCAGCTTCTTAATACTGACCTCTAAAATATTCAACATGAATAGTGATAAATTACATTTTTTCATAAAATAGCAAACCATTATGCTAAAATCCATTGTAAAGCTATTAACTTTATTTAATTATTCTGAAACAGAATCAAGCTGTCTTTGTGTAATTCATAGTGAAGTATTCTTTTTATGAAGAAAACCCACAAGTTAACCTCTTACACATCTTTGAAAAACTGTGGGTGAACAAAATCTCTTAAGTTGTCCCCCTTATGTTTAAACTAAAAAGCAAAATCATAACCTCACTTTGCAATATGATTGGATCGCAGAGGGTGGAAGGGCAAGAAATTATCTTTGCGACTGCATATACTAAGAAACTGACTTTAATCAAGGCTGATACAAAATATATAATCATGAATAGCTGTGCTATACTGAAGTTCAGTAGGTTTAATACCTTCAGATTTCTCTAACTTTAAAAACCATTTGACGTCCATAATGAGTCTTGAAAACCTTTGTGTATTGTACGTAATCTCAGAAATTTTCATTCCTTTACAAAACTGTTTCTATAATTCGCTTTGAAAGTCATAGAATCGTAGAATATGCTGAGTTGGAAGGGACCCACAAGGATCATTGAATTCCATCTCCTGGCCCTGCACAGGACAAATGCAGGAAACAAATCATGTGCTTGAGAGCATTGTCCAAACACTTCTTGAACTCTGCCATGGTCCCTTTAACTGAGTTTACCTTCACGCCCCATAATTTTAAGACTATTTACTAAACCATTATGCTCTTTTTAAAACTGCTTAGAAAATAAAATAGAACATCCGTAATTTTTTCTTTATTGTAGGTTTTGAGATCTTTTCTTGAGGTCTTTTGCAGCAGGATAAAGTAATTACGCATTTTTATCTTTTTTGCTCTTCAAATCGGGTAGTCTGTCCATTCCAGAGAACTACTTTTTTTCCAGTTGTGTTATATCCTTTGAACCATCTCTTAGGATGGTATCACCCCTCTGGAACATTTTAAATATCTCTTTCAAAAAAGTGTTATGGCTTCTCCCAGGTTGACAGCTACACCTAGGAAGCGTATCTGTGATGCTAAACTACAATGAAGTATATGTACACTAATATATTAATAGACCTTTCCCTGAAGTCTGCCACATCCTGTAGTTCCCTGTGTCAAGTGTAGGAAGTCAGGACATCATGATGAATCATTTCTTTGCATGTGCTGTACAAAGGAGTAGCAGAGTAAGGAAAGCCTACATATCAGAAGAGTCTCAGTGGACTCCATTCTTGAGAAATATCTGCTATAGCGGAGCTCAGACATCAAATCATTCATGTAAGGAATAGAAAGATCATCTATCAGTACCTTTTACTTAGCTCTGATATTTACAGAGTAGCGGTATGTTAAAGAAAAGCCACAACCATGGAAATCCTGGTTAAGTGACTTCTTAGTTAGTTGTGAAATCATGACTTTGAGCCTATTAATTCGTGGAAGTAACTTTTTTCCCCCGCCCCCATACTACAGCCAGTTTTCTTTTATATATATTTTAAAAAGAATATTAGTGTAGAAGGAGATAAATGGCTTATGCTAGGTCTGTCTGCCAGAAGAAAAAATGAGATGGACTTAAAAAATATAAAGAAAGATTGTGAGGACTTTGGTAAAAGGTTGAACAAATACTTTCTTCCTGAAAATGCTTTGGAAGGGCAAAATGATAAAAAATAGGAAAAGGAACTAGCTGTCTGGGAGAAGATACTTTTATGAAGACAAATTAGAAGACATGAGTGACCGTATCTGTGCAATCAGAGAGACAACATTCTCAAGGCATCACCCATCGTAATCTCAGCCAGAAAACCTATGAGGACAATAAAAATCTAGTAGTTCCTAGGAGTTTAAGAATAAACAGAGAATTTTTTAAAATTTTTTTTTTACATCATAGCAAGACCCTAAAAAAAGGCCAGAATAAATAAAAGCCATTTGTTATCCTTTTAAAGAGAAACTATTACAATAATAAGAACATTAGGCAAACCTCAGGAAACCCATCATTTATTGTAACCAGCACTTTCCATGAGGATCTGGGCAAACCTCAGATTTTTATGTGCTTTAGTTCACCATGTGCATTTTCCTAATTTGTAGGGTTCTTTAAGGACTAAATCTGACAAATACGATGTAGGGTTAAATTGAACAGAAAACCAACTCAGCGCAAAGTCATGTAAATGTAGTCAACAGGATTGTCCATAATAACTGACATATTTCAGATCAGTGGGTCTAAGTGAGCATGAATTATCATAGAATTATAGAATCATGGAATGTTAAGGCCTTGGAATAGACCTCAAAGATCATCTAGTCCCAGTGTCCCCTGCCATGGGTAGGGATATCTCCCACTAGACCGGCTTGCTCAAGGTCTTATCCAACGTGGCTTTGAATATTGCCAGAGTTGGGGCATCCACAACTACTCTGGGCAACCTGTTCCAGTGTCTAATCACCCTTACAGTGATAAATTTCTTCTTCATATCTAAACTAAATTTCCCCTCTTTCATTTTATATCCATCCCCTGAAACCTTTTGGTTTTGAAAAATCATAGAGTCATCTGATTTGCATTTAATTAGTAATTAGTTACTTAGTAATTACTAACTTCACTGGCAGTATTAGTAACCACAATTTGTCAAAGAAAGAGACTGTAGCCACATTTTTGAATCCTGTGCCCATAGACAGCATGGCTGCTAGAACGTCACATGCCGTCAAAGGAAAATGAAATGAACCCATGATACAGAATCCATTGAAGGTTTTATAGCAATTATGACAGGCTTAAGAATTTTCAAAGCTACAAATCTTTGAAAGATAGGCAAGTTCTCAAGTAGAATGTAATCTATCTCTTCCATTTCTTGTATACATTATATTTCTTTCTGTAGCTGTATCTATCTTTCTATCTATCTTTGTAGCTATTGCTAAAGACAGGAAGCTGGCTTGGGTGGATGTTTAGTTCTGGCATTGAAACTGCTTTTATGCTCTCTAGTTAAAGGGGGCTTTTTCCTAACAAAATACCTTCTGAGTCAAGTCAGGTTAAAGGTGACTAAAAGTGTTGGATTTTTTCCTAGAACTTTGTTTCAGCGTGAACCCTTACAGCTTCGGTAGATAAAAATTGGTCAGCCTCCTGAATTGATTGGTAAAATCTAATTGATTGACTCCGCTCTTGACCATTTTACTATTTTTTTTTTATTTTTTATAGTGTAATATGTAAACATAAAGAATCAGAACTGAATGGAGCATTTCCAGCGGTCATGGTGTACTAAAAACAATGGAGTTCAAAATTAACAAAGATTTGAATATATTAAAGTATGAGAAGGAACAAATGAAGAAGCAATCATTAGAGTCTCTCTTTAAAATGTGTCTTTTTAATTGACTTTCAGCTTACATTTTTGATTTTTGATGTTTTACTATTTTTTTCTCTTTTTGTAGGTGAAAACATCTGTTTGATTTAAACCAGTATTTAATAATTTTTATTTTTGGCTGCTGAAAAATCCATTATTTCCACAGGTTGTCCAAAGGTACTAGTCATGTGTCATATTATGTGATAAAACTATGTTAGGTCTTGACTATCTTCAGACAATTAGAAACTAACTTAACTATTACCTGCCATTTCACTTCTCTAATGCTTGCTGCAAGGATTCTTTTTGCAGCTGCAGTGATTTACAGATGATATTTTTTTCAGTTTAAGTTATTTAAAATCATGTTTTTCCTACTAGAAGTTTAAAGAAATAGTGTGCTGAGAGAGACATTGATTTTCATAAGGCTTGCAAGTAAACTCTTTTTTATCCTGTGTCTATTAGAAAAAGTATTATTTTTAAGTTGCTTGCCATGGCACAAAATATACAAAAAAAAAGTAAAATTCATGACACTGTGAATGATGAAAAAAAATAAACTGGCAGGTTCAGAGCTAACGATAGACTAATCCTTTATTTTACAGATGCCATGGGTTTTTTTGTGTGGAACATTTCTACTTTCATGGAACAGTAACTCTGAATATAACTAACTTAACATAGCTGTGTCCTACTCTGCCCTCAGCACTCAAAGGAAGTTATCAGGAGGGTTTTTGGGTACAACCAGAGCAGAATTACTTCTGTAAAGCAATTTTAAAGCCTAGTTGGATTTAGAAAATATGAAATACAAATCCATACCATATATAATTCATGCATATTATAGAAGGTATCTTTTGCTATTTTTTGCAATATACTGCAAAATGCTTCCTGGGGGAAAAAGATACAGCTTCCAAGGTCCTTGTTTGTAATGAATATATGGGGATTTTTTTCTCCTGCTACCATTTAAAAATGAAACCAAACAAAACTATAATCCAATCCGTAGTCTAAAAACATTTGATATTGAACCAGATAGGTCATTAGATGGTGCAGTTTGGAGGCAGTAACTGCAGAGATCACACTGTAAATTATAGATAATCTTGCAGTCAAGAAGGAATCAATTTAAAGAATGTCAAATTTACATTTGTCACTAATGCAGCTTAAATAGTAGCAGTTTTGTGGAAACAAAAAGGAGGCTGACACAGAGTGTTTGTCAGGGATATTTTTTTAACAAAGCTTTTCATAAACACCCTCCTAAGGAGTAAAATACTTCTTGGTAGGGTTCTGCAAGACTGTTTGTGAGTGCTGTGCTGTTTACTGTGTCTACAGATCTATCTAAGATATCCACAGGTCATTTTGCTACAAATCTCATTTTTGTCCTTGAGGATTTCCTACACTCCAGCAGAAACCCTCTTGTGTTTTAGAGAGACAATCTTTTCTGATATAGTCTCAGAACGCCTCATGGTAATGAAGACAGCTGCCGTCACAAAGCAAAACTGCTCAGTTCGTATAGTTTTAACCAAACTGTATCCAAAACGGTTTATTTGTTTGCTAATGGCATGCAATTAACTTGAAAATGGTGAATGATGCATTTAGGATCCATATCACTAGCACAACAGATAAAGCACAGGACCAGACATTTTGAAATGTTAAGAAATGCCTACAAATTTCTAAACCGTCCTTTTAAACTAATCCCCTAAAGGTATAAATCTACACATACAAGCACCCCTGTAAGTGGCCTCCTTCTGCATATAGAGTCATTGACCACAACTCTCTGGCTACATCCATCCATCCAATTCCTTACCCACCAAATAATTCACTCTTCGAATCCATGTCTCTCCTATTTATAGGGAAAGATGTTGTGTGGGATTGTGTTGAAGGCCTTAAAGAAACTTATGTACCAAATTGTTTTTGAGAGGCAAGGACTAGAATAAAAAAGAGATGCCAGGCTATGTTTTGAGTCAGTTCACAAGGATCATCTGACTATGCTCATATCTCAGATGTGTAGAAGTTCCTAAGCTACAGTTGGGTTGGGCTCAGGTTTGTTTTTAATTAAGGAAAGTGCCCTATGTAAATTCTATTTTCAAGTGTCACTTCCATCATTTCTGAAATCTGCTGAAATATCTGGCTACTCTAGTCAGATCTGATTCTTCTGATATTTCTTCTGCCTCCTCTGACCATGGCATGGGATAGTTATATTTTGGATGTGCAATCTCATTATTCTTAGTAGACAGACAGTTTGCCATCTGGAGTTCCCTGTTAGGATGACGTGACCTGTGAATAGCCCTTTCTTTCATTTTTGCACACTCATGGGTCAGTCAGTACACACAAGCTCAGCAGACTTTTGCATTAGGAATTGTCATGCCAAACTGAGACTCAAACCAGGAAAAATACTTTCTCTGTAAATTTATTGTAACCAATAGAAGAAAAATTCAGTGAAATATAAGCAATACTGCTCTAGGAGAGTACACTGAAAATTTTATTAATGCCACTTTGAGTACCTAGTAATACAGTTTCTTTCAATTTAACTGTGGAGTAACCTGTGGAGTAGTAAACAACGTTCAGAAAAGAGCTATACATTTCTCCTACTTAATGTTTTTGCAACACAAGTTCAATTTTTGCCTCAGTAAACAACTTAAAGTAATAGGGAGTCTGCTCGGGATAATGCAGATTTTATCTTTGCTTGCCAAAGAGAAACACAATAATGAATTCTGCTTTCACACTCACAATTTAGTAAGAAAAATAAGAGCAAATTTCAATTGTTCAAAATTATTTACTCATTAAGTATTTAAAATTGTGTCCTGAGTGACAGAGGTCTTGTGAATGCTTCATTACAATAATTCTTAGGCTTTTGATTTAAATTTGACTTTGCACACTGGTACCTTACTCATTTTTCTTGAATGACTAGAGTTAATAAAGAGATAGAAAGAAATTATTTCAAAATTTTAATTCTGTAGTATTTTACTGTACAAGCAGAAGTGGGAAAAGAAATCTGGATTACCCAAATGCAGCCATTCCTTCAATTTTCTTTTATTTGTCAGATATTGATATTATAACAAGTTACAAGATGATGGGATTTTCTTTGTCAGCAGCAATTTCATGGCTTGATATACTTTTTTTTTGATCAAAACTGCATGAAAATCAAGTCGATGGAATCACTTCCAAGATGCTCCAAAATGGCAATGAATAAATCTGTTAATGTAAGGAATAACATCCTGAGACTTCAAAATAGGAAACGTTCCTTCATGGTGATGTATGGTAATCTCTGTATTTAACAATCAGTCAAGCTTTCTTCTATGAACACTCTGATTTTTTTCCTATTTATATTTAACAGCTCTGCCCGCGTGAGGTAAATTCCATTGGCTTATGAATGGAATATAGCAATGGCTGTCAACATAGATAAATATTTTGTTCATCAAAATCAAAATGTATTCATGTTTGGTTTTCAATTTAGAAGCAATAGGAATGACAAAAGTCTAGCTCAAATAGTTGATGATTTCTGAGTTCTCTTACCTACACAGGAAAAAAATAAATTTTAAGAGTGTATCTCTGTTGGCAAAGTTTTGAGTCATAGCAGCAGATATTTGTTAGAAAAATGCCCATTTATTTAAGTTATGAATCTTCAAAAGTATCTTCTCTGACTTCCAGAGTTCTCCTACACATAAAATCTGTTTTGGTGTATAGTTAGACATATTTACTAAAAAGAGAGCCAAGTAGTGCTCTCATTGACTAGCATGTATCAGAGTACTGCATTTAAACTGGAAAAATAAAAATTAAAAAAAATCACAGAGATAACAGCTACATTGGATAATTTAGAATGGTGAGAACTAATTGAGAATGGGAAAAGGAAATCATCAGTCTGTCATTAATAAAGAGCAAGGGACAGGGACTAGAAGGAAAAGTAAACTGCAGAGCCAGAGTTTCACTTTTGCATTGTCTTACGCTAGGCTCTCCTGAAATAAGTTTTTCTCTCAAGACTGCTACTGGAGTGCTTTGTTTCCATTTTTGTTTAAAAATACTGAAAAAGGGATATGGAAGCTGATCCCCCACTTTTCAGGGGAACACAAACACCTGTGGGATGATGGACTTCTCTAAGTTTTCATGGTAAGCTTCAAAATGTTTTTTTTTCCTAATGAGGAAAAGGGAATATTTGATGTTTAAAACATCTGAAGGTTTAAGCCATTTCCTGATCATTTGAAGTTCAGTGAGCTGCAGCAGGCTAAACTCTTTAGTGAATGATAGGACATGAAGGCATGGGAAATGGAGAAAGGAATCATCTTGCAGAAAAATGTTTTCTGTGCAACTACTTAAAGGCACGGCAATGCTTGCAGCTGTGGTTGTTCTGTGGTGAAAAGGGACAAATAGAAAAATGAGATTTAATTTCTTTTTAATGTAAAAGAAGGTCTACAAAAATTATTTTTAAAAACGGTATCGGTAGACAAGTGACCAAAACACAGCAAGAAGTAATTGCTGGCAGGTGATACGCTGATCAGACTAAATGATTTACCATTCCCTCTTTAGAGAAAAATGTATATGAAAGAGGAACAAATCTTTAGTATTCCAAATGACACTTGTATAATTTTTGTTATGAAAAGTTCTGATTTTAAAAAAAAATTATTAACTTTAGTAATATAAAGATCAAGTATGGAAGAATCAGATATTTAGATCTTCTACATGCATGTATCAGAAACAGCTTTAGAAACATCACAGCACAGTTTTGAGAAATAAAATTCAAGCCATAGTGGTGACTGGAAAATTCTATTTCATATTTTTGTGAATATATAATCCTAATTTTTTTATTCTGAAGAATAAAAATTAAAAGCAAAAATTTTTTTGTTTTTTGTGGGTTTTTAAAATTGGAAACCTAATTTTAATTTACAAGAAATAAAAACATGTATGTAAATGAAAATTCTGTGTACATGATGGGAATGGAAATTCACATTCAATTTTTTAGCTAAATTTTTATTTCCTCATGTATATTAACATCTCCTTTCTTAGTGCTATAAATTCTAAATGTTCTCATTGGAAATAGGGAATATATGTTACATAACATGTAACCAAAGATGAAGTGCAAGAAAATAAATTGATTTTTATATCTGCAAGAAGGTGAGATGAAAGCAATTTCTGAATAATATATAAATAAGAGGTTTTGACTATTTTAATTTGTGCTGTTCTAAGTGGCAGCTAAGAATTCAAGACATAAATCTCACCTCTTTTTATATTATACCTTCATGCTTTCTGTAAGTCTTCCTTTCTTCAGATAGAGTATTCTTTGATCAGGCCATCCCACTTCTTCCTTTCTTTTAAAGATGACGACACATAATGCAACTGCACTTCAATTGTAAGTGAAGCCTTTAACATTTAAACAATTCTGTTATTATTAGATAACTTTCATTTATAAGGACTGTATAATTTTCTGAGATATCTCTGGACTTTTTGAAAGGTTTTTGCGCTTTACAGCTTGTATTTAGATAGTAGTAAAAGACAGTCCGTGGACCACTCCTGGATAGTCTGTTTTCCTTCAGCTACCTGAAACTGAAACCTAAGACAATTTACTGGCAGAGATGTAGGTCTTTCTGTGTCAGTTAGCATTAATACTTGGCATTCAGCGTGGATACATTTAATTTGTTTTGTATATAGGCATAAATAATCACACACATACATGGCTACAATATAAAAGATAACCTAGTATGTGACCACCTGAACTGGAAGAACTCTGGCAGTGATTTAACTTTCATCTGAGCATCATGACATCTTTAATATATTCTTCCCCAGTATTATACCCTTAGATATGGAGGTATTATTAGTCCATGTCTACAAACAGGATATAGAGAAATTATGATTGTGAAAGTATCTCCTACAGGTATCGTGCTCTTGGTCTATAATCCCAAGCTCTGATACCTCTTTTTTTCTGCAATATGGATAGAGAAGTATTGGTGTCTGTCACTGTCTGTTTCTCCCATAATTTTATTAACAAAATAATAGGAAATCTCAGCAAGTAATGCTGATCACTCTTCATCAAGGAGCTTTTGGAAGCATTTGCAGTGTATATGAACAGCTCTACACACAATACATGCGAACATTTAAACTTTATTAAATTAAATTTATAAGCTAAGCCGTTCTATATTTCATGATCTGCTTTAATTTATATACATATGTATGTTCCTACTTATCACTCCCTTTTAAAAACAGAAGGACAAAAAGAGAAGTGCCTATTTTGCTAAACAAAAGGAGACCGTCAGAGAAAATAACATTTTTCATTTCATTGCAAACAAAAAAAACTAAAAACAACTGCAAAGTCATCAGCTGTAATTTTCAGCTTTTCAGGGTGTTAGTATTCGCCAGATTTTTAAAAGGCCTCACTTCAATAGCTGTTGGCTTTTCTATAAGTTTGGCCATAAGCATTGCAGTGGGAGTGACAATATGCTGAGCTCTATTGAAAATATTGTTGGTGCAGAACAATTGACTGAAAAATTTTGGCCCTGAGCCCTGTAGAATAACAAAATCCACATCACCAAGGTCATGGTTATAGTTTATAGGACTTGACTATGCTCTGGTTCAAAAAACTGAATACTGTTCATGGATATAAGGAAGCATTTAACTATGTAATTCATCCTAGATATACCCTGGTGGGAAAAAAACCCTGTGGCCAACTTTTTTATATTAAGCCGATGTTGACATAAACTATTACAATACTAAGTGCAAATTCTGGGACATTTCTGGTTAAAGTGTAGGGGTTTTTATGTTTTTGTATTTAGTTCTTTCTTTTTTTTTTCAGTTTATAAAAAGAAGATGACAGAAAGAAAAATGGAATTATGCCAAACAGCAGGTAAGAAACTAAGCTATCTAAATAAAATTAGGAGTGATGTCTTAAAACCAGGAAAGTTTCTTAAGTAATTGTATTATACTTTTAGAAATGTTGTAAATTTTCCAGTTTTTTCTGTGTTTGAATTTTCATTGCATTAAGGATAGAACATTTAATGCTTGGGTTTTTCACAACATAAATGCTTCTTAACACTTGTCCCCTAAGTAAATTTTCTTCTCATACTGTCCCTCTAATCATCAGCCATTATAATTATTTCTCCTTCATCTGTTTTTAATCAGTTTCTTCACACCTCAATATGAATGTCCCTCAGATTTCTTTCCTTTTTACATCCTGTCCCTTAATGTCTCTTAAAGCACAGACAAGAAAAACGTGGATATTACAGACACGGAATAGTTTCTGTTTAGGATAGAGATAATGTGACTTAGAAAGGATATGAAAGAGATTCAAAAATCTTAACAAGCTGAATGAAAATGATTAGGAAACAACTACTTCACTCTTGTTCTCATAATAGATTTGGAGACACCTAGTAAAGTTAGATTATAGGTTCAGAGCAAACAGAAGGGATTTTTCTTCAACTAAATGTGAAATTCATTACCACGGGATCCAGTGAATGCCAAGAGTTTGCCTTTTTTCTGTTTTTTTTTGGTAAAAAGTTACTGTGTTTCTTTGAAAATATAGCGAAGAGATTAAGTGGAATTTTTGGAGAAAAGGACAGGTTGCGCTTTCCTCTCCTGAATACAAACACGACAGGGTTTGGGAGAAAACAGCAGCCTTTTAAAAATCATAATACAGCAGAAAGGTAGAGAAAATTACTATCACACTACAGAATTGTTCTTGCATTATGGGATCAAGACAATCACAGATAATAACAGCAAGAATACCATAAATCTTTGTTAATGGGATATATTGTATGTAAGTAGGACAAATCATAACAACTTTAAAGCAGTGTAATATCTCCCATTCATGATTAAGACATAGGTTGTTGAATCATTTGAGTTGAAAAAATCATTGACCAGTTGTTGGTCAGTGAATAGTAAAGAGATTGAGTAGTTTCTGTTCTTGTCTTTTACAAGCGGAAATCTAAAACTGAAAGGAAGAAAAGGAAACTCTTTACGTGATTTATACCACATTATTTATTTTAGGTTTTTTTATTTATAAGAGTAACTGTAGCTTTTTCACACCCGTAAGTCTCAAAATTGCAGGCAGGATTTAAACTAGGATGCGGGGAGAGAGTTCATGAAATCAGCCTGTTCAGTCTATTGGGGTAGTCCAGTGATCCAGGTCAGTGGTTTCCTTCACTTTCACTCATAGCTTTTAATACAGCATTCTTCTTTGGTGCAGTGCAGCACTTCATATATTCCTTGCTTATTTAATAACAACATATCAAATATTAGACAATTTTATAAACACATTTTTGATACTTACTGGATTTATAAGCTGGCTCTCAAAATGGCATGGTAAATTCAATTTAAGATTCTCTATTGCCCATCGATATTGCAGCATGATTGTACCCCTTGCACAAACCTTAAGGATGGGCCCATTTTCAGTAGTTAGGCCACCTTACATTTTGGAGCTGGTAATCTTACAGGTCCAGATATCATTATAGCCCAAACAAATATACGTATCCCATATTACCACCCTCATCCTTCCCACCAACCAGGTTTCAGAACCATATTACAAGTGCTAGAGATCAGAATGCCAGGGAAAGGGGGAATGTCAGGGTGTATTATGAGAGAGTGACATTCAGTTAGAGCTAATACATAATAGTTTGGTCGCCTCAAGGGAATCAAAGATATAGCAGGACTCAAACTGTTCCTACCTACTCAGCATATTATTCTATTCAGGGTCCTGGATTTTGACCAAATACTTTCCCAACTTACCAAAAACCTTCATGGGTTTCCAAATCTGAAATCTTTTCTTATTCTCCTTTGTCTGCACCTGAAAAAAAATTTCCTCTTTTCTCCCATCTAGGGGCCACCAAAAGTCCAACATCCCCTTCTTCTGCACCATCATGTTTTGCTTAGTACTACTACATGAACTTCTTTCAGTATAGTCACTTTATACTTCGAGGAGGTAGGAAGGGGTGTACAAATACTTCGGTAAACCATGATTTCATATTCATATGAAATCTGGTGCAAGCTTCCAAGCGGAATTCAAAGGGAAATTTATTTCACCTGTGGTGGAAACCAGAGAAGAAATGCAAACATTGCAAAATGTTGCTTGTGACAAACTTATATACATACTATACTTTTTCTGTGATTACTTCAGAATCCCAAGGTGCATACTACATCTGTTACATCAGAATGACACCCCCCTGAAAAAAGTCTGGTATGTTGCCTTACAGACATTTCAATGCAGTCATTCTGTGGTTAAATAAGACTTGGGAAATATTATATACAATGTTAGATAAGAGTTTTCTGGGTCATACTGACTCATACTGGGCTATCTGCCCCACAGTGATAATCTGAGATGTCTTGATTTTTTCTTCATCCAGACTAGGGTCTACAAAAACATAACTGTCTTAATCTAGTATTGGAAAAAGCCTGAAATGGAAAAGATTAAGTGGCACATATTCACAGCCTTGCATTAAAAGGGATGCACACTGATGAAGCATCTCTAAGTAGGATGTATGATACTGTGAAATTATTGCCTTCCTGATCTACAGTTACTGCTTTTGGCTGTTGATTAGATTACAATGAATTTTCTTATTCTTTTGATAGTTTTATTTCATGTGATTAATAATAACAATGTAATGAAATTAATCCTTTCTTATATCAAAGTAAAATTAGAATAATGACAGAATGTATATGGTGCTAATTTTAAAAGATGCACCTGAAAAGAACGTGAAATCTTTTCAGAGCAAGATGAAGGTATACGTTGAAGATATATCACTGAAATATGTATATTGCCTTGTAAGTATGCTTGAGTAATATTCCTTGCTTTTTATAATATATAATAAAAAATGTCCAATGCTAGAGTTAAGCTTTCCAATTTAAGAATTCCAAGTGTAGACTGATAAACTACCTTGTCAGTTTTGTTAATGCACTAAATTGGGCCAGGTTTTCACCATTTCAACTTCCCTTGAAAAGATGTCCTTTGGAAATTAGAAGGAGCTACTAGCTAAGCCATGCATTAATTCTGCTATGGACCAGTAATAAAGGAAACTACTAATCATCTGGTAGTTATTGCAATTTAATGACTCTGTACACAATACATGCATATCTAGAATACATTTAGAAAAGAATAGTTAGAACAAGTCTACATAACCCTGAATTTTACACCATATCTGCAGAGAATTGTATATTCTTAAAATCATATAGACCTGAACACAACTGAATGTTGAATGAATAAAACAACTGTCTCTGTAAACCCTAAACCAGGAATAATTTAAAAAATCTGTGGTCTGAAGTTGGCTTGAGACATCCCAGAAATACTTCCTGACACATTTTAAGATCTCTGAATCTGATCATGATTTTATTTGATTTTTAACTTTTTTTCTTTTTTTAAGTTACTTACATGCAAAACATAATGAAGGAAGGTTTAGTTCTTTGATTATTGGGTTTTTTGTTTTGCAACATTCATTAATAAATTCAAATAAGTCTTCCATGAGGACAGGCTAGATGATTAATCAACATATGTAGGGAATATTTAATTTTTTATAGAAGATCTGAACAACCTTTTCACTATTCCAAAAATCAGTGTCCTTTTTATCTTCTCCGGGGTCATCTATTTTTTTTTCAAAGAATGTGTTTCTCTGCTTTCGTGGCTTTCAGGAGGTATATCTTCCTCTTTTCCCTCCCAGTTGTTACTTGGTAAGGAAGACCATTAAAAGTTACAGCGTAAGTGTCCTGCTACAGTTTAATAATTGTAAAAATCTCTCGTGAGAAGGAATGGCCTTCCGGGAAATATCACATGCACAGCTCAATAATCCTAATCAATCTAATTAAATTTCTGTGAAATAAGCATTTTTAAAAGATTTCCAGAGGTCTGGTAAGTCTGTCTTATTGTTTAGTGTTGCAGGATTTACCTTTAATTTGGGAAGGTTGCTCAAATGTTGCAATGAATAATGCATTATATTTGAATGGAAAAGTCCTTGCAAAAAACCACTGCAATGGCAGACTTCTTGCTGTAATTTCCTGGTGCTTTGTGGTGGGTTGACGCTGACTGGATGCCAAGTGCCCGTCTAAGCTGCTCTATCACTGCTCTCCTCAGCTGGATAGGAGAGAGAAAACATGATGAAAATGTAGTGGGTCAAGATAAGGACAGAAAGAGATCACTCTTCAGTTATGGTCTCAGGCAAAACAGATCCGACTTGGGGAAAAATGTTTTAATTTATTACCAATCACATCTGAGTATAGTAATGAGAAACTAAACCAAATCTTAAAGAGAACCACCTTTGCCACACTCCTCCCTTCTTCCCAGGCTCAACTTGACATTGAAATTCTCTACCGACTCCCAGCCAGTGGCACCAAAGGACAGAAATGGGGTCTGTGGTCAGTACATCATGTATTGTCACTGCTGCTCCTTCCACCTTAAGGAAGGACTCCTCACATTCTTCCGCTGCTCCAGTGTAGGGTCTCTCCCATGGGAGAAACAGCCTCCACGTGGCCATAGAGCCATTGACCACAACTCTCTGGCTGTGTCCATCCAACCAATGCACTGACTTATCCACTAAATTGTCCACACTACAAATCCATGTCTCTCCAATCTGGACATAAGGATTCCACATGGGACTGTGCCAAAGGCCTTATAGAAGTCTAGGTAGATAGCATGGCTCAGTTTTCCCTTATTGATCATTACAGTCACTCATCACAGAAGGCCACCACTTTGGAACTATTTGCCTTTAGTGAAGCCATGCTGGCTGCCTCAGATCACCTCCTTGTCTTCTGTAAGACTTAACATTACTTTTATAAGGATCTGCTCCATAATCTTCCCAGGAAAAAGGTGAGGCTTATTGATCTTTAATTCCCTGGGTCTTCCTTTACACCCTTTTTAAAAATCAGAGTGATATTTCCCTCTCCAGTCACAGGGACTTTGCCTGACTGCCATGACTTTCCAAATATAATGGAGAATGGCTTGCAACATCAGTCAGCTCCCTCAACACCCTGCAATGCATGTCATCAGGTCCCATAGACTTGTAGCTATTCACTTTCACCAAGGGGTCCCAAACCTGTTGTTCACTTACAGTGGGAGGAACTCTGCTCCTCTAACTCCCACCTGGATGTTCAGGGACTTGAGAGACATAGGAAGCCTCTGAATGCTGGGCTGAAGAACTCATGGAGTACCCCTGTGTGTAAGCAGTCCTTCCGTTGAGCAGGAAGGAGTAGCAGGGATAAAGTGTGATGAACTGACCACAACCCACATTCTACTGCTCTGCTGGAGGGGAGAAGGTCAAGAATTCAGGAGTGAAGCTGAGCCCAGGAAGAAGACAGGGGTGGGGGGAAAGTGTTTATTTAAGATTCAGTTCTATTTCTCATTGTTCTACTCTGATTTGGTGGCTAATATATTAAATTATTTCAATGGTTGTATTTAAATT
This sequence comes from Pseudotriccus pelzelni, assembly GCA_035584735.1. Lineage (NCBI taxonomy): Eukaryota > Metazoa > Chordata > Aves > Passeriformes > Tyrannidae > Pseudotriccus > Pseudotriccus pelzelni. Next base: position 95,614,716 of record JAWMRA010000078.1, on the reverse strand, counting down.
ATTTTAATCCTATTAATGTAATAACTGATGAGTGAACTCTCTCTGGCCTGATGTCAATCCACAAGCCTTTCACTGTATTTGCTCCCCTTGTGCAGCTGAGGAGGGCAGTGATAGACCAGCTTTGGTGGGCACCTGGTGTCCAGCCAGCACCGACCCATCATGGAACAAAAGATCAAAGTTACAACCAGTGTCAAAATTCTGGCAGTGGATTAGTCCTTAGTTGAGACAGGTACAGGGCTGAAGATGAAAAAGCTGACATGCAGAATGATGACATTACACCAAACTATTAAAAAAATCTAACAGTTTTTTACTCTAAATGCAAATTTCTTGATACGGTCTTATTTAACAGCCTTATTAAAGCTGTCAATAGTAAGCAAAAATGTGATCTGCATAAGGAATCAATAACTGAAAGCAGGTGCTTTCTGTTCCTTTGGTAAAAAAGGTAATTTAAAAATAAAATTATAAAATAATAGAAGTTTTAATTTTGATCATTGATTACATGGATAGATGACTTTTTGTTTCCTAACTGATTTGCTCATGAGTATTTTCTTCTATATAACCCTTGCTGTAAAACATTAAAAAAACCCAAGACAGTTTACTTTGAATGAAGTTACTTTTGCTCTGATGCAACTACTTTTAGAGAAATTGTTGAAATGAAAGTGTTTATGATACTGAATTTAAAAAAAAAAAATCAGAAGTAAGAAAAGCCTCACTTTTACTGGCTAAAAGGTATAGATATTCAGAAGAATAATGTACCAAATTCAGCAAGGTAAAATTACAGGGCGTGAAAAAACATTACCTGTGAAAATCCAAAAGTAAAGTCCATATTGCTCATGGCAACATTATTCAGTTCTACAAGATACTAACATTAGCTTTGGAAAATTTGATAAATGGGGATTACAAAGCATATATTTAAGCAACATCTTTTTTTCTCCCTCTTCTCTGTCCTTCCATTCCCAGGTAGGTGTCAATTTCTTAGTCTTTCACATTAATGGTAGATGTACATCAGAATGCAAATTTCCTCAGTTAAACTTAGAATTAAAGAGAAAACTTGATTTTAAAACTAAACTTCCTGTGAGCTTGAATCATATTCCCATTATTCCAATGAGGATTGATTTCTATTAAAATTCCAGCCCATTTTAGTCTTTGTAATGAGCCTAAAATAGCTGCCAGCTTGCAGTGCTGGAATTAATGATAATTAAATGTAACACAAAATGTATTTCCATATTTTGTATTGCTTAAATGATTTCATCTCAGATGTAGTATGATTCTTTTTAGAGATGACTACTTCTATTTAATCTCTTTTCCAATTTTAATTTGAATTTCATATTGTTCCTGACTGTTTAATGAATATTTTGGGAGATGGCCATAGTGTTGTTAATTATACCGGAGACTGAGTATAATTAATTCTTTTGGACCCAAAGTCAGCTAGTTAATCGATTTCTGATGAAACTGAAGATTAAACACAGATAGTTCACTTCTTCCTTCATTCATTTTAATTTTTCCCTCTTTGAATTCAATCAGATTACTTTGGGAAGTCATTGCTGGCAAATCAATTTGTGGACCCATTTGGGGTATTATCCAGATGCTAATAGATGGATGATCCACTCAGGCCAGTCACCTTCCTATCCATTTCATTTTTTAATTTTAAAAGAAAACTGTTCAGTTCTTTGCAGTAGATTTACTGGCTTTATTTTTCATTTATATTTAAATGATTCTTAACTCCCTATTAACAATAAGTTCATTAACTAAGTACAGAATAAAAAAGAGTTCCATGAAGACCAGACAACTTAAAAAGTAAAAGGGCTGTATTGATGTAGAAGATATTCCTCGTATCAGTGAGGTATTTACTCATGTGGCAAAATTTGATTTTAGGGAATGGCCTGAGAAGGCTCAAATGAAAGAAAAAAAATTACTATGTCCAGAAATTCCTCTATTGTTTTCTTCCCTCCCAGTGTTATGTCATATTTTAATTTTTGATGGTGGGAAAAAACCGTGAAGGCTATAAGAAGATAATCAAAAAAGGGCAAGGAAGAAATTAAAAAGAACAGAAGGAGAACTTTCTTCTAGTCAAGGAGAGAAACCTTCAATATTTTTCATTTATTACTTTATTAATATAGTAACTGATAGCTCCAGTTTACTACTTTTATAGTGCAATGGCTCATGATCCAATTGTACTCTATCACTGTACTCAATATCCTTCTGTGAACAAACTCAAGACAGCTTTCAATGCTATTTCTTTATGGGTGAGTGAGAAAAGAGCAGAAGCGTACCATATGACTCATCACCTGTATTTTCTGGAAAACTAGGGCCAACAGTACAATATTTAAGAATGGTTACTTACATAAATTAATCCCTTTTTAGCAAGATGTGCAAACATATAATTCAATCTTCTTATCACTTCAGCACTTTATATGTCAAATTATTATTAAATTCACTACTAAATAAAAGCCTTGGTATTAATTCAGAAACATGTTCTGTTTTGCAAATGAAGATCAGACATGCATGTTCTTTGTCAGGAACTGTACAGTTTAACATTCAAACAGGAACTTTGTCAATCTGCAAAAAAGACTGCACCAGCTTAGAAGCTATTCAGTTTTTTAATTAATGATCTTATTCCTACTAACATTACTTTTACATTTAAAATTAAGGAAAATGTTAGTAGTTTCTCATAATATTAAGCCTTTTTAAGTTCAGTGTTCTTTGTTAGGAGGAACGTAAGTATTAAACAGTCATTAAAATCTAAGAAAAAATAACTTTCAAAAATTTTATATATATGCTTTACATTATAGAACTTCAGAGTGTTAGGTAAGGAATGTATTTGGTCTCAAAGTTGTAACATGAAGAGAAGACTAACAGGAGTAATGAGGGATATTTTGAATTGACAGTACCTCCACTTATTCTAAAAAAATGTTTATCTCCAAGTTATGTCTTGCTCTAGGAGATTATGAAGACAACTATCAAATGTTCTAGGCTCAAAACAACTTACTCTTTAAACAGTTGTCTTAACTGTCTGAATCTGGGAATGGAAGATTAAAGTGTTGAAATATAGAATACCTCTTTATAGCCTTCTTACCCCTGAGGTCTAAACAATGAGAGAGTAGGTGATTAGATCTTCAAATTCATGAAAGACTGCACACTAAACCTTGACGTGCCATAAAATGGAAATTTAGTCCTGTCTCCAGATAGAAGTACATAGTTACATAGTGTTTGGGTGATTTGACTGGACATACTATGGCCATTATATTTATGAAATATTAATTGAGTATTAGATTAGAATTGCTTTATTATTAATAAATTTAAAAAGGACATAATTTGATGTATAATCAGGGAAGCCTAGCCAAGAAACTGGATTTTATGTTTTGCGTACTTCCTTTTTAATGCCAAACACTCCTGTTCATGTTTGTGTTACCTGAAAAGATACTGAGAATCAGGGAGTCAGACTTTAAGTGTTGTTAAATTCACATTTGTAGCAACACTTAAAGCTAAGAGTTCGGAGAAGTGAATTTCAATGATGCCTTGGTTTTGTGGCTATTCTCACATTACCCAGCTATAAATGGACAGCTGATTATATGTATAGAGTTTCTGGATGTGAGATAAACAGCAGAATGTGATCCTAACTACATTGTCCCCTTCTTTTCCCTTTCCAGAGTTTCATCCCAAGCCAGTGTAGTTTGATCATATTATATGGAAATCTGGACTATACTGAACATCTCACCATGTTATTGATTGAAAAGTACCCAATTAGTAGTCACTGGAACAGTGTCTCTTTCTGTTTCTATATTTGGCTTTTAATATGCATTTACCTAGATAAATTACATGGAAATAATAGGAGGACGTGCTGAGTTGCTGGTGTTCTGTTTTTAATGAAAGAAGCAAATTCAATTAAGCTACTTATCATGTAACCAAAACTGATTTTCTACTTTATGTAGAAATTATCATCAGATAATATCATGTTGCTTATTTACACCTTTTATAAGAGGAACACAAGAAATCCCCATTAATTCCAGCAAATATAATCGAAGGACAGTAAATAACCTGCTGCAGTGAACTGCCACAATGCAGACTGCAATAAAGCAATGCTGTTAAGACTTAGAAACAAAGGATATCCTGGCACTCTGTCTTTCCACTGCTGCATTTCCTTGATTTATCTTTCTAAAAGTAATTATAGTTATGCTGATAATGATGATGTTGATGATAGCAGTGATAACAATAACAGCTGGTGTGGTAGAAGTTACTGCAAGCAAAATTAGTTTCATTCATTTAAAAAATAATCTGATCCATCCAACTGCTAAATATTGCTAAATGGAGCTATCGGTTACAGTTTGTGCCAAAAGACTGAAAACAAAAGCACTGCAAAATTCTCTGTTGAAAACGCTGAGAAGGACTCCAGATTTTCCAGCTACTTCTGTTGCCTAGAGCCAGCTTCACATTTTGGTACATTCAAGGTCAGTGCTATGAATCTGAATATGTGCAATAAACCTTAATTTTGCTTTCTGGCTCATTTTTTGCAGATGCCAAATATAGTCAAAAGCCTGTTTAAAAATCAAATTGTACAACTTTGTCTTTATTTAGCTCTTTTTTTCTTCCCTGTAAAGAGATCATGATTATTTAATGAGTTTGTTGTACTATTAATAAGTATTTCATTACAAAAGGACTGTTTCAAGGTTTCTGTCTTAATTTTCAATTTTTTCATAAGATGGCTTTAAACATGTAAAAAAGATTATGATCGTATTTTCCCATGTAAAACTACACTTCAAGCTGTTGATGAAAGTGATCCTGTGGGCAAAGAGGAGCAAAAATCAAAGAAACAACAAACTACAAAAAAAACACAAACCAAGCCAATCCAAATCTAGACATAGGAACTTTCTCAAATGAGTAAAAATTATGAACTCTCAAGTTTGTTTCTGGAGACCACATGATTTGTGTTTGCTACACATAGCTGTTTCTTAAAATTTATCAAAAGGCAAACTGCCAAAATAGCAGGTTTGTTATTACTACTAGCAGTGCTGTTAATAATAATTTTGCCAACTCTACCACTCCTTCATTATTTTCACCTAGTTCTTTTTCAACATCACTCTACTTTTCCCCCTTAATTAGATTCTTTGTTCACTTGTTAGAAGCTGAAGTTTTTTCAAATATGAGGGTTTCTTATCTTTTCACTGAAAGATTAAGCTGAAGAAAGAACATGATTATGTTATATATGTTATTAAGCATAATGTTATAAGAAAGCTCCTCACGTCAAAGAGAAGAAATCTTCAGTACCTTCCGTCAGGATTACTGAGGGATTCAAACTATGGCTGTGCAGAAACACAGAAACCTTTCTGCGGACATAACCTCAAATCCCTGGTCCCAACCTCTCCGAACCAGAGGGTTTCTTGATTTCTCTGATTCTTTAGTTGGATTACTTCTGGCATTCATGTCAGAACAAAACCCAGCTACACAGGGATAGAAAATGAGTCCCACTAAATTATGAGATTTTAGCCTAGAAAAAAGAGCAGTGTCCTGGAGGCAGATACCTCTCCAGGCTGGACTACAAAATGAGTCAGATAGTGATTGTAGACAGATCACAACATGTTACTTAAAAGAAAACTATTAAAACATTTCTGATGGTGAAGTTCTGAGGCCTAGGTCACAATAGTTTAAAGATACCCATGTTCAAAGCAGAAGTAGTTTAGGCTAGTCCTTACTTTTCCTTTACATGTTCCCCCATTTTGGGGGACAGCAAGCTCTTTCTGTTCATGTCCTATAAAACCTGGCTGTGCTATGATCTGCCTTCTCTAGCCATTATCTGCCAAGAAAATCCTTAAAAAACAGATAGAATGAACTTGTATTTCACCAAGAACCATGTTAACAAGACAGTATAGACTCATTAACGAAACATTTTTTTTACAAAATGTATTCTTTTTCTGAATGCATTTTAAAACTAGATGTTATTAAAAAATTAAAATATTGTACAGATCACAGACATTTCATACAGAAAACTTAACAAAAAATTGTCTCCCATTCTAATCTAATTCTTAAAAATGTTTAATGAGAGAAAGTAGGATGGTGATTATAAAGGAATCTATTTCCATATGATATGTGAATGTTTGTATTTAATTTTTATGAGGATAAATATTGAACACCTGATGCTTCACAAAATTAATTGTCTGATGCTGGATAGATCAGCTAATATCATTATGGAAATATTCTGAGTGATATACTTGCAATTGCCATGCATATTGCAATAAGGCAGTGCAGTGGGAACTTTTATTTGCCATGGCAACCATTAATTGGATATGCAGGAGGTGGTATTTTGCTTTGAATAAATCTGACTGGGTCAGCAATTGAATGTTTCAAATAAATTATCCATATTTTACACAATTTTTCACATTTTTTTTCAGGTCTTGAATTACTTTTTCTTCTTATCTACGTGTTCCTCATAAAGGAATGGGACAAAAATGAATGGAACCCTGGGACATTTTGTTTTATGATTATTTTTGTGAATGCACATTTTGTATTTCTAAGTCAGACAAATAAAAGCTGATTGCAATTACATTTGTATTCCCTTTATGTGTTCTCAGGCCTCTTTCTCCATTGTTTCTTTCTCATGTGACTATTATTATGGATCAAATAGCTGCTTTGCATAAATCATTTCCATAAAAATGCATAGTTGGTTTTGATTTACAGAGAGTTTGAAATAGGAGACAGTCTTTTTGCATATCAGACCAGGATTTTGATTAATATACATTGGAATGTATATATGAAAAATTAACTTCCAAAGAAATGAATCTTAAGAAAATACTTAGAGAGAAATTATTAAAATCTGAAGACAACAGACATTTCAAGACAAGAAAGTGTGAAGTGCAAAAAAAAGATTTTTCTTTGAGTTATGCATTCCATGGCATATTCATTAATAATTTGTTTAGAAACACTGTGACTGTTTCTATGTTAAGCCATGCTCTCAAATTACTGTTTTTCTCACAGTAAAAACCACATGAAAATCTGAAAGCATTTATGAATGTGATTAATTTTATACATGAGAGTAGTCGTGCCTAAGCCAAGGAAGACAACTATAAATTCAAGGTCATCTTATTTTCCTTGCTTATTTGTGGAGGCTTTTTATGATATTAATAAGTCAATATTCATATTATTCCATATTATATCGGGATATATTTAGGAAAGCATCTGGATTCAATACAGGACAAAAATATCTTCCTAAGATTAGTCACTGAACATAGTGATGCTTCAGAATTAGTCCACAAAACTTCATCCTGCAGCACAGTCCAGGACTTTGTCAGATTGCTGGGCACGTCACTGCTCACAGTCCTGAAGCCAGACCCTGAGGAGAATTTGAAGCAGGATGTGTGCAAAACACTGGGTACTCTGTGTGGATCAATATATGAGTTCTCTAGGCTGGGTAAGACTTATTTATAAACACACCATTCCCCCAAATAATTTGTTGAATGTGTCCCAACCAGCTGCAGACTTTGTTTTAAAGATGTGGTGAAGTTAGTGCAGTTTGGAGGGGTTTGGGGTTTGTTTGGTTTTGTACTTGTTTTCCCAAATAAAACTAATATGTTATTGTCTCATATATAATTATTTGATAAGTAGATAAATCTCCCAGAAGCGGTTCTTTTACTGTTGCTTACTTGACAGGAGTCAGCAGGGGAGAGGGTAGATCAACATATTGTCTTCTTGAATATACTGTCCAGTTCTTCTGTGGCAAGAACACCTCCATATTCCAACCAATAGACTGCTATATAAAAGGTACATTTCCTTCTTATGCAATGCAGCATTGGATCACTATGTAGCAATAACGCTCTGAGAATGGTCTATTGGATTGTCCATCTCAGAAGATCCAAAATTTAACATGTGAATTTTATGCTCTCTATAATCTTTCCTCATTCATGGCCATAATATTTTTATATTCTCAGGAAGACTCCCTTTAACTGTATGACCTTCGGTTGAAAATCCTTTTTCTTTTTACAAATACTAGTTTTCAGATCAAGCAAGATGCTTAAATGAATTTATTCTTGATATAACAGAAAACTGTGACAGTTTTGTTCTCAGCATAATGAGGACATATTAACTTTAATTGAAGTCATCACTAAGATGTATTGAGCTAAAATGCTGATGCAGAGCTACAGCGTTCAAAAAATCATGGTGGTGACACAAAATTTCTGGGTTTAAGATAACTTGTCATGCAAGCAGTTATAACAGAATCCATCTAAAAATGCAAGTATAACCCTCTAAATTATTCCATTATATTAACCCTGAATTATCCCTTTTTGTCCATGATAACAAAAATAATATCAAGGAGTGATTTAAAAGGTGCAACCAGGTTTAATTAATCAAGGAAATTGATTGTAAGTAAAAACTTTCATATAACAATTTTCAGCCGGTAGAACAAATATCTAATTTATATTGTATTGTAAATCTGCCTATTTCTGGGAAATGCTGCATGTTTGACTATTTTAATTATTTTCCATCAAAGTTTCCTTCATCCTTTTCCTGTTTATTGAGAGATTTAAATTCATGGTCCGACCTGTGTTATATTAGATACCTACAAATTAACAGTTTCGAAGTTAGTGTTCTCTTGGTTACCTGCTTTCCGTGTAAACAATTGGATCATCAGCAACAAGAGTTTAGCATAACTGTACTCTAACATGAAGCAAAAGGCATCAATGCTAAGGTTACAGTGAAGTCCTTAACTAATATGAAATCAATTTCCATATTTATTTGGCCTGAATAGTGTAATTGTTTTTAATAACACTGTAATGTGAGCCAAGATCATACTATTATCTTAGAGAGGCCTCCTATATAAATGAAGAGTTCTCTTGATCTCTTGTTCTTAAATTTTAAGTATTTCAGGAAGGTTGCAGACATATATTTTTTATTTCCCAGTTCAAACTCTTACTTTATTTTTATTTCTGGGCTAAAAAAAAAAAAAAGGAAGAAAAAAGGAATAACAAATAAGAAGATTTTACTTTTTTTTTTTTTTAATGTAATATTTAAACAAAAATGTATCTAATTTATTTGCCAGCTCTTTTTCTCTGTGTGAAATGCAGCATCTCTTTGGGGGGTTATTGCTGCCATGCAGGCAGCAGTCATTTCAGAGAATGTGACATTACTTGTTTAGAATTCAATTATGTTTTCTTTCATGTCAGACAATATTAAATGATCACTCAAATTTCGGTCCTTTGACATTAGTAATAGCTACAATTTATGGCAGATGATTCCTCAGATGTCAGAAGCTTGGACCAATGGAGAGAAACCTTTTTATTTTACATGTATATAACACCTGATAATCAAGACAATTCAGAAATGTCTATTACAGAGGAAATAGTCTTTCTTAATTTCTGTATAAAGAGACACTCAGAAGTTTGGTTGTACACTCATTCATTTTAGAAGACAAACATTTTCATGACATGTAAGTTGATGTCTGGTTTTCTTCATTCAGGAACCTCATGAATGACCACCCTTAAAAGTCCTTCCTGTCTTCCTTCCTCTTTCACTGGGTTCTTGGTCACATCTTCAGTACACTGTCAAAGACAGGGACCTTCACATTGAATGCCTCATTTTTATCAGGTTAATTTGCTGTTGTTGACCTTCTCACCCATTCTCTAGTAGGAGTTGATGCAAAGCTGGTAGTTAGACCTCTGAGAGTTATCTAACAGATGGCAGAAGTGAAAAGATCATAAGAGAATGATGATGAAGGTGTGCAAATTTACTTAAAATTGAAATGTAGATATCTGATTAAATTTACACTTAGTGTTCAGAAATAGTGTAGAGGTACTGGTCAAGTGTTTTTTCCCTTTTGTTTTTCTTTTCCTTCTCTTTTTCCTTTCATTCACCTGCCTGAAAAGAGAATTACTTTATGATACAGAGCTTTCTACAGTCTTGTTTGACTACTTTATTTCTAGGTTAATGATCTACACAGGATGGATCTCAATGCTTTTTCAGAAAATGTAACTGTTCAAATTCAGAAAGGTTGGTTATTAGCTGCTGTAATTTATTAAGGGGATTATACTTTTGATCTTTCAGCTGTACTGATTTCTTAGTTTCTACAGAGCTTTTACAAGTTAATTGTTTTTGACCCAGTTCTCACACAAGTGTAGATTTTTGAATCCACAACAATGAATTAAAGAACCTATCACCTTTGAACAGAAAATAGATGTTTGTTCCTTGACCCTTTTGAAATCTCTTCCTCAATAATTTAACACGATTTTTTAAAAGAAAATTGCTGTTTCACGAGATACAGGACTAAAATTATCACCATTTTTGGTATATTGCTTGTGTCATATAATCTCCTTTGCAGACATACTTTTTCTTCTTCATTAGCCTCCTCAATTTGCACCTCTATAAGACATCTTACAACACACATATATTTTTCATTAGTATTAAAAAAAAAATTAAAATAGTGGGAGGTTTTGTTTCCTTTGCATGGGCAGTAGAATAGGATGCTTGCATCCCAGAAAGCCAACAGCATGTTGGGCTGCATCAAAAGAAGCACGGCCAGCTGATCAAGGGAGATGATTCTGCCCCTCTACTCTGTCCTCATGAGATCCAATCTGGAGTAATGCGTCCAGCTCTGGGAGTCCCAACACAGGACCCATAGGACACAGATCTATTGGAGTGAGTCCAGAGGAGGGTCACAAAGATGATCAGGGACTAGAGCATCTGTTCTACAAAGACAGGCTAAGAAAGTTGGGGTTATTCAGCCTGGAGGAGAAAAGGCTCCAGGAGACCTTATAACAGCCTTCCAGTACCTAAAGCAGGCTTACAGGAGAGATGGAGAGCATGTAGAAGCATAGAATCATAGAATCAGATGGGTTGGAAAGGACCTCTGAGATCATCACATCCAACCCTTGATCCACTACCACCGTGATTACTAGCCTATGGCACCAAGTACCACACCCAGTCTCTTCTTAAATACCTCCAGGACCACCCTGGCAGCCCATTCCAGTGCCATATTACCTTCTCTGTAAAGAATTTCTTCCTGTAGAGAATGTAGAGACAACAGGAAATGGTTTTAAATTTAGAGGAGGTTCAGATAACATATTATGAATAAATTCTTTCCTGTGAGGGTGGTGAGGCACTGGAATAGGTTGCCCAGAGAAGCTGTGGATGCCCCATTCCTGGAAGTGTTCAAAGTCAGGTTGAATGGGGCATTGGAAAACCTGGTAAATTGAAGGGCTCCCTGCCCATGGCAGGGGATTGAAATTAAGTGATCTTTAAGGTCTCTTCCCACCCAAACTGTTCTATAACTCTATGATGATTATTGGCTGATATAAATATTTCTGTTATGTATGTTTCATGTATTTATTTTTTAATTGAATTTTCCTTTAAAAATGGTTGTCAGAACTTACAGAACTGAGCAAGTAATCTCCGCCAATGTGTGTACACGGCAATGAATTCAATTGTGGTACTGATTACTTGTAGCATCTTATTAAAAACAGTTAAAAATGAATGGTTTAGCATATGTCTTGGACTTCAACTTGCTCAGACATAAAATTGAAAGTGAGCAGTCATCTATCAAAAACAGCAAAAGTTTTTGTAGAATACTAAAAGAAGGCTTTTGTTGGCTTTCTCAAAGAGTATTCATAATGCAGAATAGTTAAGTATTTTAAGATATGTCTCAAATATGGAGTTGCTCTAATTCCAGATTTCTCCAAGAATCATCCTCAAATTTGTGTTTGAAGATTGTATAAAAAATTTTTTTTTCAGAGTGTATATTTGAATTATATTGTATTATGGTAGAGATAATCTCAAAGTACTTTGTAAAACAACCTAAAATAGAATGTTAAACCAGTTTTGGTCACTTCAATACAGGAAATATATTAAGCTGCTAGACTGTCCAAAGGAGGGCAACAAGGATGGTCAAGGACCTTGAGGGGCAGCCATATGAGCAGCGGCTGAGGGCACTTGGTCTGTTCAGCCTGGAGAAGAGGAGACTGAGGGGAAACCTCATTGCAGTTACAACTTCCCCAGGGAAGTGGTCACAGCACCAAGCCTGACAGAGTTCAAAAGCATTTGGATGATACTCTCAGGCACATGGTGTGACTCTTGGGGATAGTCCTGTGCAGGGCTAAGAGATGGACTAGATGATCCTTGTGGGTCCCTTCCAACTCAGCATGCTCTGTGATTCTGTGAAATGTTAACCTTTATATTGTCTCCAAATAAGTATTCTAAAAATATTTTTCTCACCAATTAGTGTCAGATATTCACCAAAGAATGCAAAAACCTGAAAAGTATGTTTTCTATCTCAATTGGTTGCACTTTTCCATTGCATACTCAGATTTAGAGTAGACTGCGTGAGAAGCTTTAAAAGGTCTCCCAGAATATGTTAGTCAAAAATTTTATTCACCTGAAGTTTTTTTGGACTGCTTGATTAAGCAATATTAAATGATATTTTACACAAAAAGATCATTGACTTTTTATTTTTAATACCTTTGGTTTTTTAACCCTGGCTTTGGATGTTATGAAGGCAAACAATAAAGAAAGTTTGCATTATTCTAATGGTTTTCATAGTAGAACTGGCTTCCAGTGTGTTTTGCTGTAGAAAATGAGAAATTAAACTGCCCACTTACAGACTTTTTTATTGAGATTCCCTGGAAAAACACCTATATTTCTGAAGAAAAAAATACCTTCTTATTAAAACAAACTATATGAGATTTTTGTGTTTTCTCATTCCCTATTATAACTATCTTCCCCATATAAAAGACAAGCTTGAAGCTTGATTAAAAAAAAATTCCTATTTAAAACACCGTAGTGACTTTTACAGGGAAAATCAGCAAAAGGAAAAATCAAATCAAATCTAATGCAACCCTTAATACTGCAAGGTGTCCATAGTCTGTATTTTTCAAATAAATAACACAAACAATACAAAAGAAAATAAATTCTGAGGGTTTCATATTAATTAAAATTCTACTTGCAAATATGAAAAAGTCAGTTTGGCTGTTCTTAGCTATAGACACTTTCAGAGTAGTAATTATCAGGCTTCCAGATATCCATGGTCAAGAGATCTGGAGAATTAGAAATAACTGCATTTAGCTGTTTGGATACTATATTTAAGCAAACTGCTGTTTCCAGAACATGTGATGCTGTTTTGATAGTTTTCATTGTAATTATATAGTATCACTGTGCCTCTATCATATCTTTTAGCTTCATGATATACCATGCCCTATCCATGCACTTGCTGTGACAAGGCCAGTCTCTATGTGACAAAATCTAACCCAGAGCCCAGACTGGAATAAAAGTTAGTCTTGGCTCCTTCCTCCTACAGAGTAACCTCTATGGATGTTACTGGTGTATCTTATACCTAGAAACAGATAGAAGCCCTCTTTCCATATGGCTCAGTTTTGACAAGGATTTATTCAATATCAGAATAAAATCAAAAATTTAATTATTTATCAGAGTGTTGGACATTTAGAGACACATCATGATTATGCGCATGGCCCTTCATCACTACAAACTATTTCAGGATTGAACAAAGCAAAAAGAGCTATTCCAAAGCTATTTGAAATAACACAGTTTTTCCAGTTATTCTCTCACTAGTGACTGTTCACCAAATTCATTTGCTTACCAAATGTATGAAATCAGATTTTATTTTTCATCTTCTCTGGGATTTTTGTTTGGAAGTCTGGGGTCCTCAGCTCCTGCGGTGTCTTTAATTTTCATTTGAACAGTCAGCAGTTCATGACCTCTTGTCTGGGGCTGTCACCCAGAGCTGGGTGTGCAGCTTCAGTACCTGTACTGAAGGTATTCCTCAACATATCCTCCTTCCCCTGGCACCAATGTCAGGCTGATAGGCTGTAGTTCCTTGGATCCTCCTGCCAGCCCTTCTTGTAGATGGGTGTCACACTGGCTAGCTTCCAGACAGCTAAATTTCAATTTTTGTGGCAGTAGTCAGATTGAGTTCTAGTTGGGCTTTGTCTCTTCTAATTTTCTGTCTGCATAATCTTACAACGTCTTTGCGGTCATACTGAAATGCCTGCCCCTTCTTCCAGAGTTGATACACTCTCTGAGTTCCAGCCATACCTCTCTGTTCAGCCAGGCCAGTCTTCTTCCTCTCTGGCTCATCTTCAGGCACATGGGGATGGCCTGCCCCTGTAAAAAAGATTTCCTCCTTAAAACACATCCAGCCTCCCTGTTCTCCTTTGCTCTTCTCAACTGCCTCCCAAGGGATTTTCTCAATCAGCTTCCTAAACAGACCAAAGTCTGCCCTCTGGAAGTCCAAGGTGACAGTTTTGCCCCTGCTGCCAACTGTTCCAAGAATCAAAAACTATCATTACATGATCACTATGCCCAAGACAGCTTCCAACCATCATATCACCCATCAGTCCTTTTCTGCTCCCAAGCAGTAGTCCAGTGGGGAACTTTTCTTAGTTGACTCCTTCACCAGCTCCGTCAGGAAGTCACCTTCCACACACTTCAGAGACCTCCTAGACATTTTTCTCTCTGCTGTGTTGTGGATTTTGTTACAGAAACTACTCCTTGCCTCTTTTCCTGTTAATAAGGTGAGAGAGCAAGGCACAGGCATGAGTTGCTTTCATTTATGTGAAAAATTATGTGCTTTCATTATGAAAGTGATTTTTAAGGCTGGGTGCTAAAACTTTTTGTCAGTCAGTTCTATGACTTGTTCCATTTAAAAAAAATATTATTTATTTCTCTTGCACTTTCAAATCCCAAAAGCTTTGTGCAGCTAATTACAGTCTATGTGCAGTTGAGAGCATGACAATAAGCAACCAGTCAATTCCATTACTGTGAGGGTGATACTGTGAGGGCTATGCCCCATATCATTTGCTTCTCTGTAATACAGGCACAAAACACTCTGAGTTCCAGTGTTTTCCTGTTATTACATTTTAAATCATATAGCTAACGATAGCTTTATAGTCACTTGGAAGCACATGTGCTATGAATACAAATACCAAGAGACTAATAACTTTGTTTTTAAAAAGCAAGAGTTTGATTTATAGTAGGACAAGCAGGTAAGGAACAACCTTGTTCCTTTCATCACTGATAGTAATAATAATGATATTGCCACTAATAATAATTATTATTTTATGATTACTATTATTATTTTATTTTAAAATGTTATTTTAAAATATTTATGCCTATGGTCAGAACATTACTTTACTCTATTAATGCCTATCATCAAATCCAAAAGAAAGAACAAGAAAGTGGTTTTTAAAAGTTTTTCTCTTTTTCTTTTTTTTTTTTTTTTTAACTATAAACTATAAAGATCCTCCTAATTCTTAATGGGTTTAAACAAAGAAACCCACAAAACTTAGTTAGAAATTAATCTTTGACACAATGTCAGAACTGTAAAAAAAATTCTTTGTAATGACCTGAAAAGAATAGCAGTAGAAAATACAGTGTCCCAAACCTCACATTTGTGGAGCGCTGCACTTATTTGTTGACACAAAGCTCGTATAAAAGTTCTTTTGTAGAACTTTATATACTTTTGTTTTATATAAGACTGTGGGATTTTTCCACCAACAAAGGGGAATACTGAAATGGCAAAGAGCCACCAGAATAATTCCCGCAATTTTTCTCAGAAAAGGAATGAGCTTACTGTCCTTGTGTTTTCAACATTAGAGACACTCTAAAAGACACTCTAAATGGAACATGTATGAAACTTTACATATTTTCATGCTGTATTATTCTGACAGTCCTTTCTTTGCTATGTTAAGGACAATAACTCACTCATGGACTGGTTTGATGTACATTTATACATCTAAGAATAAGTAAAGTCAGTCAGGAACTCTTTTAACTTACTGCAAAACATTTTGCCTAGCATATTGCATTCAGGGTCAAGATGAACTTATGTAAAAAATATTCTGCTCAAATATTCATTAGATATCTGCAACTTCACAAAAAAATAAAGAAATATGTAACTTTAAAAACAGTCTTCAAAACTAAATTTTGAATGGAAATTTAAAGTGTAGTCTCCATAATGCCTTGACCATAATGTCAATTAACATTTTTTTTCTATTTATATTCTAATCTTGCAGTCTGATAAGCAACTCAGTAGTCAGTTTTCCTCTATTCTCTCGAATATCAGAATTGTAAGACTAAATTATCTCTCTTGTAAAGATTATCTACTCCAATGTATAGTTTAATCATTTGGTACAACTTGTAGAAGTTCCAGCATTGAAAGGCTGGGTGCTCATAATATGTGATTGCTGGTTACTCACTTGGGTTCTCATAAATAAAAGTTCATTTTCTATTGCATTGGGGCTTTTTTAAAAATAAACAAACAAAACCAAACAAACAAATAAACAAACAAAACCCAACAACAACAACCAAAAAAAACAAACACCAAAGTAAAATTCTTAGTTTTCTCCCAAATCAGACAGGAGAAAAGTTTGTAGGTTGAAGTGCGTCATTTGGGCAAAAGAGTTTGTAATTTATTTTCCTCTAAGACAATTTTTTTTTCTCCTTTACACGTGTACGCATATTCTGGATTCTGAGTGCACATTTTGATCAAGATATTATTTTCCTTTTTATCCCTAGAGCAATACTTATTTTAGTTCCTTGGTTAAAATTCATAGTGTGCTGTTATATCACTTTTCTTTTATACATGTATATGTGCATGTACTTCAGAGGGGGGTTCCTCAGTGCATGACACCCCTACATCTTCCACACCTCATAAAACTTGACAAAAAGGAAAATTTTCTGAAAGTTTCGTCCTATAGAAATATACTGTAGCTGAATCATAACAGCATCACTATGATTACAGCAGTTTATAGAGAGGAAAATATTGCTCCTGTTTGCAAGATCAAAAATGTTTTTCACCACTTGAAAACACTACTCCTGTGGAGAGATGCTATCTTAGATATATATTACCTGTTTTTAAGAAAAATACAGCTGCCTTAAGGAATAGAAAGGAATTAGTTCCCAACCTTTCTTGACGTGATCATAAACTTGCATGCTGAACATAGAAACCTAAATTCTTCTCTATGTTGACAACGACACAGAAACAACAATTAAGAGACAAAAGGAAAAAAATCTGCTGCTGCCAGTTTCTCTCTCCTCACTTTTAAGAAAGGAAATTGATTAACAAAATGGTTATTCCAGTGATATGTATTCTTTACACTGAATGCCAAAGGACATAAAATGCAAATATGGGTCATGGCAAGTCCATCCAGAACAATACAAGAATCAAGGAGAGAGGTAAAGGCTAAGGTAGAAAGAAACTGAATGATTGCAATCCTACTAAAAATTTTCTACCACTCAATAAAAACCTCTCAGTAAGAGAGAGCACAGATGTAGCACCACTGAGTAAATTCTAATGTTCCCTTGTGTACAAGCCCTGCCAGATTAGCTGCGAGGAAGCATTGTTAAACTAGCAATTTGGGAAGTTAGGACATTCTGCCATGGCTATTTTTTGTGACATCCCAAAGTCTGATTCAAGAGATTCATTGTCACACTCTTCTGGTACAAGTTGCACTTTTCTTAACTTATCCTTTTCTTTTTTTCTTCTGTATTTTAAATTTATATCTTAAATTTACACTGATGATTGTAGGAAAAAGTAAAAGAAAATAATGTAGATGTGATGATTATACGTGTCCAAAATGCTGCTGTGTATAACAACAGTCCTGGCTCTAAGCCTGTCTTTCCCAACCCTCACAAATCACTTTGCCGATGACGTTTGGGTCAAAATGTCTCGGTGGCACTGGAAAGAATTTTTACGTTTTCTAAGCATACTCTCCTTTTGTGATCTATCTTTTTGCTCCATTTTTCTCTTCTCTTTTTTGTCTCTAAAATCAGTTTTACTACCTGGTTCACTTGCCCGTCAGTAGCCATCACTGTTTGACCACTACAATTTGCTCTTACAGACTGTAACTTCCTGCTATTATCCTGTGTCAGCACTTTTTCCTGCTCACTCTGGAGTACACAAATCAATCTAATGCAAAATAACTAGTTGCTGTTACTATAAATCAAAACTACACCAAGACCAAAAAAAATTTGGGCAATACTGCATGATTACCAGGTAACTCATATCAATCACCATTGAACAACCTTGAGGCAAGCTCAGGCCAAAACAAGCCCAGACAAGTTGAAAGATCCTTCACTGTCAGGTAGACTCTGTCCTTTTTATTACAATTGTATCAGCATCAAACCTGTCAGGATATTGAAACCACTGTAAAGAAACCAAATAAATACCTATGTCATTTTTCTACATATTGTTCTTTGGTGGGGTGGTTTTAATCTGGCTAAAATTTGGGAAAGATTACACAGGTTGCAGCTACAATATTAATGGTAGTTTTATATACCCATTTTCAGTGCTTGATTCAGAGACCACAAGAGACTGGTTTATGAAGAAATTTAAAGGATTACTGTAAGAAATGGAAGAATGTAGTACTTCCAAGGTGTACATAGTTTTTCCGTGGTTGAGAGCTGAGGAAATGTGATACAAGTATATCTGTGAGAACTGTAGTGTTTTAAGGAGAAACACTAGGACTGTGACAAGAAATTTCTAGGAAGATCATAAGGAAAGGCTGCTCCTGATTTATTTTATTTTTTAATAAAGGTCTGAATGTTCTATTTGGATTATTATTTTAATAATATTAACACAACAAAAGATTTAGTATTTATTGATGTTAGAAGGAGCTTTCCTAGAGCTGTATGAAAAGTTACTGCAGTACAGAAATTATCTAGATTTTAGAAAACTGTGGTTTTATACAGAATAGTGAGTGGGATGCAAGAAAAATAATGAACTGTTTACATTGTAAATAACTGAGGTACCAATTATTATCAGAATGAATGTGACTTTAAAAGAAACTGAATGTCTTATACTCTGATAGAGATGACATAATAATACATAATTTTCTTTTAAAATAACATATTTTTTTAGTTCCTTTTTTTTTTATTATGAGCTTCTATACAGTAATTTTAGCACAATGCTCTCTGTGTTAGAAAATTTACCCTTTATGTTTTATAATCACAAAAACTTTCAGTTAAAATACTTATTTCTAGTGCCTGGGACTTCAAATGTAATTTTTCATATAGAAATATTTCTAGTTTTCACAATTACAAAGAAGGTCATGGGAATATAACTTTACTCCAAGACTGAAAGCAGGGAATATAAATTATAAAAAAAATATTTTAAAATTGTTTTGGTTATTTTCAAGACAGCTGAGAGCACGGAGAGTGAAATATCAGTTCTTGCTTCCTAGTTCTCATGACTACCTTTAGTATTTGGTTTTGGTGGACTTTTGCAACAGCAAATTTAGTTGATTAAATATTTCTGAGCCAAATAAATTTCTTTGCATGCATTCATATAGGTGCCAGCGGTGGCCATATTCACCTCAAAAGTCAACGTGTTGGCACTGATGGTTTAAGTTTATCTATCAGTTAACTCTATTTGCCACATTTTTTAACTCTTTAAAATTATATTGTTGGAAAACAAGTAGCCTTGGATTGTGATTTTATTCTTCTTTAAGATTTTTTTTTTACCCATTCACTCAAAAGACTCATACCTGGAGAACAAGAAATTGCATTTCTCTGCAAACGAAATAAAACTCCACAGTTGTTTAAGCTAGCAAATTTGAGAAAAAAAGTTTGTTTTAAGAGCTATATCACAAAGATAAGGTGAACACAATGATATATTCGATTTTTATTTTAAGAATTAATGCAATCAATAACATTGCTTGTATAAAATATCACTCCTGTAGCCGATGAGAAAGTTATGTAAAAGTGACTATACAATCAATCCTTGAAATTATATACGTACATAACCTAGCAAAGGCAAGTATATTACACACTACTAAATCTCCAAGTGCCTTAATTTTTCCTAAGTGAAATTGCAAAAACGGCTCAACTCTTTTACAACTTAAATTAATCCAAGAGAAAAACTAACTAACTAACTAACTAACTAAACAGCAAACAAATAAATTAGAAACTACTCACAAACTACCCACAAGAAAAAAAATCCCGTAACAACAACACAATGAAGAACCACGCTGCAGCAGCAAAGGCACAGGGAAATCATCACTGAACTTGGCCAAGTACATTTAATAAACACTTAGATGAAAAATTAAAAATGCCTTATATCTTAATGGGAGACAGTGTTTGGATGGATCAAACATGCATCAGAGCAATACAGTCACCAGTGGCTGTCAGTTCAGTAAAATGACTTAGCTGCAGGATGCCTTCTGTGCGTCATAAAGCCTCCTCAAAGTGACAAACGTTCTGCCACTTGCTGCAGATGCACGGCTATTGTGCACAGCAAGGACTGAATATATCATTACAACCCTGTGTATTCCTAATTTGTATTGTCACGTGAGAGCTAAAACCTGGAATGAGGCCCTGAAGGCACAAGAACTAATGAAATCTGCCTGGCTTTAGAAGAGTAATCCATCACAGACACACGGTGGCCCTTTTCTTTAGGCTGTGTTGATGAAAATTTTGTCCTCTCTCATGCCAAGTGACATTTTCTTAACTGTGCAAGACAGAACGTTTACCTAAGATTAACCTCCCCATACTAAAATACACTACGGTTAGAAAATTCTAAGTTCATTTGAAGTATTTCTCATTAAGACGTGGAAGGAGAGGAAATAAAAAATAGGAACAAAAAGAAATTTATTGGCCAGGTCTTCCCTGTTTAGCTATGGACTTAAAAAGAAAATATAAAACAAGGGAACAGTGTTATAATAGTAACACTTATCTCAAAAGTGATAGCCATATGCATGGATTTCAGTATCAGGCCAGTTTTTTTAAAAAAAATTAGCTACCTAGATTTTGCTTTTATCTAATGTAAGTAAATATCTTCATATTTTCAGTAAGAGTTGAATAAGATGTTTATTTGTTTTGGTTTTTTTTCTTATTTTACGTTTTTTAAAAATAATATTTGATTTTCTTTATAATTTTGATAATCATAATAAGACCAACTTTATGGATATACACTGAAGCAACGTCCTGGGACTGTTGAATTACAGCTGCTACTGCTTTATGGTGTTTATATACCCTTTAGCATTGCAGAAGTTTTTTTTTTCTCTGAGGAGCAGTGGCTCAGTAGCCGAAAATTTACCCCAGCTGCATTAATAACCTTCCACATGCACATGACCTTCAAAACCCAGGCTGAATGAACTTGTGATGCTGTTTTGGACCAGAGGAAGCTAAGCCTCTACTTCACTGTTCATTATTTCACTATTTCACTCTTTCTAATGACTTTTTATCTGCCCATTTGTCTTATTTTTAATATCCTTTTCTTGACCAACAGAATGATTGTCTCTAATGACAGCAGTACCTGCACTTTCAATCCCACCACTAAAAGGGCTGTTAAATCAGATGCTATGATGCCCTCCAAAGCGACTGTTCTTTGGGAATGGGTAAGTTATGCCCTTATTCTTTTCTGCAGTTATGTTAATGATCAGCCCTCACTGCCCAAGTCTTGTGCTTGGAGAAATTGTTCGTAGGATGATCAGTAGCAATTTCATCCAAATAAATTTAGTACAAACAGCTACCTAAATCTTCTGGAAAACTGTTCATTTGATCTTGGTTCTTCTGCTTTCAGAAAGCTTACATGATTACAGATTAAATTAATTAGCGTGCAGACAACAAATCCCTATCTCACTTCTATTAAGCTATTTTTTTAATACTGAGCTTTTATTAATCACTCTTATGTCATGATTATCCTTTGTATGCTTATGTTTAAACTTTGTTTAAAATGCAGGTTTTTTTAAAATAGGAAATTATCCTTCTTTTATTCTGAATATTTTACTGAGAAATAGTTGGTTGTTTAAAAAATTCTAATTGAAAGGTAAATGCAAAGGTTTCCACAGAAAATTATAAAATTATAAATTATAAAATATCAATGGAAAATAATTTTGAATCCTGATGGAAAAACGTCACATAGATTTTAATGAAAAGAAAATAAAAAAAATAAATTAGTATTGGCTGTCTTGCACTAAAGAGATGGAATCTAATTTACACGATGTACAGATTTTCATGGAACTTAATTCCAATCAACTGAAAAAAACAAAACAATTTTATTTATATTACTATCACTTATAGATGTAGGTATTTTTGATAAATCACTGTGTTTCTTTTCTCTTCTCTGACTGTTTTGACTCTCTAACCTTGATATCAACCTGTAAGGTGACTTAAGCATTACCTCTCTTGAATACGCTGTTTTATGAGATTTGTGCAAGTTTGTTTCATGACATACTTCTAGAGTCTTATAATTTTCTCCAAATGTATTTATACATTTAGAGACCAGTTCCCCACTATTATTTATTAATTTCAATCATGTTTAAGCAGGATAAATAAACCAGGCTGTGTTTTCAGTTCTGCAGCTGATGATACAATCAAGTGACTCTGTGAATCCATAGTTTTGATTTATTCATCTTGCTTTTACATACCTTCAGGAAGGAAATGGAAAGTACAAAGCTAATATCAATAACTTTTGCCTGTTTCTATTAATCTTATGATTATTTCTGTGATTATTCCTTTAGTATATCCTAAGAAATGTTTAATATAAAAATGGGAGAAGATGATATGTCTGGGTATTCAAGGAAAAAATGCCAGCTGAACATGTGCCTGCTCAAGTCTTGTATAATCCCAAGCATGTCACAAGAAGTGCTGTGCCTCCTAAATCTTCCAAAGAAAAACTCCTGTAGCTCAATAACTGTTTTAATTGCTTACACTGAATGTTTATCCCAATGGGGATGCTTCTTAGAAATAAAATACAAGTCTGAATAAGGTAGAGATAAAATACAGGAAATAATAAGGAACATTTACTCATCTTTTCATTCTTAAGTTTTCATTGCAAATTTATCTTTTTTGGGGTTTCTTTGTTGTTTGGTTTTTTTAATCCTTACAGCTGCTTTATCAGAAGTAAAATAATGATTTTAACAAAGAAGACCAATACAAAACAGTACTGTATCCTGACTGACAATATTTTTATTGCTTAGTAGTAGGGAATACTGGTGCTAGTCTTAAAAACACCCTGTTATTGTTGCTTTATTTTATATCTAACAGAATTGCTGCTGCTATGAAAAAAAAAAAAAAATATTTCTATTATATTTTCCACAAATGTAAATATTAGTCTGTTAGTCATGATTTGGGAGCCCCTGGTGGCCTAGTGGTTAGATCGCAGGACCTTCACCGCCGAGGCCTGGGTTCGATTCCAGCCAGGGA
>JAWMRA010000078.1:95549754-95590345 GCA_035584735.1 Pseudotriccus pelzelni | reverse complement strand
AAATCCAATGCGCAGGCTGGAAGGTGTAAAGACCTTCCCCGGTTCTTCGTTCGCGAAGACTGGCCATTATATTATTATAGTCATGATTTGTATTGTCTTATATTTATTCCAAGCTGCTGTCCTTCAGTTTCTAAGATATTGTGACAATTGAAATTCCTAAAATTATCTCATTAATTGAAACTGCAAAATGAGCTAGAATCACCTTATTAACAGAAAAATGTTCCTCTTCTGAAAAGTGTACTTTAAATGGTTTGAATCATTGCATAAGGTTGATCAAAAAATTTTCTGATGATCAAAGCTTTTATTTATCTTACATCATACTGTGGTTCCATTGGTCGTATTATGTCAGAGTTTCATCTGTTTTAGCACAGTTTGTAGAACAATGTCAGCAAGACAACTTTTGCAGTGTATTATGAAAGATTAATTTGTTATCTTGTCATAGTTAGATTTTGATAGAGAGACGAATTGTGCTGACCTTCAGATTAATGTCTCAATTTCTATAAATATTTATCTGAGGGCCTTCATAAAGGACCCAATATTCAAGATCAATAATTTATTTTAAAATAAGATTATATATACACTAATAAGAAAGATATTTTGCAATATAATCATGACACTTAACAAGGTTAATCTGTATTTATTTTTGTTTCAAGGAGTACTAGTATGAAGGCTGCGACAATGAGATGCCTTCTCTTAATGTGACTGTTTTCACATGCAAGTTTTAAATACAGTCATCAAAAAGAACAAAGTTAAGACACCTGTCAAAAGTGTGCACCCCAGGTGACAACTGTATAATTGCTAAGAACAAGAATCTATTGATAATGAACTATGAAACATTTATAGTACTAAAAGAAAAATAATTATGCCAAATAACAACAGAATCGAAATGAATGCCTTCTCATTTCACTCCAACTTTCAGAAATATACAAACACAGAATTCTACTAATTAAACCTGGCTTAATAGACTTGGCTTTTATTAAGTGAAAGAAATACAAGACTCTAAAGTTATTTGTTTAAACCAAAGACTAAGTAGTATAAATTAAATAACATTAGATGCACTAATTGCCTATATGCTATTAGAAATCTATATATTCAAGTATTTTCACTTCTCTATATCAACATGAAAATGCCATACCTTGCTGTTTAGTCCCAAAACTTTGGATTTCAGATTGCAAACTCCACTTTTTTTGAAAGAGTTGTAAAGCCTAAGCAGATCCAAGAACATCTCTCTGGTGATGGTTGACAGAACCCGAGGGAATGGCATGAAGCTGTGTTTTTAGTTATAAATCAGGATGATTTAGTTACACATTAGATATTAGGAAAAGGTGCTTCACCCAGAGGGTGATTGGGCACAGGAAGAAGCTCCCCAGGGAAGTGGGGAATCACCAAGCTTGTCAGAGTTCAAGAAGCCTTTGGACAATGCTTTGGACATGGTGTGATTCTTGGGGCTGTCCTGTGCAGGGTCACAAGTTGGACTTTGATGATTGTAGTAGGTCCCTTACAACTCAGCATATTCAATGATTCTTTATGCCTAAATGCACATTTGCATACAAATCAAAAGGTAATTAATGTGAACTATATTCTCAGAAATTTCCAGAAAAGATGACTTTTTTCTTCAGAAGACCATTCATAAATACCTTTAGGATTCTTGAATGAATCTGTAGAAGTGCATATCAAAAGAAATTTAAATTATTTCTTTGAAGAGAGGCAGACTCAAATAAAAAAAGAAAAAGCCAGGAGAAATTAATTAGGGCACTTATGATGGAATCATAGAATGCCTTGGGTTGGAAGAGAACTTCAAGGTCACCTAGTCCCAACTCCCCCCTGCCATGGACAGAGACAACTTGCACTAGACCAGGTTGCTCAAAGCTCCATCCAACCTGCTCTTTTCCTGTCATTTTATGCTCCTGTAAATAGTCAATCTGTCAATCTGTTCATCCCCCAGCCTGTGTTGATACCAGGGATTGCCCTGACCCAGGTGGTCCTTGCATGTGGTCCTTTTAAAATGCATGGGATTCTCATGTGCTCACTTCTCCAGCTTGTCCAGGTCCCACTGGAGGGCATCCCATCCTTCAGGTGTGTCAACCGCAACACTCAGCTTGGTGTTGCCTGCTGAGGGTGCACTCCATACCTTAGTATGGGTATTTCAGGGGAAATGGCTTTGGACTTATAAAATTTCTTTCAGATATCTAAGAAGTAAGTGATTCAGAAATGCTGAACTCAAATTTTGAATGATGAATCCAAGCTATTACAAAACGAAACAGAATCGACAGAAAGGGCTGATCTGGATCTTTCAGACCATCTATGTGCAATTATCTTCAGTGACTCATTTATGTGTATGATAAGCATAGAAGTTCTATCTATTTTTTTTACCTCAAAGACACATAGAGAAAAAAAGGAAATAGATGCCACACATGAATTTTCATACTACCAATTTTTACCCACAAATACCTCTTTTGTCCCTCTGCTGACTTTTAGACCTAGTTAGGAAGCCATTTTCACAGTTTCTGCAGTACTGTTATCTGCTGATATTAGCTTCATCCAACCAAAGCAGTAATATCAGGTTCTTTTAAAAGGGCAATGCAGGGCTCAGCAGTGTCATACTGCATGTGTTGACCAAAGTCAGAAACTCTTACAGCAACTGGGATTATCTGTATTTCACTGTCAGCCAGATAGCAAGTATTACCACACAGATGGTGTTTATTAAGTAAAAATTCAGGCCTGTGTGATTCTGCATACCCAGTTTATAATCTTGAACTGAACTGAATTTTTGCCAAACAATCTGAGGACCAATGCACTAGATTATAGGTCCAGATTTGACAAATTCGATGTCATTTTACAGACTCTATATTAAAAGCTTGGGTCTACCCTTGGTGACTTTTTCTTTTGGGCATCAAAGATTGGGTTCAGTTAACAACAATTTAGCCATCTGAGGTCTAGGTGTCTTATCAAGGCCAAAAATCTGGACTCTCTTTTATCCATTAGAGAGAGAAAGATGTAGTTTATACATTTTTTCAGATCAGTTTCTCCCTGCAGGTGTCTTTCTTGTCTGACTCAAAAAGTATTTTTGAATCATATCCACTAAATGCTGAGATTTATACATCTGAAATGAAAGGAGGTTAATTTTACCACAAGTAAGGAATGGCAAAATATTTTTTTGTGGAAGTGTTGGTAAATGTTATTACTTTGAATAATTGTCAAGCTTTTCCATATATGACCTATGTGTATTGTCTGATTGTCCTTGAAATGCATGGAAAAGTACCTTCCTTCTCAGCTGTTTTCTTATTAAGACTCAGTTTCACACTGCAGGCATTTAAATTCAGAGAGCTTTTCAACATACTCAAAATTAGTGCATGATTAAGCATTTTCTTGAAATGAGAGCCAACATTTTTCTCTCATCAGGTTGCAAGAGGTTTAAACTCTGGCTGTCTTAATGAAACAAAAGCTGTGGGTATAAGAATACAGCAAATCCATTACGAACACAGCCCTCAATTAGTGCTAGGGATTGAACACAATCTCTGTCATTACCACTGTCACCACTTTCCTTGCCCTCCAAGCTGTGGTAGCTATTCTCATGCTGTAGTCAGGTATGCAAAGCGGGTAGCAGCATTGCAGAGGAGAGAAAGGTTACTTGCTGCTTTGCGTGGTTAATTAAAAGAACTGCATTTTCTACATCTGTAATTATTCTCTCGTTTCACCAGTAGTTGTATTGTTTATTGTATTTATTACAGTACTAACTTGAATGCTTTAAAACTGAGGTCATAGTTGCTTTCATTTTTTTTGTATCTATGAAGTTTGCTTTGAAAGCACAAGAGCCTGAGCTGTCACTATGATTAATTGGAAACCATACTGCCAAAAAGGTGGAAGGGAGGTCAAGTCTTATGAAGCATAGGCAACTCAGTCAGACATTTTCTAACTTTCAAGTGCTTCATGTTTCAACCATGCGAATATTGTTCTTTGAAAATATTGTGAACAGATGTAAATACAGTTATGCATGTTTCTGCAGCCCCCTAGCTGAAGAAATATTTTAAATAACCAAAAGACTGAAATTCTATAATTTAAGTTCTTAAACTGTCACCAGAATCTTTAGATCTTCCAGATCCCTGAAGCGAATAGATTAAACAACATCACACAATTCTATACCATATCCAATGAATTATGTGATAAGAATGATATCCAACACATTCACAAGGCACATGTGTTACTGAGTTTCCTATCATACACCAAGAAAAAAAGACTTAGCAATTACAGATTTTACTCTTTAAAAAAAGCAAAAACCAACTTCTCTTCATTCACAATTTTCCTCCTGCCAATCTTTTCCAGGCTGATGTTTTTTAGGTGTGTTTCCTCCTAATTTTTCTCACCCTCTCCATTCTTCCCATCTCAGCAGTTCTAGACCCCTCACTTCATAGAATCATAGAACCACAGAATGTTTCATGTTGGAAGGGTCTTTTAAAGTTCATGTAGTCCACCCCCCCTACTTCCACGGTCAGGGACATCTTTCCCTAGATCAGGCTTCTCAAAGCCCCATCCAGCCTGAATTTGAACACTTGCAACTTCAAGTTGTTCATCCCGAGATTGTTTGAAAACATCATTTTACAATTCTGGAATAGAACTGCCATTCCCAGCCCGTGTGCTCTGTCAACCAGAGTTTTCTAATACCTTTCAAGTCCTTGTTTCTTTTCCCAAAGTCCATTCTGTATTTACGTGTCCCTCTTAACCCTTTTGCCCAGTAAAGCTTGTCAATATCACCCTTTGGTTCCAACATCCTTCAGAGGCTCCTTATCCTATTTGTCTTCTATATCCTGCCTTTACCCCTTATCCTAAGATGAAGAAACAAATTCATTCAGCTCTTTCTCTCTATAATATCAGCTCCTTGTTTAGAATCCATATGTCTCCAGTAGCCTCAGAAGCCCTGAACTGAATAAATTCCATTCTCTGGGATTCCAAATGAAATATGTAACTCTGAAGAGGTTGCAGTTGCTGAAGTGTGGAATGTCAAAATCTGATTAGAAGGGATTTTTCAGAGACAATTAAATTGGCTAAATTTTAGTAGAATTCCCCAGTACATATTAAAAAAAAAAAATAAAATAAAAGGACGAAAAATATGCTGTTGTCCCAAGGTGATTTTTCAAGTCCAAGTTTCAAGTTCAAGCTTCAATAGCCATTATATACTTACATATTTTGGAAAAGGTCTTCATCTCCTTGCTAGAAGACCCTTGGGGAAATATGAACTCTCCTACAGAAAGGTCAGTGCCATGCTCCAGAGGAAAAACTGGGGGCCTTTCTAAGTTAAATTAGGGAAAATGTCTTCCTCATCCTATATCTGGCTCAGCTTTTTGACCTTAAATATGGAAAGGAGATGCAGTAACCTGAAAAGCAAAACTTTTTTTTTTTCATGACTGGCCACACCAGCATTCCTTCCTCATCAATTTACTTATCAGTTTACTAAAATCCTGCAACTCAGAGACTAGAAACTTTTTGCAAAATTATATTTTAAATGCTTTAATCCTAGAAGGGAAAATTATTTCTATATAACTACTATAACTGTAAAAAAATTTAGAGCATAAGATTAGAGAATTTGTTGTATGATCCAACAAAAGGGATCAAGATTTTTTTCAATCCTGCTTCTTAATTAGCAAAGTTGGTTCTAGTGTTTAATCTCGAATTGTAAATTTGCACTGAATGTTTTTATCCACCGTATTTTTTCATTTTGCTGAAATTATTTTTTCTTTTCTTTCTCATTATTATGATTTTTAGTATTTACTTATCTTTACAATTTAACTGCAAATCCTTGTGTATTTAAATAATACTTAATACTTTGTTAATGTCTGTAAATTTCTTTTCTATTAATTCCAATTCATATATCTATACATATACATAGATTTGGTTACAACTATACACAAACACACACAGTGAACACACGTTTGGTTACAGCTATACACTACACCCACTATGAAGTCACAAGCTTCCCAGGCTCCATAATTCATAAGCTCCATTATTTTGAGACAGGTTCTTCACAGAATATCTGAATTGTCTTGTCTACCATGGTGATCGCCTTCACATGCTTGTAGACAAGCTACACCTGATGTGAGCACAAAGATCTGACTCTCCAAATTGTGCCTAAAAATGCTCTAAAAAAGCTCTGTCCACGGATGCAAGAAAAGGACACAAATATTTCTGAACAGTGTTCAGAGACACTAAAAAACCCCCCTTTTCATTACAATTTAGCTCAACTATGAGCCAAGGTTTGCAGAACTGTGCTACCTAGGTGATTTAGTACATCATGGCCATGGTGTTCTTACTTAAGATAAATAAAATTAAAGCTTCTCAATTAATTACGAGTTTTCATGATTTCACTGTCAGACAAATTGATTCAGTTTTACACTCAATTTGATTTTGTGCTGGCCAAATACTTGGTTAGAAAATAAAGAAAGGTGGTTTGAACAGGGCTTTAATTAATTCTATTGAAAAATACCTCAAATACAATGTACCCCGAAGAAATACTCCTCCAACTATATTCAATAAAGGTTGTTTATCAAAGTAATTATTTCCTTTAGGGAATTTGTTAGGATTCTCTCTTTAAATATATGAAGGCTCAAAAAAAGCCAGCTTTTACTTCTGTGACCTTGAAGAAATACCTTAATTTGAACAATTTAATTCCACAGGAAAAAAACTTGTTCTACTATTAAAAATATTTTATTGCCTTTGTTAATGAATCTTGTAGCATTGGACCTCTGCTAAAAAGCTTCCTATCTTTATCTACAGTACATCTTTCCAGTTATGGAAATACATTACAAAGGATATAGAATATAATATATAATGTAGACAGTATAATACCTCATATAACATTTTTGTTTCATTTTTATAAGTAATAAAAACAGTGTTCTTTTAATGCCTAAGACCTGCTGTTCCTACGGTTGCATGTTATTTTTAAAAATCATGAAATATTTTGTTAACGTGAAATACTTTTTATTGGCAACATTGAGAATGGCAGTAATGCTGACAAACTTCTGTTCAATGGTTTTCTAGACTCAGTGCATTAAATCACAAATCCACTGAAGTTTTCAGATACAATAGTTTTAGTAGCTAACTGGGTACATTGCAGTAGTTTTGAGCTGATGGTTCCCTTTAATGACTTATGTGAGTAAGTCTAAACCAGAAAGAGAAGAGATTCCATGGGTAGCTAAATTCAAAGCTAAAAAAAGGAGAAGAAAATCAACCCTCCAAAAAACCTTAGATTTATACACCCAGAAAAATATCGAATATGATGGAAAACCTCCCAGAGGTCGTTATGTATACATACAAATATATGTAAAGACCCTTGGTGTGCTGACAAAAACCACTCCACTTTGGGGATGAAGATGGTATGGATGAGAAATCACAATCCTTTTATTCACTTGTATTGCTTCCATTTCATGGTGAAAATTTGTTTCTATCTTATTGAGAAGACTTTGGAACAAACTGCTTTCCAAGTTATTTCATGCAAATTATTGTATGTTAGAAAGCGAAACTAAATTTAAGCACGTATATTTACATATTGCCTTAATGGCAACAGAGGAAGTTTCAGGTATTCTGTAACTGCTGAGTATTTTAAATGCAAACATTTTAATAAGTCTGATGCACTTTTTTTTTTTAGTCTTTCCTTCTTTTACTGTTTTTAAACAAAGACTGTAAAAGCATAAAGAAAAAATCAGTTACATTTTTTTAACTCTGAATTCTTTGACAACAGTTTCCCTCTGTTCATTTTCCACTAAGATTTTTTCAGACTCAACTTCACACATCTTTCTGTGGAAATTAAATTCCTTGTATGTACTAACTTACACTTCTGAAGCTTTATATCTACTTCTCCTTGATGCACTTACAGAACAGGACAAGAATTTCCACAGCTAGAACCATGTCTTCTTCTCCAGCCTGCAGTGATATTTTCAATACTGTCTTGTGATTGGTGAGAAAACATTTAACATATTGGTTGTTCAGGTTTTTCCCTCAGGCAAGCAGTAATCCCTGCTTGTTACCCTCAGGTTATATATTTAACTTAAAATGAAAAAGGATTACTATACTCTTTTTGCCCCTGGAGTTTTCCAGCAGGATAAAATGTTAGCTTCTGGCTTCCATGTTAATTCACAAACATTGAATCTCATGAGCTTTTATCAGAAATTACTCCTTTTCTTTTTTAAAAATTATTTTCATTTTGCTCTAATTAGTAAGTATCATAATCTCTAGTACTTTTCAAAACATAGAGGAAAATATGTTTGTTGTTATTTTTGGGGGGAGAAAACCATTATTACTTTCATGTTGATATATATTATTTTCATGACTGCATCTTGAGTAAATAACTCATTGAGACAGCCTTGATGCTTCAGGCACTGCTCAGCAATAACCAAAATACTGCTATGCTGTCATCACCCTTCTAGACCCCAATACAAAGCACAGCAATGTATGGGCTTCTCTAGGGAAAATAATCTCCATCCGGGACAGTCTCAGTACAGTGGTTCTGGTTCTCAGTGTCTGGGGATATGAGAAAAAGTTGTATGGGAAGACACAATATGTGTTGGGGTTTTTTTTAACACAATGTAACTAGGTTATGTGGGTAACACAACTATACTGCTGAATTGATTAACACAACTTAATCGGAGAGATTCTCCAAGTTTAATGTTGTAGTTGTTTCATTTCAGCTTTGGACTTGTGAGCTCACAGATTTGTAAACCAAAAAGGTTGATAATCTGCTAAATATAATATATTCTCTATGCCTACAAACTTCTTTCACTATTCCCAATAAACATTCCTCTTTTTGTTTCAAATATCCCTATTTTTTCCTTTTCCTTTTGTTCCAGACTTGATTTCTTATAAACAATCTTTAAATGAGTCTGTGATTCTTCACTGACTTATTTCTGCCTTTACATAATAGTTCCTTACATGACTGGAAAACCTCTCATTAAATCTCCTCAGCCATATTTTGATTATTACATTATTTGGCTGCCTGCTTTCATAGCTCAAAACAATTACAGTGTCTCAAACATTAATTACAACTATTTGCTTATTCACTGCAAGCAAAATTTGTTTGTTATGCATCTCCAGTTTTACTTTTGCGGAAATCCATGGGAACTCAACTTCTGATATTTGTGGCTTCAAGATATACCTTTAATTATCTTCAAACTCACATTCTTGAAATACAGTTATCTGCTACAACACATTCTGTGTATTTATGATATGAATGAAAAATTAAGTAAACACAATTATATTATATAAGAAAAAACTATCCTTAAGCTATGTTCCTTAATTTTCAACATGTAAGGCTTGCCTCCTTCCTTGTCTCCTTCCTTGCCTTTTTCACACCCAGTGAACTCTTCCACGAGTAAATTGTTCTCGCCCTTCTCAGTCATCGTAGTGCATTCCAGCTTCTCTCATGTTCTTACCCTTCCATTCACTAGACATTAATCTAAACATTCACTACAGAAAGGATCAAATGAAACACCTCTCTATGAAAGTTATGTCACATTACCTGTCATGTACATATATGGTGGTGTTTATATAATAAACATATAATAGACTCTATTGCTAACTAATAATAATTTGTGTAGGAAAGATGATATATCGGTGTTTTAGTCATGTAGTGTGGTCTACATCTTAGTAAATGGGTTTGCCTCCATTTAGTTTACAATTCTTGTCCACTTTGAGGAAGGAGGAGCAATTTGACACCTCTGAGTATAGTAGCTATATTTCTTCTAAATTTCTGCTCTGAAAAAGCTCTTAAACGCCTTTTTTGGTGTATCTTTTCTGTATTATAGCTATCTTCTGCTTGCAAAATTACTATCTCTAAGGGCCAAAAGATTTTTTTTTTCCCATGGGAACTGGAATTAATAAAGCCAAACTACAGGACCGAATTTTTCATAGTGCTAGAATATGTAATCCCTCTCTTACGAATAGATTCTCCAATTTCTAGTAGTGTATTAATATGCAGATCATAGCCACTCCAAGAAATGAGCTCAGTTTATGTATTTGGCCATTCTCTTTGACAATTCTTACAAGGAATAAATAACATCTCAGACCTTTTAGCACTTGCCAAGTTTGGATCAAATTGCAAAATAAATTTAAATATTATAAACAGGTTATTCCAGACTAATCACAGGTTTCTTTTTTCCCAGGTGAGTCAGGTAAATTATTGCCATTTTTCACAGAGGACTGTGAATCCAGATGTGTGTCATGTCTTACACTTCCTACCCATGATGAAAATGTAGCTCAACCCGTGTAAGGGAGTACTGTGCATGTTGCATCTGTGTGGGATGCTAGGTCACACTGATAAAGCTCAGATAAAAACATTGGTAAAGCAAACAAACCCAAACCGAAAGGAAAGTACTGCCATGATAACCTTGGTTTTGCTATATAAAGCATATCAAGAAGGTGACTTTCAAGTGTTTCTAAATTTAGAAAGCTGCTATACTGCTTTATCTGAGAAAATCTAGTTATTTAAGGGATAATTCATTCATTAGTTTGCTTGCCTTGCTCTTTGCTAAGAAAAACAGATGAGCAGAATTGAACATGGCCTGAATTGCTCTTAGCTTTTCATTGTTGCTCTTATTTTTTTACAAGGATATTAATAAAATAAGTATTTATGTATAATTTGAATTAAAAATTATACTCAGTTCAATTTGTCATGGCTAAGATGGAGTTCATCATGGAAAATAACCTGAAAGAGAATTTAATTTTGAATTATTTATTTATATTATTTATATAGAGCTATTAATTTGAGTTATTTTAATCCAATAAATTGTTCTGATTTTGTATGAGCACAATAGTTGATTCTGTCTAAGTGACATCATTCAACATCAGTGTGAGTAAATAACAGATCACTTTCTCAGATGTTCCTGTTAAAAGACAATTGATTATTAAAATCTGAGTTAGTAAGAGCACTGGGCGAATTCATTCATGGTCGGTAAACCCAGTGATGCTGATGAATGTCTATGAGGGATAAATTCGGCCTTGAGAATATGTCTAATCTGAGAAAATAGGTACATTTTAGGTTTAATTTAAGTACTGTAATCCTAGAACTTGCCCTAGAACTAATAAATTAGGTATATATTCAAGACTGGTGAGTGATGGAAAACATTTTTCCCTAATATAAATACTCTATCTTACCCCAGCACCGATAAACGAAATATACTCTCAAGACCTGATTTGTCCCTGACATGACCTCATCGACTGCAGTGTGCTAAATAAATATTTCAAGAACTTGACACATAGTAATTATTTCTGTACACTTTTGATAGAGATTATTTAACTTGAGTTTATAGAAAATTTTGTGTGAGGAATTAAATTAATCCTTAAAATAACCCTTTATTATCTCATATTCTGTGTTGATTCCTTAACCTGATTCTCAGGAGTTTATGTGAATTCTTTGTTAGCACTCAAAAAATTTTTAGTTGAAAAAATTACTTGAAACCTTATATAGCTCAGCAGACTTCAAACTTATTTTGCTGATCTGTGTACACTTTTCCCACTTATGTTATTTTAACAGATATTTTTGCGTTTTTAGTCTTTCTTTGCCAATCTCTCTGTGTTTGTTTCAATTAAACAGGTAGTACTGGCTCTTAAAAAAAAAAAAAAACACCAAAAAACCAGTCATTTATAGTTTATACCAGGAGATAATGAAATCAGACATCATTTTTGCATGATCACATGTGTTCTCAGAGGAAGGGATTTACATGTCTAGAGCAAAGTTCACAGATTGGATGTTTAATGGTTCCTGGTCGAGATCAATTAAATGCTACCTCTCTCCCTCTGCACTGGTTTTCAGGCAGTAATACTTTAATAATTCCATGGGGACCTTCTTTCTCCTGATGCATTGAATCATTGAACCTTCTTTCACATACGTACCTCTGGGTTTCAAGAAACCAATCTGAGTCTGAGAAATCTTTTGGAATTGACTGCCCCTTAACTCAAAACATGTTGTATTGCCACTGACAGATTGAGTATCAAGTGCTCTTATGTCCAGGTATTGAGGCCTTTTTTACCTCTGGAAAAATATGTCAAAGAAGGGAACTTTGGGGTGATTGTTTCTCAGGTAGCTTGCTCATCACCATGGTTTAGAATAGATTTTCTGTGTTGAAGCATTCATGTCCTCTTTCTGTGGGCGAGATGAGGTGTTGAAATGCACTGCTTGACAGATCTCTGTGTTCCCATCTGTTTAATGAAAGCACCTTTGAGGTCCTCAAAGCACACCTTTCAAAACAGCTCTGAAAATTGATAGACTTCCTTGATTTTCAGATGTAAGGCTCTCTGTTAGAAATTCAATCTCAAAAGAATAGCTTTTGTCTTAAGCAAAACGTGAAACCATTTGAACATCAGAAATCAGAACAACAAGGTCAGTACCACTGTCGCTCATAAAGTGTTTTCTTCCAGATTAGCAGCTTTTCTTTATGCTAGAGTTTCAATAGTAGTAAAAAAAAAAGAAGCAAAAAAGTTCTAACATATTTTTTTAATATTATACCTTTCCACTAAATGTCTGTGTAATGTTCTTTACTTAGTGAGCTACGAATTTGTAAATGATCAAGGTTGTGCTGTTCTAAATGTAGCTGTAGAACCTCACCACCTAGCATGTCATTTAGCAGTGTAGTTTCACCTGCAGTTTATTTTTATGTGAAAGAAGAGTTTTTAATGTTAAAACAGGCATTGATTTTACAAGGGCAAGTTGATTTTTTTCAGTATAAGTCATTTGACAAAGTTGCACTGTGCCTGAAAAATACGTGTAATACTTCCATTTGAAGTATTCCATTTCTATGAAATGACAGTTCTCTTTGTGTATGATTTCTTATATTTGAATATAACATTAAAATGATTCAATCTTTTAAAAAGACCCTTTTTTTTAAAATGTGTTCTGTAACAAAGCAATTTTTAGTTAAAAATAAAAATTTTCATTTTTTTTTTAAATTTGTTCACTGAAAATTTGTACATCTGTGGCTAAAATTTCCTTTGTCATAAAACACAATTAAACTAATGCATCCAGCTTTATATCCGAAATATACATAGTTGTGAGAACATGATTATGGAATTTCAGAACTTCTAATCAGAAGACATCAACAGATTTTCAGAACTTTTTTGATATTTGCTTCAATGAATGATTTATTGTGCAAATGCTTTTAATTTTATTTTTTTAAATTTTAACTTATTTTTTAGTTTTCTCTTTCCTCTATTCACTATTCCTTTTTTCTTATTTAATTCTTCCCTTTCTTAATTTGAATTTTGTCATTCCATAGGTTTTTTGCTTACTTATTTAGTGTTTTGTTTTTCTTCTTTTTAACTATTTTACTTATAGTTTCTTCATTTTGTCATTCATTTTGATTGTTCCTCTTTTTATCATCCTCTATCAAGAGTCATCCATCCTATTTTCATTTTTAAAAAGTACATTGGAGAAAAATTCTCATCAGATCTCTTGAATGCCATTGGAGATTATTTTTTCATATATATAGTATGTATATCCATTGTTTTACTTTTATTCTTTAAAGAAAAGATTACGCCAAGAATAAGATGAAGATGCTGTCAACAGCTACAATGAAGTTAGTGCATTTTGGGAGGAATATTTCTTTTGTCCTTACATTATTCACTTTATATAACATTGGCTATGACAGTTTATTTTTCCATCTGAAATTAGACAGAATGTAATTTAGGTCTAATCATGCTAATACTGTCAAATCTCATTCTATAAGAAAACCCAGACTTTTCCTACTCATTAGCTACGTTCTTATAGATTATGCAATTGGATCATGGATTTATCTTAAAGATCTTTCTTTATGGAAGGTCAGATTTATTTATTTTGGTATTTTTGTTCATAATTGTAAAAAAGATCAACCCATGAGCAAAGTTTTTTCTCATTAGGAATGAGAAGTCTGCTTTGCAGAAGCCTGTCAAGTTTGCCTACTGATAATTTTTAATAGTGGAGCAGAAATGTCCCCTTTTTCTTCTTTATATTGTACTGGATGGTGTTTAGCTTTTACTGCTCAACAGTGCAACACTTGCAGGATAAGTCAAGTTTCACACCGCAATTAAAAAGCTGAAGACTAAAATATCATACAGGCAGAACAGTATTCTAGAAAACAAGACATTTCATTCAGGTGTAGGTGGGAACCAGCTCTGAGTGGGATCATAGCTTATTCTTATCAAAAAGATGAAAAGTAATTACATACACACATAAAGAATAAGAAATATCATAACATAGAAAGCTCAGAGGCCACTTGTTATGATGTTTGAAGTGTCTAAAATCACAGTTTAATGAAGAGAAAAGATTTAACCTCTTTTTAAATTAAACATTCACATTTCAGTTTTTGTCCATGACCTTTTAGAATTAGCTTTATCATTAGTATTTGAATATTTCCTAATAACAGACTGTAAAAACTGTTACTTATGTTTGAAATCTCTGTATGCTTCCTTGTCAACTATTATGTAAAAGCTATTTTCCACAAAAAGGTATTAATAATTAAAAAGGCACTAACAGTCTAAAGTAACAAGAATTAATTTGTTGTTGCAGTTATATTTAACTTTTCCTGTCCCTTTATAATCAGGGACTAATGGATATTTTGCCCAATTATCAAATTATTGCTACTATGACATAATTTTTTAACCCTGCTTTTAAATTTTTTATTGATTTTTTTGGACAATTCTCTCACATGTTTAGATATATTCTCTGCAAATTTTCTATATTTGCTTTCATTAACTAGACATTCTGAAATACATGGAATAAATGTGTCACATAAATCTAAACTAATTTTTAATAGCTTTTTCAAACAGATATAAAAAATACAAGAGTATTTTTTTAATCTGTATAGGCTCTGAATCATTGCTGCTTAGTTTTTGAAATACAAGTTTGCATTTTTGAGTTTGTGTTGCACAACTTCCTAAGACATTGTAACTGATATTATTTAAAAACATGGTCCAGACAGAGATAGATTTGTTCTAAATTAACATTCTCTAATATGAAGGATAGATACGTCAGTTTTAATAGTTTTAGAAATATTTCAGCAAGATGAACTATATGTCATGCCTGATATGGAATATTCATCATTAAATGTCTCCTTGTCATCCATATTGATGCTTTCACTATTAGTCTTTGTCTGAAAACTCAAAGTAGGTAATGCGACAGTCTCATGTTAAGTAGAAGCATGCTTTACAAACGATGTGGCAAGGACAGGTTAAGGCATAATGGGGTTCAAATCATTGATTTTATCTCAACATGCTCTACAACTTTACTTGTAACAGGCAACCTCTGGCTTCTGCTGTTTTGATAGGTGTTTGATATTCCTAAGCCAGAGTGAGGTTAATGTGAAGTTTGACTCTACTGACTTCTCGGCTGAGCTATTCTATCAATTAACAGGGTGCTCCATCACATATGCATTATCACTCAGAGGTGTACAATGTGTCCTGCTTTAAAGAGCACATCAATTTTTGAGTCATGAAAAAATGTCCTATGCCACTAATCACAGGCAGGAAAGAAGTACTAAAACTGACGTATCCCCATTCGTGATAGTGATGGATGTCCTTTGAAAACAAACAGATAACCACCACTGCAGAAGCCTTCTCAGTTCCTCAATTGCTTGAAGGGTTTTTCTGTTCCTCACTGAAAAGCTGGTTTTGCACTCTCTGTATCCAATGGTATGGCCAAAACATACCCAGAACTTTTAAGCCCTATGTTAAATGTCCAGCTGCCTACTCCGCAGGAATTCTGTCAGTGCTGTCTTTATTAATGGCTTCAAGAACTGTGTGGAGATAAATGCAGAGCAAGGGCATGACCTAGCTTTTTTCAAGCTGTGCTGCCACACTTTTTATGTATGTCATTGTCAAATGGGGGAAAAATCTTTCCAGCTCTCCAAAAAGTACAACAGACAACACCAGTAGTTTCTCAAAACTCTCTCTCTGTATTTCATCAAGGTATTCTACCATACTCTATTCTCAGGTTCAGCCATCTTTATTTATGAAAGATAAACATGGATTGCATTTTCCAGAGTCTAAATCTGGCTGCGTTAGGAGTGGCATTATGAGATGATGAGCAGTTATAAGGAAAATAATACAAACATGAAATGCTATTTTATAGACATATCCTTTGGTGATGACACACAGCTGGAAGGAGTGGCCAATACCCTAAAATCCCTTGCAGCCCTTCAGAAGGACCTCAACAGGTTGAAGAGATGGGCAGGGAGGAACCATCTGAACTTTAGCACAGGAAAATGAAAGGTTTTGCACCTGGGGAATCCTATGCACCAGTACAAACTGGGGACTGACCTGCTGGAAACAATAAAATTCATCTGTCTTTAGACACAAAACAAGATCCTGGCAATGGTCACAAACTCAATTAATTTTCCAAATTCAATTTCAGTATAATTCAGTGTGATTGTTGGAAAAGCTGTTTTACCATGAACATGTTCTGTATTTTGTTGACTCTGGTGTCAGATTTGTTGTCTTCTTTCCCTGAAGTGGAAAACAGATTTGTACATTGAGATATCCAGAATAAAGGGTCTGTGAAAGTGGCAAGCTGGCTGTTTCACAGAGGATTCCAATTCATAAGCTTTTCTATTTCAGCCTTTCTCCCACAGAACCTCTTTGTTGTTGTTGTTGTTGTTGTTGTTGTTTCTATTGAGATACTGACAAAAGAAGAATAAGCTTTGATGAAAAAACAACCAAACAAAAAAGCACAAATCTCAAACCCTGCCATACTCTTTTGCTAATAAATTTGAAATGGTTCTAGGAAAGGACTGCAACATCTCAGTTGATATGAGAACAATATTGAAAGATATGTAAATATCAAATGATGTTAATCCTTCAATCAAAAGTAATTTCAAAATAATTGCAGGACAAGCAAAAGAACAGGAAAAAGAGGTTTGAACACTAAACAATCAGAAAGTAGTGGAATATACTTCAGGAGGCACTGATAATAATAACACAAATGTGCATCAAATAAACCATAAGATCTATACACAATTCTGGATGAATCAAATTGAGCAAATATCACTGACTTCTGCAACACATGCTTTATGAAAATGGATCAATGGGCCGGACACTGAGGGTTCTTGAGAACAATTAGAAAAACTGTTTGGTCCAATACTTTGTCCATAGATATATTCTCAAAAGCAAAGAGGAATCTCTATCACTTATAATTAACATTTCTCTCTAAAGGAATAATCAAGCACTTCAACAAGGTAAAGATACTTGAGATTTAATTATGATGAATAATCTTTCGTACTCATATTACTTTAGTCAGTACACAAATAAAGAAGAAAAACCTATTAAAGTTTCAAATTAATTACAGATGAGAAAAACTGGCAGCAAAAAAAAATCCTCTTTTTATTCAAACCATGAAAATAGTTGAAATGTATCTAGGGAAAATAATAATCACCATGCAAAAAAACCCACATGGATAGTGTATACACAATCAACAGTCAAAATCTCTTTACCTAGAAATGCAAATGCAAGGCTGTCCTAAGATAAAGGAGGAATGTTTGAAAACTTTTAATTAAAAGATATTTTAAAAATATTCTGAGAATCATCATTGGGAAGAAAGAGATACATTTCAAATACATGTTATGTATAATAAGACTTATTTTTGTGGAAAATCATATAGTTATGACATTTATAAAAAAAAACAACCTTAGAGCTATTTATATTCATACTTATACAAGAGAAACGTGGAATTTGGTGAGAACGGTGGACAATTCCTCCATCAATGCTCATAACCATATTTTTTCCTATGATTCATTAAAACTTATCAGCCAAGATCAATTGTGGACATAAGCAAGATAAGTAAGTACCCAGATCAATGGGCTGCCAAGGGTAGCAAAACATTTAAGACAGTATAGAGTTTGCTCCAGAGCACTGGAATGTTCACTTTTTTCCTGAAACTGATCTTGAGGAAAAGGTTAGAGACTGTGAATAGTGGCCACTGCTATTACAGGAGACATCCGCAGTTTTTGCTACAGCCTCAGTAGGAGTAACAAACCCAGCACTTCCCCTTTCCTTGGCTTCATATCTCCAATGTACATTTTGCATTCTAATGTGAATGCAGAGGGTCTGGGAATAAACGCATCTTGAAAGACGTCCCTTCATTTTGTCCAGACTTCATCTAAAGGTACAAGATCATTGTCATTCAAGAAACCTGCTTTTAGTCATACTGATGTAAAAGAGGGCATTCACATAATTTAGGTAAATTTGATATTCTCACAGTAAGATCGCTGCTTTCACCTTGTGGCACTCAAAGGGAGCTGGCATTTGTAAGACACCAATGTGCATAATAACGAAAAGTATTAATAGAATTAATAGAAAAAGAATTTAATGTTATACCTGATTGATCCCTTTGAGCTGCCATTGCCTGTGGTAAATACTTCTCTTTATAACGTTTTCATATTTCTCCAACATTGTTCCCAATTAAATTAATTAGGACAGTGATTTCAATTTTCTATCCTATTGTGTATGATGCTGTTAGATTTCAGTAGGTGTTTCTTCAAGCGAACTCAAGGTTCTGCAAGATGACATCTTTGATTACCAAGATATGCCAACATATCTTTTCATTTTTAGTAGTACTTCTTAAACCAGAAAGATTTAAATCAAGGATTTTTGTGAAGACAATGAGCATTGTCATTATTAAAAGATACCAAAGAAATGTCAAAATATAGCTGCTGGTGAGTTTCAATGAAACTAGTTCCTGAACTAGTTCCTGAATCAAGGGGAATATTGCTATTGATATGACCCATTGTTAAATCCAGTCTTACAGGCAATTAATTTATGGGGGTTTCGTAGCATAAATCTCCAAAAACGTGTCAAACAAACCTGCATAAAACTTGAACTTCTAGGTGTATTCTGGCTGCTAGAAGTGAACAGGTACCTTTCGACAGTTGCTGAAGTCTTCCAAATTTTGCAAGACTGAAAATTCAAAAAGCAGTCCAGCCTCATCTATTTTTTCAAAGATTGCAAGGTATTTAACAATTAGTGAGTTTTGATGCACAGAAATAATTATTTTCTGTCGCAGTACTTGATTCCAGAGCATTGAGTCATTACAGTTCAAGTCTGAGTGCCCAAGAACATAAATGATACTAATGCAAATGGAGCCATAATCTGTCTTCACAACAATTGGACTCTCTTGTTTTGACAATTACAAAAGGTTGTTTAAATATGAAATATTTTATTCCCAGAAACCCACATTAACACAATTTATAATTCCTCTCTTGAAGGTGTGGTTCACAGGTTTGTTACCAAGGTAATAACCAAGTTATTCTAGGATCTCAGGACTAATCACATAGGATTAATTACGATGGTTAAATATTGGATCCCAAAATATGATATCAGCAGAGAGGGATTTGAGGGGGCTTTACAGAAAGCTGTGGGCTATGAGAGTTTGGGAAAAAAAAATCTCAATTCAAGAAATAAACGAGGTATCATCAGTGTTTATTGCCCTGTCCCAGAGCAGGGAGTCCACACCTTGATTTCATCAAACCTGTGTGGAAGACCTATTGTACCTTATCCCTCCCTTTGTGTTCCCTGAATCCTTGCATCCTGTAAAACCGAATACCTGTTTCCACCTGGAACCCTCTGTTTGTAATAAATTGTAGTAGTTACAGCCCCCTGTTGAATATGTAGACCCTAAACCTTTAAAATAAGAACTTGTAAGTCAAATAAAGCATTCCAGTTTCTTGCCTCTGCTGGGATGGTCTAGTTTCTTGACTCTCTGCAGTTAGGTTATTGTTATAGTCTTAGGGATGGAAATAACTCTAATCTCCCCTAATAACCACTAGATAAAAGCAGGTGAAGGGTGATTCGTCTAACCCATCCTAAACACTGGTTTTGGAATGAGATGAGCTATTTCCCAGAAATGCTTTTTACTTTCCTTTGAGTAAATGACTAGTGGAGCAATAAAGATCCTTAGTTCTGACTTGGACATCTAATACTGAAATTCTTGAATCAGAGCAGGTGAAACCTGTTCTGTGTTTCAGTTGCAGGTTCCAAAGCTTCTTTCAAGTGATACTTTCCATACTGCAATTACCCCATTCATGAGGAAGTCTGTTGAACTGAGGTTTCTCTGAAACCTCACAACAGTGATTCCATGTTTAAAGCTTTGTCTTCCTCAGGGAGTTTCTTATTTTGACAGTCACTGAGAAAGGCTTTAAAATGTGATCCAATTACATCCAAAGACTTGTAACAGGGAATGAAAATTGAACTTATGCTTTTTTTTCTTAAATATTCTATTTAGTTTTAAGTCAGTCTCTGATACTGCGGACTCCACTAATCATCCCTTTAATGTAAACAAAACTCTTGAGACTTGTTTATAAGCCATGAAGAAACATAAACCAAGACAAATTCCTTTTTCCCTGGAAATAATCTTTAAAATGTGGCTGTGGGAAGCTTTTTTGTCTGAAGCATTTCAGAACCGAAGCAATTTATCTCCACAGCTATCAGGTCCCATGGCTTCATGGCTTTAAAGAAGAAAAAGTAGTAAATGCTGTGCTTTTTACCTTAGGTGATAGGATACATCACCTGGTGCAGTTCTTGAAGTTAACCTCAAAGCAAAACTGTCCTGCTTTATCCTCACTGTATTTTTACCTTTGGAAGATTAATGCATGTTAGCTGGGCCCAGATAAAATGATAAAAAATAAACAGTTTTTAGACCACCAAAATCCCATTGTCACAGAGAAGCCTGATCTGGTTTAACTTTGTGGCAGAAGAAGGGTGGTGCCCATATCACAAGCATCCACCCTGGGGATATGA
Organism: Pseudotriccus pelzelni; assembly: GCA_035584735.1. Taxonomy (NCBI): domain Eukaryota; kingdom Metazoa; phylum Chordata; class Aves; order Passeriformes; family Tyrannidae; genus Pseudotriccus; species Pseudotriccus pelzelni. The sequence goes on along the minus strand of JAWMRA010000078.1, from coordinate 95,569,603 downwards.
ATCAAACCATCTTCTTTAGGAAGTCAGAGGAAACACTCAATGAAACTAGGCCATTTTCTTCCATAATGTGTTGGATTCTGTGAAAACTCCATTTGCCAAAAATATAATATTTTAAATGTCTGCAATGGGGCTACTAATAGTCATTTGTTTTCTAAATTTAATTCTTCCGTCTATTAGTGCATCCAGGAAGCAAATTTAGTAGTCACTTATTGGAATTATTAAGTTCTTCTTCTTGAAAGATGGAGATATGATGTCTCAACTCACTCGGTTACTCAAGGATCAACAAACCCAGAGGTTTAAAGCACAGAGTTTTAAATATTGGGTCCAAGTTTGCTATGAATGCACTAAAATGTGTAAAATGATTCCTAAACAGGGAATAAAGTGCAATAGGAGAAACACAGCTTTTCTAATCTGACATACTGTTCCCATTACATGATACTTACTCATGGATGCACAGGTAAATTACATCATAACAAAATTTGTTGTGGGATTTGGTGAATTATGTAGTCTAATACTATCCAAAAATAAAGTGCATCTTCTTTTACGAAGTTTTTGATAAACAGATTTTCTGCAGACCTCAACCATGAAATCACACAGCTGCAGTTGCTCATAACTGAATAATATTGCAAGAAAAACCAAATAAACAGAGGGAATTGAAAAGATTCAGCCAACAAAGTCACTGAAGAGCATGCATGACTAAACCCCACTAAATAAGGCAAGTCATATCCTCAGAAACAGAAACTCTAACCTCATTAAGCAAGTATAAAACTGTCTGAAGTGATGGAAAACCACTTTGTACTCCACCTAATAACACAACTTGAATCCACTTTGAAGGAAAATTCAGGCAAAAGCTCATGTACAAATCAGGGAGACTGCAAACAAACAAAGCATTAAAGTAAAATGGCCCAAAAGAAGACAACAATAAGAATCTGTAATACCCTGAGTAGAACGCAAGAAGGCACTTAAAGAGGCATTCAGAACTAATGGTGACATTAACTCGATAAAGGCAAATACATTCAAAGAGTCCCTGAAGCAGTTTACACCAAGTGAGTATGGAATCAGAAAAGCTGCATTTGAAAAATTAACACCCCATTACTGTGGAATAACAACAGTGTTCAGAGGCTTTATAAAAGTGAGACACAAAACTTGGCAGTTGAACTGCAATGAGCACCCAGATGACAAAGAGGGAGATTGAGAAGTAAGAAGACATTGAAATAAGTTTTTCTTGGCATTGCCAGTTGGAAGAGTAGCTAGAGAAGAAAGTAACTACTCACATTTGTTCTGTGAAGGTTTTGATGTTTATATAATTCGTCCTCAAGATCTGAGCCTCAAGACAATAGATCTCTTTAAGTACTCATTTCTGTCATTGCATGCAAGTGATTAAGGAACTTTCATGTGTTTACAGCCGTAAGTGTTTTGAAGATAGGGACAGTTTAGCTTGGTGAAGAGGAGTCTCAGGAGTGACCTTATATTTCTCTACAATTACCTGAAAGGAGATTGTGACCAGGTGGAGGTCAGCCTTTTCTCCCAGGCAGCTAGTGACAGGATGAGAGAACAGGGTATTAAGATGCACCAGGAGAGGATGAGGTTAGATATTAGTGGGAATTTCTTTATAGAAAAGGTCATTAGATATTGGAATGGGTTGCCTAGGGGTGGTGGATTCACCATCCCTGGAGGTGTTTAAGGAAAGACTGGACGTGGCACTTCGTGCCATGATCTAACTGACATGGTGATGTTGGTTCATAGTTTGGACTCGATAGTCTCAGAGATCTTTTTCAGTTTAATTGATTCTGTGATTCTGTGATTCTGCATTTTAATGAAATTCAGTGAATGCTGGAGAAAATCTATTTTTATACCTAAAATACAAAGAAATAATGCATTTCAGTTTTATTTATGAAATACTTCCTTCTTGAGAACAGATCTCACCTGCTCTGACTGCAGACCAATATTTACTGCTTTCAGTTCAGAAACTGAAGGCAAGAGAAGAATAACTAGTAGATTACTGATAATGTGTTGCTAAAGGTCTGTTTTCCAAACCTTTGGTACAAACTGCAAAGTGTGGCCCACATTTGAATAATTATTATTATCATAAAGGGTCCCTGTCTGTCCCAATAGGTTCCACCAGTGTTTCTTCTCTAAATGTCAAAAAGTCCTAGGCTTATTAGTGCTATAAAAGCATTGTTGAATGAGTAACATCATGTGGCTTATTAGTGTTTTGATCCTGATGTATAGTTTGGGTTAAAAGTAAGTAGTCTTCATAAGAAAATATAAACAAGTAAGGTTCTGGTTTTAGTTACTCATAAGGCTCAAGGATGATGCTGTTTGGACAGAACTGTAGTTTAATTATATTAATTGCCCTCTTCCCTGTACAATGAAAGAGAATTCTTTGGGCACCAGCATAACAAGACAGACATCCACATGAAAATTATTATTTTGAGAAAGACTCTCACTGGATCAAAATCATGTTTTAAAAGAGGACTTGCCTGTCTTCTTTCTTAGTTTATGAAGTTTCATAGATATTCTAACAGTTTTAGGGATTGACAGGAGATGAACATGTGACTAGTGGATGGGGAGGGAGGGAGGAAGGCAGAGTGAATGTCAATTGCCTTCTATAAGGGCATAATCTGAAAAATTTCTGAGTTAAAATTAAAGTTCCTATGGAGATTTATACATGAAAAAACATAAGTGTTGAATTTTGTTTCAACCTCAAGTTCAGTATGCATTTTAAATTGCATGCCTGCTTCAGTGTTGATAACAGAAAACACTGATCTTTAAGATTCTCTCTGTGAGCAAAAGTATATATGAAAAAATGGAAAGAAAAAAAGCAACAACCAAAAATTCTGGATGCTTACATTTATCTTTCTTGGTTTTGGTTTGTTTTTCACTGTGAAATGGGTTGTCTATGGACCTGATATATAATTAGCCCAGAACTCCTGTTTTGCATATCTGGATATAGTAAAGTATAAGTAATATATAAGTAAAGAGGTGAGTTGTTCTCTTTTTTTCTCAATTTAGAACAGCTACACTTCGAATTGGAAGTTTCTCTACTCATTTCTCTGAATGGTTTTTTTTTACCTTCCTTAGTTGGCTTCCCACTTTAATTTTTATTTCTAAAGCTGATGCTGGCACATTTCAAGAGGGCAAGTGATAAGGTAAGGGAATACAATATGAAAAGTGAGTTAAAACATTTATTTGTGTGTAAAATTAAGAATATCAAATTACCTTTGCTGAGGACATTGTGTGAATTTTCTCTGTTATGGCCTAAGTGGCTAGCTAAAAATAGTGAGTTTTACAGATTGTTCTTATTAGAACTGGAATTCATGAAAGTAAAGTCAGGTGACTGATAAGTATAACTACTAAAGAAGGACTCAAAGAAGCAAGAATAACTTTCTTGCTTTACCATGCTTTCACAAACATGCTCCTCCCAGATGCTATGCTTTGGCTTTTGTCATGGTGCTTTTGAGCTGTGGTAGAGCCTGGTCCTATTTTTTCCCAGATTTCTCTCTCTGATTTTTACTCTCCTATCTCTTCCTTTCACACTCTCTGTCCTAAAACTGTTCTCAACAGGGAACTCATAATGTAATTTTTTGAGCATTTTGGCGTATCAGCTATGGATGGAAAATTTGTCAGTTAAGCCTAGTAGTGTATATCTTGCATACATAACATTACAATATTATGTGTGGTCTTGGCTGGCTGCTAGATGTCCAGCCAATCACTCTCTAACTCCTTTTCCTCAGTAGGACAGGGGTAAAAAAAAAAAAAAAAAAGTAAAGGTTTCTGAGTTGAGATAAGGACAAGGAGATCAGTTGACAATTAGTATCACAGGCATCCATCTCCCTATATTGTGACGAGTCTCACAAAGAGGTTGGAAAATGGGGGAGTAGAGTCCATAATAGCTTCTCTCAGTCAGTGAAGACAGCAAAAAAAAAAAGAGTGATGGGGATGAGAGGTGTTTTGGTTTGGGTTTATATACATAGATAGATAGATAGATAGATAGATAGATAGATAGATAGATAGATAGATAGATAGATAGACAGATAGATAGATATGGGTATATTTGAACTAGGAGTCACTGATTCCCTTTAGCGAATAACAATGCAGGAGTGCTAGCATTTACTCATACAGAATGATGGATTTTCAACAAGGTTACAGGTGAATCTGACTTTGTTGTAGTCAATTCAGAATACACTGCCAACAATAAATTCTGACAATTTCATTTCAGTAATGTAAACACTAATTATCAGGCTCTCAGAAGAGCTAAATTGTGTTTTACTGATGACTTTGTTCCTGTTTATAGACTCCAGTGGCCTGAGGGCATAAACTGTGAGAGGAGGAGAGCTGCAAGAAAGGTGGATGGAATGATATAGTAAAGAAGAAGCACGATTTCCCCCAAGCTAGATGAATCTATTAACATTTGTTTGATTTCCATATGTCTTCTTAAAAAGTTTGCTACAATTTCCCATAACAGCACTGTCTGAAATAACTTGACATTTCAGTTGTGAGACTCAGCTCTTGGCAGTGAATTTTTGTAACTTACATCTACCCTGGTCAAGCCCTCTTCCTGTCTCTGTGACTATCCATATTTTTCAGCAGCTGGCTTGTTTTGGATGCTGTCCAATCTTTTCTACCAGCAGACTTTTCACCATAGGGACACTTCCAAGGGTCTACATCTGGTGGATTTTTGATATCTGTCTTAATTATCTTTGTTCTTGAGAAGTAATTCTTCAGAATACTTCAAACTTTCTCAAAAACAGAGTGCTGTCTTGAGGCAGGCAGAGAATGAAATAATAGGAGTATTTTCACTGGCTTGGTCCTCTGCAGTTGGGGTTCCAGGGGAAGGAAAAGGTCAGAGACTACTTACTGACAGGTCCACTAATCCTTCATCCTTGTAAAACTCAGCTGACAATGGGGAAAGTCTGGAGCCTTAACTCTACAGAGGTAGGTAAGCTCCAAAGTGAAAAAGGCAACTTGGTCAGTCTTCTAAGAGCTTTGTGCAAACAATTAACTTGTTTCTCAACTGAACCCAGTAACAGAAAAACTGTGAACTGTTTCTTACTTGTTGATGGCTAGAGATTGAAGATAACTTGTTGAACATATTATTTCCTTAATTATTTTCTTTATTTAATTAATTGTGGGGTGTGAGGATGACAGTGAGGATGTCCAGTTCTAGCACCTCAGTTCAAGAAGACATTGAGGTGCTGGAGTGAGTCCAGAGAAGGGCAATAAAGCGGGTGAAGGTTTTAGAGGGTAAGTAATATGAAGAGCAGCTGAGGCTGCTGGGGTTGCTTAGCCTGGCAAAGAGGAGGCTCAGGGGGGACGTTATCCCTCCATGCAACTGCCTGAAAGGAGGTTGTAGCCAGGTGGGAGATGGACTCTTCGCCCAGGCAATTAGTGACGGGACAGGAGGACATAGCCTCAAGTTGCTCTAAGGGAGAATCAGGCTGGACATCAGGAGGAATTTCTTCAGGGAAAGGGGTGTTAAACATGGCAATGGAGTACCCAGGGAGGTGGTAGTATTCAAGAAACAGCTAGTCATTGGCACTTAGATCACAAGATGGTGATCAGTTGGACTCGATGATTTCAGAGGTCTTTTCCAATATAAATGATTCTCTGTTTCTGTAAAATAATGATATGGATCCATTTCTCAGCTCTTAACCAAGGTAAACTTCACTGGAAAGCCTTTGCAGCCTCTAACTTAGTGTAACATCATAACACATGGCTGCAGGTTTTTTTACATGTATGTTTTATTGCTTATTACAAAATAATAACACAAAATTTATCCTATTCACAGGAATTATTAAATTCTACCAGAAGAATAGGCATTGTTTCTCTCAACAGTCTGCCAAATTTTTAAATATTTAAAAATAAATATATAAATATTTAAATATTTATTGAAATAAGGATCGAGACAGGGAGCAGTGAGGAGATAACAACAAAACCCTAAAAAATAGCTTCCTAGTGGAAAGTAAGTTTTATACATTTTTAGAATGACAGAAAAGTGATGAACTTTGAAATTTATTTCTTTTGTAGACTTAATATATAACTCTTCCAGGTTTTGTGTTGCTGTTCCATCTCAGCTAACAGGCAAAACCTCCTGTAGTTAAATAACATTTTGTCTGCTCTTCCTATCAGTCTAATACAAGAGGTCTCATACATCTCTCAATCTGCAGCAGAACTCCCACTTATACCAGTGCTCAGAATCCATAAATACAATATCAAGAATAAACTGTGCATGTATATTTAGCTTCATCACCCATTTTATTATAGATATTAAAATGCTATCTTTCTACTTTATGGTTTTGTTGTCTTTTTCTAGTTTGAATTGGCAATGAATAAAACACTAACACACAAATAGTCTTGACACAGACAAATAATTCTGAGACTTCCTGACATAAGGAAACTAATACTTTAATTCTGTATTTGGATGATTTTATTCTTGATTCTCATTCTTTGTGTCTGTTTGACACAAATATTAAGGATATTCTGCTCCTATTTTCCATTTGTAAGAACTATTACAGGGAATGCCTTAATTAATTAATTAATTGGAGAAGTTCATGAAGGACTGTCTCCCATAGGAGGGACGGCATGCTGGAGCTGGGGATGGACTCCTCTCTCTGAGCAGTGCCAGAAACAATCTGTGACGAACTGACTGTAACCCCCACTCCCCATCTCCCTGTGCCACTGGTGGGGGAAAGGAAGTAGAATTTGAGAGTGAGGAAGGGGCACAAGGAAGGTGTTTTCAAGATTTATTTTGCTTCTCATTATGCTGCTCCGATTCTGTTAATTAATACCCCTGCTTCAAGTCTGTTTTGTTCAAGTCTGTTACCATGACTGTGATCGGTGAGTGATTTCTCCAGGTCATTGTCTCAATCCATCATCCCTTAGTCGTATTTCCTGTCCTCTGTCCATTTGCAGAGGGGAGGGATAGAGTGGCTTTGGTGGGTACCTGGTGTCCAGCCAGGGACAACCCACTAGAATTCAGTAGCAAAATTCCGTTGACAAAACAGAGGTATTATGATTTGCAGAAGTTACATAGCTGGTATTTCAATTTCCACATTTCTGAGTAGCAAATCTCCCACATCTATATGTCCTTGTATCTACTAAAAGTAAATTTTCAAGAGCATAGAGGAAAAAAAGATCTTAAAAGCATCTCGAGTCTTTTTCCTCAAAAACTATTTTCTATCTACATTAATCAACACATTTTCCAGAATTTCCTCAGTAAGATCAGTTTTTAAAATGAGAAATCATCACTGGTTTAGCTTAGCATTTCTTCTTTTAAATTGTATGACCTCTCCTCCTCTCCTGTATAACTCTCTTACATTTTTTAAATAATTTGTCTTCTTTTTTGTGGGTTTGTTTGAGGTTTTTTTTTTTGAGTAGGAGACAACAGATTGAAATTACTGGGATTTCTTTTTAACTCTGAAAATTGTGAAGATTAGAATATTTAAAAGTTATTAAAATATAAATATTGGATTTCTTGCTCATGTTATGCTCTTCCCTGAAGCCTCTATTTGACAGGTGAATGATTAACCCCACTATAATATGTGACAGAGGGTGGAGAAAAGAAAGAGATTGGGTGGACGCTGAATTGGGGTGAGAAGCACAGTGAAGATATCCCCCTGTCCCTGGCCAAAACATCAATTTCATTTCATTTCTTTAGGTGAGTTCAGCAATTAGTGGAAATAAAGAACCACGTATAGATGAATGAGAATGGCAGCAGACACAGACAGAATTAAAGCTTTGCCCAGAACTTTAAATAGTGCTGAACTGGAAAATAATTTCCCTGTGGTTGAAACTGTATAAGAAATTTGGTCAAAAAAAAGGAGGAGCAGGTCTATAGCAAACTAATGATAATGAATATTTTTCCCAGCTGGGACATCTTTACTGGACAATATTGCAATATGCTGCCTTCAACAATAGCTAAGTCCCTACAGGAAGAATTAAAACAGTACACAAAAGTTATTCCCCTCACTGAAGAGATGCAGCATATGGCTAAGGGTAAAAAAGTCTTCATGATACTTCCAACCTACTTCCCAGACCTGAAGGATTGATCCAAGCCAGAATAAGAGGATAATTCTTCCTCTGAGTTCTTTCATTTCATAGTATGTCTGCAGCGACTTCCAATAAAAGAGTCAAATTATTGTACTGTTTTCTGTGAAGTGGAAACTTATCTTGTGCCTACCTGCTAGGAGACACAGCAATCAATTCAGATCACCAAGAGTAGCTGGCTGCACTAGCAGCTGTTCAACAGCAACCAAATAACTCAGAGAAGAAGGCACAGTTCCCATGGCTCGATACTACTTCTTGAGCATTTTGTCTCCTTTGGAACAGTAACAGTACAGTGAGGTAACAAATTTAAGTAAAAAATATGACAAACCAAAAAAGCTCTGAAAGCTTAAAGATGTAAGATCTAAATGGGCCATGACTCCTGATTTCCTATTATCTATACTAAAAATGTCACCACTGTTTCAAACAGTGCATAATTTTGTCTATACATAGCCATGGCATTTTTGTGTAATCAATTGGCCCCAAATGTAAGCAGTGGCTGCTGGTGGTTGGAGATTAACATCAGAAGGGGATGGAAACACAAGGGGTTTGTTGTCTTGGCATATTTGTTGCTTGCTAGTGGGTCAGGTCTAGAATCTTGCAGAGAAACTGCTAAGGCTCATTCAGTCTGCAAGCTATTATCCTTTGACGATCATCCATACAAAGACAAATGCTGCTATTGGGGAGATCTTTAGCTTATCATGAGGCCCTTGGGATGATAATGAAGAGCATGAGAATGCAGGTGATGTTCTTGGTCTTGCCAGTAAAATTGAAAAGCTTAGCTAACAGTGTACTGCGGGAAAACCGTCTGCATGGCTGGTACAGAAGCAGGACTCCATATTTTAAGAGTATGGAATAATTTCTGAAAAACAAGGATTACTGGGTAGAAAAAGGAATGAGGAAGATGCAAAGTGGGTCAAGACACTTCCCTCCCCTCCCCTTTTATCTTTTTCCTTTTTTTTTTTTTTTTTCTCAACAGACTTGCTCACTAGTGAGGAGAGCTTTAAATTAGATTCATCTGAGGATGGGAAGAGTAACTCAAGAGACATGGAAACAAAAGTAAGAGAGTACTCCCCAGGGCTCAGCATAATGCAGAAAATTCTCCTGCTCCTGCTGTGAAAGCTACGTCCCTAAGGGATTATCATATTTGCCCACATGCAAAGACATGAAGCCTGGGAAACAACAAAACAAGCTTGGAAGCCTGTGCACAGTTGCAGAACTATTATCTTATTGAGATTAAATAGAGATGATGGGATAGCACTATCCTCTCAAATTGCACAGGAGAGGCTTAGATTGGATTTTGGGGAAAAATTCTTTGCAGATAGGGTTCTCAAGCATTAAAACAGGCTGCCCAGGGAAGTGGTTGAGTCACTATCATTGAAGTTATAAAAAGGAAGGGTAGATGTGGAACTTAGGGACATGGTTTGGTGGTAGATTTGGCAGTGTTGGGGTAAAGGTCAAATGTGATGATCTTAAAGGTCTTTCCCAACCTAAATAATTCTATAATTACGTGAATTGAGATTTCCATGGTTTGACTCAGTTTCTTTTGGAAAGAGAAGGTAGGATGGAGGGGTTACACTCTAGGGGAAGGAGTGGTATGAATGTGTTCAAGTAAGTGAAGAGTCAACCGAGATCTTATGGCTGAGGATCAAAAAGCAGGTGAAAACAGCAGACATCATGGTAGGTGTTATGGATCAAGAAGGAAGTAGACAAGCCTCATTACAACTGAAGGAAGCCTCATAATTACAGGCACTGGTACTGGTGAGGGACTTGAACCACACTGCTGATGTTTCAAAGGGCAACATGGTGATGTGATTCAGATTTCTAGAGTATGTTGATGAGACAGAAGACCAAAAAACAAACTGTCCCCTGTTGGTTACTTATGAATTAGGAAGAATCAGTCAGGGATGTGAAGGCTGAATGCAGCACTGGCAGAAGATACTTCAAGTTAAAAGCCTGAGAGAAGTGAGCAAGAATAATAATAGAATTACAGCCCTGGTCTTGAGGAGAACAGATATTGGCTTGTTAAGAAGCTGCTTGGCAGGATCTTGTAGGAAACTGCCCTGAAGGGCAAAGAGACCCAGGAGAACTACTTGATATTCAAACTGACCTCCTAAAGCACAAGAACAGTCTGTTTCAACTTGCAGAGAGTTACAGTCATGGCAGAATGCCAGCATTGATGAAAAAGGAGCTCCTGACTGAGTTCAAATACAAAAAGGAAGTATGCAGAAGGTAGAAGAAGGGATGAGCTACCAAAGAGGAATACAGAGACATTGCCTGAGCATGTAGGGTTGGCGTAAGGAAAGACAAAGCTCAGAGTTGCAACTCACACAGGATGTGAAGGACAGCGAGGGTTTCTATAATAGGTTGTAAGCAAAGGGAAAGATAAGAAAATGTAGTCCTGCTGCTCATTGGGGTCAGATGGCTTTTGATAACAGCTAGTTGGTGAACAGAGGAAGAATAGTGCAAGTGGATAACTGACAGTGAAGCCATTTACTAGGGACAGTCTTGAGTGGCTGGTATCAGGGCAACACTGCCAGTGTTAACAATGTAGGTGACTGGACAGAATGTACTTTCTGCACATCAAAAATTAAGGGGAAGAGTCAATGTGATGGAGGTCTGAATATCAGAAAGACAGAATAACGAGCTGACTTCCTTAAGTTCAACAAAACAAAATGCCATGTTCTCTACATGGAACGGAATAAACCTGAGTGACAATTTAAGGCTGGACACTGGCTAGCTGAAAAGCAGATTTTTAGGCCAACTGCACACAGGCTTCTTAACAAGGTCAACCAGTGACTTTCCCTTCTATTCAGCACTTTCAAGAGTCTCCATATAGAGTACTGTGACCAGTTTTGAGCTCCACAGTAAAACAAAGATATTAACATACTGAAATTCAATGAAGAACCACTGAGATGGGCAGGGATGGGAGCACATAAAGACAAGGAGTGGCTGAGTTGTTCTTTTCCTTCTGCTTGAAGGTAGTATATTATTGCTGTCTACCACTATCTAACGAGCAGTTATAGAGAAGACAGAGCCAGATCAAATGATACATAATAAAAGGTCTAGGCACATATTGCAAAAAGGAAAGTTCAAATTAGTTGCTAGTATAGTTTTCCGTTTTTTTTTTCCCACTGTGAAGATGACCAAACACCAAAACAAAGGCAGAGACAGACTGTGGAGTCTCCATTCTGGATAAACTCAAAAGTTGACAGGACACAGACCTAGTAATCTGTTCTACATTGTTTTGTGATTGAGGAGTTAGACCAGATGATCTCCAGAGGACATTTCCAATACACATTATTCTACCATAAAAGTAAATAGTAAAATAAAACTGAATTCTCACCTGACATTAGCAACAACCCTATACTGAAATATACTGGTTTCTGTGGGGTTCTGGTTTGGAATTGTATGGGGGAGGGGCAGGGGAAGGAAATAAATATCTTGGACATTAACATCACCTAACTTTAGATTCCTAATATAAAAAACCAAATTACCTTATTCTCCATACAAACTCAATTAAAAGAATTGATTGCTTACAAGAGATGATTTTTCTTAATGGTTAACAGCTTCTGGAGCCAATTTTGATCTTCAGAATGGAGAATGGGTAAATTTAAATGTAATGGGTGTGATTAAATTTTTTTTTATTTGGCTTAGACATTGATTGTAGAATAGCTCATCTCAATGGAAATTATTTTTTTCATAACATAATCACATTAAAGTATATTCAACTTTTTAAAATTATATAAAAACCTCCATAGAAGAATTATAACTACAACTACAATAGCTGCATATACTTTAGTCCCTCTAGAGAAGGCAGGGAATGAATAGATTATTTTTCCAACTTTCTTTGAACATTATTGTTCTGGTCAGAAGCAGATGGTAGCAGCAATAAGAAATTTAAAATATTTCATTAATTTGAATGAAGAAAAAAATTTAATAAATAAATATATATGCATTAAATATATATAGCAGTTAAAACCCAGACATATTACTAGAATATTGTCCTCCTCATACAGTACTATTTTTACTTGCAGCTCTATAATCTGTGGCAACTGAATGGTATTTGCCAGCAGAAAATATTTTGCATCTCACGTTAGCTCTGCGAGCTGAATTTCATTTAGGCATTTTACAGTACCAATTAGAGGCATTCCTAATTCCAGCTCCTAAAAGTTTAAGTAGAATTAACTCCAATTTAATGCAAATTAATAATTTGATGTATTGTCCAATTTACAGAAGAGTCCTCAAATGGGAAATTTAACAACAGCAGAACCAAGTTTTTTTCGCCATCTGAAGAGACTGAGGAGTCAGGATTCCATCTTAATCTGCCTATGTTCTCTTATTAGATCTGTTTTCACCCTTGGGTGGAGTGCTGAACAACCAGGTCGGTTAAAAGATGTCATTGCCCAAGGCGAGGGGTTGGAACTAGAAGGAATTTTAAGGCCCCTTCCAACCCAAGCCATTCAATGATTCCATGATTAAATGATTGCTATTGGCTACTGATAATAAAGGCTACAATTAATTATTCTGAAATATTTATATACAGCTACCATTTATCAAAAACTTACGGTGTGACAGAATACTGTGGAAGAAACAAACTAATAACATTTCTTAAAGAATATACAAATGTATGATATTCAAGTATAGAAGAAATACCTGATGAAGTAAAATTTCTGGAATGAGTATATTAACTAAAAGCCTGATAATTTTTGAATGCACTGAGTCATTAATTGCTATCAGTGTAAAAGAATGCAGAAATTTCATGGAGAAGAGAAGCTCACCAGCCAGTTTTATGAGCCTCACTTGTAGCTTAATAAGTTATTAACTACTTCCCATCTTGAAATGTCATTCCTTTTGAAATAAAGGCTGCACAAACCTTTTTCCAAAGGTGTGGAAGGATGCGTCCTGACTGTCTGATGTTGATATTTTTTGGTATTTCTGTTTGAACTTCAAAAATCCCATGCACAGCAACAGTGCAAAGGATCAGATTGGGTGGCATGTGAAAAATCTCTACCAAGGAAAATCAGGAACAACTGCCAATCCACTTTTACAGTAACCAAAATAATAGTGATCTTTATTCCTGTTTTTCTGTAAGTAGGTGATAAATTATTCTTCTGAACTTCTAAATCTTCCTACGTAATTTATTAACAGGCCCTCAGATACTATGTCTGGGACAGAACATCAGGTGATTTAATTTGTCTCTCCATGGCATAAACTATAATATGTGACCAATTTATTTTGTTTTTGAATCCCCTAATATGTATTTGGATAAGACATTTCTTCCAGAAAGGAAACAAACTGACTCAAAAGCACCAAAAATCTTCCACTTTCTCTCATAGTTTACTACACCCTTCCTGCTAAAAAGAAATGCTTTCTATCTCATAATGAGATTTGAGCTTCATAAGAATGCTATCATGTTCTCTGCATGCATTTGATCTTCTCTCACTCTCCCTGGGAAAAATTTAATTAATATTGCAAAAATGTGAAGGTCAAACTTTCATTTATAAATGATATTTAAAAGTCAGTGTAATTGGCAACATCTTGCAGAGTGCCAGGTGGACCTCTTTTTGTGTTATCTAGAGAGAAGTTTTCATCACACATTCTTCTCTTGCTGATATAAGGGGTTATCTATCTTATTTTCAGCTGATATCTCTATAGCCTACTTTACATCTTCTAAGGTGTAAAGTATAACACATGCAAAGAATAGATTTTTCTGGTTTACTTACTAAACTTTCAGTACACCCCCCATCACTACCTGTAAGAGAAAAAATCAGATTGGAAGATGAAAACTCACATGAATTACAATGATGATATTAAAATAATTATAGTTTGAGAACTTTGGCACTACATAATGCAGTTCCACAGTGAAAGAGAGCTTCCACTTAATGATGGACATGTCCCCTTTGGCAAAACTGTATCACTTCAGATCTACTAATCAGCCATGGACAGAGTTCTGACAGGCAGTTTCTTCTGCACCTGCAGAGAACTCAGCCAGAAGAATGGCTATGACAAGATGAATTGCAGTTTGAATTAGCTGCAGTTTATATTGCTTTATAGGTAGTTTTTTCCCACTCAGTGGTATGTGTTTGTTTTTAAATTTTCTTTGAAAGGCAAAGATTCATAGGTTTGATTTTGTTGAGATAATCCATTCGGAAATGACATTTTAGGGCTTAACTTTGAATCTGTAACTTTTTACATAATGCAAAAAGGCAAGTGCAAATTGACATCCATACTCCTTCATTATCTTCATCTGCAGTGTTGATAATCCCATACTTTCAAAAAAGTCTTCTTTGTGTATTATTCCTAGCAACATAATTCCCTTGGCTCATGGGTTCCCAAATAAATGTCACCTCTTGCTGAAACACCTGCTTCTGAGAACATGTTCAAGCTGTTACACTGCTATTAGACTGAAAAAATGCTTATTGTAACTGACCCTGGTTTATCTTCTTGTTTAGGAATTCTGACATTTCTTCTTCACAAAATTTTTCACAGATATTCTTAAAAAAAATAAAAATCTTGTTATTTTTAGATGTCTGCAACTAGGTCTAGGTCACTAGATTGACTGAACCGTTTTAGCAGTGAATGTAATTGAAAAATTAAATGCCAAAATAGAGGCAGGAAAACTTTCTCCTTTTTGCCATAGGTATGATGATAATACACTGATGACTGTGAAAAAGTTAGGGAAGGCAGAGAAGTAGACTTAAACTAAAAAAAAATGCTGTGATGTTTCACATTGTTTCAAACAAATTAAAGTAAATACTACAGCATTAACTATCTGGATCAGCTTGCATCAAATAGTATGTTTGGCTCCTGAGATGGACAACAGAGACAAATTGTTTTCTTGTTACTGACTTTGAAAAGAAAATCATTGCAAAACAAGCATAACAAAATAAAACCTGACCAAACACATAGATAACAACAGAAAATGAACACACAGAGAATTCTACATCCATCTGTAGATATTCCATCATGAAAAAGATTGGACCTTTAAAAGTCTATTAACATCTGCAAATTTTTAACCCAAAAAGTGCATGAGAAAGATTTGTGAAATTCGCTGCTTGAAGAGTAAATCTCACCAGTAAAATAGAAAGTTAATTAACAACAAGCTGACAGCTCATTACAAGTCAGCACAATGATATGGATATGAGGTTACAAAACCATAAACGTGCCTCTGATATGTGATCTATTTTCCTTCCTCCCTCCTTTCTTCCCTCTGTTCCTTCTTTCTTCCTTTTTTTTTATACTTTCTCCTTCATTCAAATTAAAGGTTTCTGAGTTTTAAGGAATAATAATATACTTAATGACTTCAGTAAATCAGAGTCTTTGCAAACTTATATATTTCTACCACCAATGCTAACAAGTTTAACGTCAGCTTTTGATAGATGTAGACAAAAAGCACACGATACTAGGTTTGCCCTTGGCAGGGGTTGAAATATCAGAATCAGTAGTAAAGACATTTTTAAGTTACAGAGATTTTAGATGGTTGCTGTCATACTTCCACTGCAATAATCCCAACAAACAAAAAGCTGCTTACAATGTGATCCATGGGCAGAGTGCCCAAGGGGCAGAAAACTGGCCAAAACATTTGCATTATTATTACTACATTTTTAGGCTGTTTTGTTTTTTCTTTTTCTATCCACTTTCCATCTAGATTGCATGAAAAAAAATATGCAAATGCAGAGAATTTTACTAATGCCCACAAAATATTTCAGGTTTTTGAAAAGGATTTTACTTTGTCTTATCCAGTTACACTTAGCACCGGCTCAATGTTTTTAAGATTCTGGGCACATTCATCTTCTCTTGAAACTAGCTCATTTATTAACTCCCTGACTTCAGTTCCAGATGCTAAAGCTAGCTGGATTTAGAGTATCTACTCAGTTCTGTTCCATGATTAATCTGTTCATCATTATAGTAGTTGTAGATGGGGTTTGGAAGGTGAATAAGTGCTTTGCTTATATGATTAATTTGTATATAGTTCTGCCTAATATGCAACATGTAGCTAATTTGTATACAGTTTTGCCTTTTATAGAGTACATTCACATATTTTAGGCAAAATACGCAATATTCAGCCTCCCCTCAGGAGACTTCCACACTTTTAATAACTTGCTTCCAAAAGGTGTTACAATGGCCACAAAAAGCTAATGTTATTTTGAGAACATTTAACAGTATTTCATACACCTTATGTGTAATACCTGCAGTTGTGTATGTGTGTGTATGCATACAAAGCAAATCCCAAGCATAATATTTTTCTAAATGAGTTACTGCAGTTTGCTGACTTACTGTGCTTTCTGTGTTTAGCATTATCTGATTTGGGTTAGTGAGAAGGTTTGAGAAGGGAGAGTGCACTGAATTCCGATGAACTACATTGCTTTGCCTCGGATATGGCATGGTTCAGCTTCATGCAGTTATACTGGGGATTCTACTGATAATCTTTCTGTCTTTGGGCTTTGGTGATTAATGCTTTCTATACTTCAATGAATAAAGAAAAAAATTTAAAAACCAAAAGTAAAAGAATATCTGAATGCTTGTCCTATTTATGCAGAGTGGGGGTCAAAGTGACTTATTTGAAAAGTACATCAGAGAAGACACTGAAAAAAATCCATCTTTTTCCTGGCTACTCACTCACAACCAAATTTATCCTGAATTTTCTTTCTTTCAAACATCTTTTTTGTAAAGCACAAGTTATCTAACACATTCAAAAAAACCTTTTAGGATATTAAATCCTATGAAAAGTGGGTAACTTTCCTTAAAAAGCAGAATGTGCTAAACAGAGTTATATCAGTTAGGAAGAGTCACTTCAAAATACTTCTCTATTTTTGTTTCAAAAATATTCTGTGGCTTTTCTTCTTCAAGCAGGTATTATGCTGGCGATTTACCAGAGTAGCACAGCATGTTACAATAGCAGGAGTTTGTGCTAAGTGCTATCTTTCTTAATATTTTTAGCAGCCTTAAACAAGATTCTCCAAGTAGTGTCTGTGTAACCAAAATCAAAAAGAACACTCAATAAATTTAAAGGTATTAAATCAGGCAAATACATTTGCAAAGATCTGGAGCCAGTGGGTTTTTATATGAGATGTCTGAATTATGTTGACAATCTAATAATGCGCCTGAGTAGCTAAAGGCTGATACAGGCCTGCAGGAGCCGGTAATGTTGCTGTAACATCTTATAACATTAAGGACATCATGGAGATAAATGAGACTAATGTAGTCTGAAAATGAACATCTCCCTTGGTTTAAAAAATAAGTTAACTTCAAAAATAAATATTGTGCATTTACCATTTATATCTAGAATCTTGCATGCAATTTATACATATTTCTTTATATAAGTTACTGAGCTAAATATGATAGTAAAATATTCCTGTCTCTTTTCAAAGCAAAAAATATAATTAGCAGAAGTGGAAAGCACCATTTTCTCTTGTTATCCAGCCATAGCTATTACTTTAAGCAAAATCATAAAAGTGACATTATAAGGCAGAAGTAATGAAGTGTGGGTGGAAAATCAGCTGAGTTGACATGCAAAATGAGACATTTCAGGACTGTCTGTGCTTGTAAATGAAATGCAGTCAAAATATTGCTCTATATGGAATCTCATAAAGAAACTGAAAAACTTATTTTATCCAATTCAGAGCTGTAACATTTATTAAACTAGAATGATTATTATTAAACATTGCCATTTCTTTTTCTGTTGTTTTTTTTTTCCCCCTCAGCTATACAGGAGTTTAATTCCAATAAAATATTTTTTATAAATAACTCACAGACTTATTTATGATGCAGCATTTTTTATTATGATTTCCACACACAAATTATAACTTACGGTTTGTCAGGATTCTGGATAAATGTTGTTAGGAACTAGCTAATAAGCTAGAGATTATTTACATTGTGTCATTTATCTTTTTAAATATAATACCACATGCCACACGATTAATATCTGTTTTCAGAATCTCATGCCAGCTACTATGCTTCATTAGCAAAAGTAACAGGAAAGAGAAATTAATTAAAGAAGCATAAAATACAGAAGCAGAGCTTGGCAATTTTCACCTCTTCAGGCACAATTCTGAACACACCATCACAGAACCACAGAAGTACTGAGGCTAGAAAGTACCTCCAGAAAACCTCTAGCCCAACCCCTCTGTTCAGAAAAAGGTCAGTCATCTACAGGAGGCTGTTTAGGACCGTGTCCAGTTGGTTTGAGAATATCTCTTAGGATGAAGACTCCATACCTCTCTAGTTGCTCCAGTGTTTGACCACCATCACAGTAAGAAAGGTTGTTTCCGTGTTTTTTTGCTTCTTGTGTTTATGCAGAATTTCCTGTGTTTAAGTTCCTTTCTGTTCGTTATCCTGTAATTGGATACCACGAAAATAGTCTGGCCACATATTCTTTATTCTCTATAAGCTCCAGTGATAACATGTTTGTTTTCATACTTATATTCCTCGTATTTCAGCAGTAACCAGGGGCACAAAGATGAATCAGGAAAAAGGGTGTGTGTGTGTGGAATAGTAGCTTAATTATTCTGATTAACAGTAAAGAATACTGAGAGTCATATACTACCTGAAGTTAAACAATCTCTCATTTCCTCACTAGCTTTTTTTACCCTTCACTGGAAGTATGACTGGCTAAGGAAATAAAAATGTTATGGTTCCTTTTCCACTAGTTACTGTTGCATATTGTATTAACAGATGTCTCCCAATGAAGGTCTTGATCAACCAGTGTGGTAAGTCAGCTTCCTGCTATCTAATATTGCACTATAAATAATTTCCATTGGGTGCACTAATGTACAAATTACATTGGAATTGCTTGTGTGTGTGTGAGTGGGCGTGTGTGTGTGTGCAACTACTTACATGTTCAGGAGTAGAGTGAATATGGCACTCAAGAGGTGCTTATATTTGCTGTTTGTGAAAAAATATAAAATCTTTGGGTCAAAATGAAAGGTAAGAAAAGCAATAAGGAGATAGGAAGCACTGAGAAGATGACTATTTCTGTTGAAGCTTGTAGTTGGCTTGCACATCATGTTTTATTGCTATAGAATGAAAGCGAAAGAAAACAATAAAAAGGCATAACACATATAGAAAGAATCATCGACAAAGACGAAAAGTGGCAAAACTGTATGAATCTTATCAGTATGACAAGGAAGTGTAACAGGATATAGTCTTGACTATTCAGCTAGGGAGAAAGGAATTGCATAGTGGTGTACCTACATGTCCCTAAAATCAGCTTTTCCAGCAAAAAAGAGATAAATGAAGAATATTTCATTGCTTTTAAATGAAAGTAGCAGTGCAGTTTGCTTGCTTGAATAGAAAAGAAAAAAAAAAATCATATCCTCCTTCCATACTTGAGTCAGATTGTATATCTTGTTCCACTACTGAACTGTACAGTGTAAAGACACTTGTTCATCACTTCTGTGATGAAGTAATATACTCAAATTTTAGGCTGTTCAAAGATATAAACTCATAGTAGAGATTTATGTTATTGTTTTCAAATACTGACCTTGAATTTTATACTACTGAACCCCTTCTTTTTTATGTTTTCAATAATTTCTGTTTTAGCAATTATCATAAATTACATGTCACCAACTGAATTTGTTAGCACACACATATTTTATGCATCTGTTTCACTGACTAAAATATTGAAAATGTTCTAGTTTAATACAGATTGCTGAGAAACTCTTTGCAATTGTTTGTGGAACTGTTTCTACCTCTTGGTTATTTCCTTTTCCAGCACATCCCAGAATAGGGAGCCCCTGGTGGCCTAGTGGTTAGAATGCGGTGCTTTCACCGCCGAGGCCAAGGGTTCGATTCCCAGCCA
>JAWMRA010000078.1:95523089-95549654 GCA_035584735.1 Pseudotriccus pelzelni | reverse complement strand
TCCAATGCGCAGGCTGGAAGGTGTAAAGACCTTCCCCGGATCTTCGTTCGCGAAGACTGGCCATTACTTACTTACATCCCAGAAAGGCTGAAGTTTCTTCTTCAATCAGTTCCCCACCTTTTCTCTATTGCTTCCACTAAATCACAGCTTCTGCAATCCTATTCCCTTGTGACATTCTCTTCTTTGAATCTGTGCAAATTTGGAGAGTAAATTTGCCTTCTATCACATTCAGTACTATTTTCATTAGTAGCATTTCTTCTGGAATATGTAACTTTTGAACTAAAGTCTATCATAATAAGGAGAGGTCTCAGGGCTATTAGTATTTCTCATAATGTTTCAGTTTTCTGTAAAAAATAGGAGTTTATAGAATATTTCTACAACTATAGTTCTTTACGATTCTTCCCTAAAGAAATTTAAAACATCCTTCTGTTTTATTAATGATAAGTGCTTGGGTTTTATTAATGTTTAAATGTCATAGAATCCTAGTACTTTTACCTTCATTTCTGTCTCCCATGGAAGGATATATATATATATATTGCTACTCTATTTAATTCCTGATTTGATTGGTGTTTTTTTGCGTGTGGGTTTGTTTTTTGTTTTTTTACCCTGTTATCCCCTCAAATATCGGATGTGATATTTACAACTAGTAATTCAGATTTCAATATTTTGTAGTCTTGGGACAAAAGACAGACAGAAGAGATAATTTAGCTTCTGTACCATTTTCCCAAGTGACTAAGATCTTAAACTACTAAAATCTTAAATTCCCTGCCCACACCTCCCTCTTTAACTATGCTTTGGTTAAAGTCTGACAAGTTGATAGCTTTGAATGGATCTTGCAAGTCTGTAAGGTGTAGTGTTCTGATAAACATATCAGAGCAATTATGTTACAGAATTACAGGTCAGCTCCCTGAAAGGTGGGAAATATGTTTGTTGGTTTTTCCCCAAGTCAAACTTAATGAACAAGAATATGACCACAGATAGAGGATAAGATATCTTTCAATCCACTTTATTGGTTTTTTCAAATGCCAGGGGCAAAGTGGACTTCCATGCCTTGATAAAGATCACAAATATAAACCCTTATCAAAGTCTATATCCTAAACAAAGTTGAGCTGTTATGCAGTACTTCTAAGCAGTACAGTTTCCAAACACATAGCTAAAGGAGGATGGCAATTTTAGTCCCAATATTACATTAGTTTGAAATGTACGTAATGCCAGATTGCATCTTGCCTTTTTACAAGCAGTGAAGTTCCTTCTGTGTACACAAAATAAGATTGAAGTTGCTTTGATTGAGGTTTATTATGATAAAGAAAAATGTATTCTTTAGATTATTACATTACTAAAATGATTTAGATATCATTAGCAGTGACACAGTGTGCCAAAAGAAAATACACCATAGCGTACTTTTGAAAATAAACCAGGCCTACATTTTCTTCTTGATTATTTCCCATATAGATAACTTGACAAAAATCAATGCCTAAGCAGACAGTGTTTCCAATCTGTACAAGAAGAAGTTATCAGAGATGTTATATTCAGTTTACAGGAACAATCTTAGGACAACATGTCTCCAAAATGAGTGTAAGTTAATTATGCTTGCCAATTATAAAAACAAAGCAAAAATTTTGAAGTATGAAAGCATACCAAGGAATGCATTATTTTGAAAAGTAATACTTGGCTATTTCTACGACTTTCATCTTTGGCTAATATTGAAGGTCTCAGGAGGCCAGCTACGGCTCACCCACTTGATTCCAACTTGTTGCTTGCATTAGCTTTTGGAACTTTTCTCATGGTATTGTTTACTGAACTACTTATAATGGGTTTGTGTGTCCAGGTTTTGGCAGCGGGGGGAGCTACAGGGGTGGCTTTTGGGAGAAGTTGCAAGAAGCTTCCCTCATGTCCAGCAGAGCCAATGCCAGCTGGCTCCAGGACAGACCTGCTGCTGGCCAAGGCTGAGCCAGTCAGGAGTGATAGTAATTCCCCTGTGACAGCGTATGTAAGAAGGAAGAAAAGGCTCTTGTGGAGATGAAATTGTAGCCAGAGAAGAACAGAGTGAGAACATGTGAACAACTTCAGACACCAAGTCAGTGCAGAAGAAGGGGGAGGGGGTAGTCCATGCACTGCAGCTGATGTTCCCCGAAGCCTGTGGAGGACCTTGGGAGTTCAGAGATCCATCTGCAGCACATGGAGAAGCCATTACCAGAGTGAGTGGATGCCAAAGCAGGCTGTGACCCTGTGGGAGGCCCATGTTGGAGCAGGTTAAAAATCTTAAAAAGCTTAAAATCTTCCTATTTCAAAGTTACTTTCCCACACTACACCTTAGGCTGGCATTAAGCCTTCAGAAGAATCTAGACGTGAGGTTCAGAAATTTAGTTGGACTTCAGAACCTTGAAAACAGAAATATTGTAGACTTTCAGTTGTTCTCTGTAAAGCAGATAAAACTCTCTGCAAACAATAAAATGTTGTGATGAAGCAACAGCTCAGGTAGGAAGACTTCATTCATTGCTGTTCTGCATGCTGAAACCAAGTCCTGGGGTATAAAACTGTCAAATATCAATGAATATTGAAGTTCAGGGATTTCTACCAATTCCTACCAGCCTGAGATCTGTTATGAATCCAGTTATACCTGTTTGTCCACATAATGCCACATTTGGATCATGTTATCCTTCAAATGAAAGCTGTTTAATTTTTTCTATCTCCATGCATTCTTTTTAGCCTAAAAATTTTTTGTAAACAAAACTGAGGTAAAATTTCTGAAGCTAAATGGATTGAATATATTTGCTGCATCACAGTTTGCATTTTGTTGATAAATCTCCCCAAAATATACCTACCTGTTATCACTAGAAAATTGTAGATGGAAGGCAATTTTTTTCCCTTTTTAAAGCCTAAGTGATGCCGATGTGTTTGATGGGGCAGCGTGTGGGTTGGTGTTGGAACTGGGGTGTGTTGACCTTGTTCTGATTCTGCCCGGCTACAGAATCAACACTTTTGTTTAAGCTGTCACTCTAAGGATGCACAGGATGCTGCAGACTTACCTTTTCCAATTTCCATAGCAGTAGCATTGTGAAATCCCACACACCCCCAAGCCCAGAATGGCTGTGCTGCTAGAAGATGCACAAACAAACCTTTGAGTAAAAGACTGATCCATCTTCCATGCAGATTGAAGGGAAGTTGAATGGCAGCACACAGAATAACAGTGCTCAGCTGTAAGTGGTAAAAGAAAGGGAAGCATGATTAAACAAAACATGTTTAAAGCATAATTAAACAACAAACTCGTTCAGCCACCCTTTTACCCCTACAAGACAGTGTTTTGCTAGCACTGTGGCAGAAATAGCAAACAGGTTAATCCATATTGTTTGCATCTGGTGTCTGAGCAGAGAGGATTTCCTTGAGAGCAGTTTTTCAGTTTCTTCACTGATCACTTAGATGAGATCCACTCTGAACTGACAGCTCTCTTGTTAGCAGAATCCTCCCTGGAGGGACAAGCACAACTGTTCTTTTCTTGTGTTTTTGGTGATGTCCTTCTGGTTGGAGGTAATGGCATGTATTCAGACTGCAGCTTATATGGCCGAGCTAGGGCCTCCTTGTATAGCAGAGACCACCTGAGTGCCAGCACACCCATGTCTAAATATTTTTAATGACATTAAAGCTTTTTATAAAACAAAATAATCAGCTTATTAACTTTATCATCCATCTAGGCACTCTTCTGGCAGAAAGGGTGAGGAACCCTTCTGGGGACAGAGAGGGAAATAGTTAATAACTGATAGCTTAAAAGGAAAAAATATAAGTAATCTCAGGGGGGAAGGAGGTGGAAAGGGCAAGGCAGAGTGATAAATCTCCAAGACTTTGTATCAGAGCTCCTCTGTACTGCTTCTATAATTTGCTACTCCTGCTGTGGTGCAACTGCAGGTAAAAGATGCTTTTTGATCAGGTAACTGTGTTCAGAGAATACCCAGTCATGATCATGCCATTATTTCTGGTGGTTTTGCCTGCCTATACCCCTTAAAAAAAAAGCATCTGTCTTAATTGTTCCATTATGTATGAAATGTGCATTTTGAGTGTCCCCATGGTGCTGCTGCTGCATATACTGAATCTTCCTGACCACAGGCAAATAATCAGCATTTCCTCTGGGAGGGTGTGGAGCACCAGGGGGAGGTCTTTACAACTATGTAGATTAAAAAGAGATTGTACACTAAACACAGTGAGGGTTCAAGCTGGGCGGAAGTGTCTCAGTTCATCTCATCCCGTGCTGAAGCAGCAAAGATTGCTCTTTGGCCCACACCGACTGCTCTCTGGCTTTCAGACCCTGGAACATGCAGTTTTCATGAAGACTTTTGGGAATTGGAATGAGCGTCCAAATATAGGATATATAGGGCTGAATTCATATGTGGTCCTTTTACCAAAAAATCTGGCTCTGTCATTAAGGTTCTACTTGATAAAAATACTTAAGATCTTTTTTTTCCTAGCTACACTGTGTTAAGCCTTAAAAAACAGTAATGTGTTTCCTCATTTTGGCCATTTTTAAAATAAAATGGAGCAGTTCTACATCATTAATATCATGAATGGTCAGAGTGCATTACCCTAAACCAGTTCTGATTATTTTTTGCACACTAATAAGTGGCATTGCTTTAGGAGTATTTAAGTGTCATGATTTAAAAACTTTTCTAAAACACTTATCTTTACTGTTCATGTGAGATAGTTTTAAAAATAATCTTTGTGGCTTTGTGATCAAGCCAAAACCTGGTGTACAGGTAGGGGAGATGACTCACAGAGCAAGATTATAAAATATAATATATTATAAAATATCTGACTGAAATGTGTGTTCAACAAACACTACTTCTCATCATGCTGTGAAAGTATGTTCCAGAAGGAAATAAATGCAAAAGCAAGTAGGAAGAGAATAACTCTGTATACAGTGGATAGCTTTGCCAGCATTATTCTGATGAGCATGGAGTCCATCCTTAGGGATTTGTTCAGGTTGAGCTGCTATACGATGCAGTTTCACAGTGTAAACTAACCTTGTCCCTCAGCCTAGATCAAGTGAAGGATTATGAGATTAATGATGCCTCTCATATCCCTTCCCCTGGAAGAAGGTCTGCATCCAAAGTAGAGTGGCTTCTTCTTGCACAGGAAAATAGGAAGGGATATATATCCTTTTTCTTCTTTTCTAGGGAGAAACAAGATTGTTATTGAAAATTAAGGAACACAAAGTTCAAAATTACTTCAAAACTGCTAATATCTTACTTTTCAATCTACTATGAAAGTATCTTCTCTGAAAACTATGCATGACGAATTACTTTACTTAGAGGGTAATGAGGCATTGGAACAGAAAGTTATGCCCAGAAAAGTTATG
The DNA here is from genome assembly GCA_035584735.1 of Pseudotriccus pelzelni. NCBI lineage: Eukaryota > Metazoa > Chordata > Aves > Passeriformes > Tyrannidae > Pseudotriccus > Pseudotriccus pelzelni. The sequence continues at coordinate 95,544,307 of JAWMRA010000078.1, read as the reverse complement.
GATGCCCCATCCCTGATAGTGTTCAAGGCCAAGTTGGATGGAGTCCTGAGCAACCTGATCTAGTGGATGACATCCCTGACCATGGCAGAGGGGGTTGAAACTAGATGATCTTTAAGGTACTTTGCAACCCAAACCATTCTATGGTTCTATGATTTCATAAAATCAAAAGAATATGGGGCAGAAAAAAATCACATTCACTCCACACACTTCTAGGCTGATGTCCTAAAATTAGTACAAGGAATAGAAGAGCATTAATTATCTCCTCAGCAGTAGTATGTTTTAATATCCCCAGGTATAAACAAATTTTATTGAGTGACCTATGATAAGCAAGTGATCAGACTGATAAATAATTTTCCCTTTTGCTCCATTTATTTCATCATTCATCTTCACCCCTGAATCACTATATTGAAGACTTCTATGTTTATTTAAGTAATGAAAAAAACCGATTCTCTTTGTGTTTTCTTTTTACTAAAAACTTTGGTTTTCTATCAAGAAAATAAGGAATGGAGAAATGTTTTCCATTTCTATATAGTATCCACCATTTAATTGTTCAACTTCCAAAAATTTAATGAACAACTTTTACATCTGGAAGTCACTAAATTTTTATGCATTTGTATAATGAAAAAGGTGTCTCCTAATTTTTGTTATCAGGCAGTCTTTTGGCAGATAGTTATTTAATCATTATTTATTCTTTCTATTATGTGTCAAGAAAGTTTGAATTTTCTTTTGCAATTAGTCACTTCAGATGAATGTAATGGTTAGTAATTCTTAAGAACTCAACTGAAAACATGGGCAAAAGCAATGCAAAACATCAATGTTGTCACATTTTTTAAGGGAACACAGGGTTAAGTTAAAAAATTAAAAAGAAAAACAAAAACATATGATGATACTTCATTGTGAGTTTTCCAGACCAAGGAAATTATTAATACAACATGTTGATGCATGAAAAAAACCAAAAAGTTATGACAGATAATTCAGTAACAAAATATGTGTTAATATATACCACTGTGTTCATAAATTTTAATAGAACTATTTATCACAGCAAGAACTGTTAAGGAATTCTGTAGGCTTTCTGCCACTATGGTAAGATGAATGATGAATTTGATGCAATGCAGGGTTTTTTAATAATTTATTGGGTCATGAGTTATGGTTTTATTCAATTGAAAATTATTAGATGGGTTTGCCCCAGGCAGTGAGCATGGTATATGAAAAAGAAAAATAGATTAAGCAAACACTCGATGAGTTTAATCATTTCAAACAGGGCAGTGGATAAAGGCACTGACAGATTTGTCATTAATTCAGCAGATGTTTTTACCTCCACACAACATAATCACAAGATGGGAGTTGTCAGTGAAGCCCTGAAAGTGTGATGATAATAATGAATAGTCTGCATAATCTATTATTTTCACAAAATTGATTTATTTTCTACATGAAAGTCAACAAGGGATGGAACAGAGGGTAGAAGGTCTTTTTCAAGAACGGTGGCATAAAAATATTTTTCTTCATCCCAAATTTTTATATCTATTTCTGATTAAATAGGGTCATTCAGCATAATGATAGCTGGTGGTGATCTTCCCTGAAAGAAAATGGAATGAATCACCATTGCTGCACTTGTTCAAATTCTGATGATGCTTTCACCACCAAGATTATCCATCAAATCTTTATCAAGAACCGCTACTACTGGCTTCCCACTGAAAGACCTCTAATATGCAATCAAATCTATTTCTCTTCCAGCTCATCATGTTCCGTGTTCTGTTTTCTATAATAAATATTAAGCTTCTTTGAGAACAGAGTGGGGACTTGAACTGTATTAGAGTAAGACGTATGCCTTCTGTGCTATCCAAATAAGTGTATGCAGAGGTCAAGGTGGTAAGTTTTTATGCTAAAAGAATGATCTTGATGCCCATAAGCAATGGATTTGTTTTTATCATTTGCTTTATTAATTTATGTGTATGCCACTTGACTTATCATAGAACTGTTTTTACAATGGTGGGTGAGATAGCCAATAGTGTCCCCAGTACATAATTTTATGTTTCTCTTGATCATTGACCCCATCATAGAAATGCTGAGCATTTTTAACAATTTCATTTGTAGCTATAATTTTTCAATACTTAAAAAATAATATTTTTAAAAGCATGTGTCTGAAACTGCATTTCCAAAAAGAAGCAAATATACATTTCATGAAACAACAGTTTGTCTTTCACAATTACTCTGGGCTACATAGGAAGTGTTTAAAGAAGCCCAAGTTAATATTAAATTCTCCTAGGTACTACTTAGCTACAGAAACTGCAAATTACCCTATCTTGGTTTTTTTTTTTCAATTTCTTGTGGAAACTTCCAACAGCTTTGCTAATGCATCTGACATTTCCTGGATAGTGATTCATTCCATGCTTTTCAACACAGCATCCAGACCACCTGAGTGGATCACAGAAATAGAAATTCTGTGAATGAGGATGTAGGAACTAAATCACAGCAATAACAGGGGAAAGAGGTTGGATTTTTTCTGTTGTCCAGAAAAATATACTTCTTTTCCTTTTCAAGAGTTTCACTGATGAAACTCCAACCCTGATTAAGTACTTTGTTCTTAAGCAAACAGGAACAAGAAATTGTTATTACATCACCCTGGGTTAACCTTTTTATATGTTTGATATACAGCAGAAAAGAAGCAGATATAATCATTTCAAAAGATATTTTTTCCAAGAGTAATATGTGTAGCCTATATCGTAGGAATATTTTTGCTTTCTAATTTTGCTTTACTGAATGTTTTAATCTGTCTCTCTTTTCTGAATGGTCAAAGAAATATTAAAATATTAACTACTCCCATCTCTCCTTCCTGTCAGAGTAGATGATAGCTTAGACAGGTCCATGATTTAGTGTTTAAGCCTCTTTGAGTCTTTAAACTACAGTCCACCTTTCTTTCTCAAGTGCTGTAATAAAATGGCGAGGAATTTGCAAACAGAGGATAAGCGAGTCACAGGAAAAGACTGTGACTCGCTGTGTTATCCAGCAAGAATGGATGTAAGGTTTCCGTACACTGAACCTCAGAATTGTTAATGAACACTTCAAGAGCAGGTTAGCTACTTAATGACTCTATAGATCACATCTTCCATTCCACATCAATGGCAGTTGCTGCAAAGCTGTGTGACTATTAAGAAAGGGACCATATCTGCAATAATGAGAAAAAAAATGTTGGTATTTGTCCAGATTAAAGCGGCTCTGGGAATAGATGTTTACTTTTAACCTACTGGAGAATAAATCATAGTAATAATGGCAACAATAACAATAACAATAGTAATAATTGTCTTGATTATATACAAAAGTTTTATTTAGAACTTAAAACTTTCCATGCTTCCTCTCCTTATGTTTCCTTTGCTTTTATTTGACTTTAAAAGACTGTTTCTAGAATAACTCTCTCAGATCAGTACAAATATCTGATATTTTTTTGAATCATTTGATGATATTTTAATTTCATAAGAAACTGTGTAAATGTTAGTTTTCAATCTGTTACCTTTTTGTGTGTGAATATGTTATTTTAAATCCACTTTTTTTGGCTAAAGGAGGAGGGAGGGAAAATGTACAAAAATGCCTGGAGCTACTAAGCGGGGGAGTAAGGATAGAATGCAATGTGACAGCTTAAGTTTGTTGCTGCTGTGCATATAATGTAAAATGGTCATTAATGCTATTCTGCAAGGAGACTTGCATAAAATAATTAAATGAACCCTAAGGATGGCTGTCAAACTGTCATATACTCACAAGCAAGGAAGTCACCAAGTAAAGCTGTCAGTCAGGTCTGACATTCTGAAATCCTTCAAAAAGTGTTAAGCATTCAAAACTCTGCTAGTAATAAACCTGGCAACAGTAAGATAAGCTGGCCTGCCACAGCCTCAGGGTTCTTTTGCAAATGACACTGCAATATGACTCAGTACCCTTACATTTGGAAGAATCTAGTTCATTTTTTTTTATTTGTCCAAGAAAGAATCAAAGACATGCTTAACTCTTCCCAGCAGCAAGCATGTTTATTTTCCAATTTGTAAATAAGTTAATATTGGCTTTTGATGAACTGCAGTACATATTGACCAATCTGTGTAAATCAATTTAGGGGACATGTAGGCTGTGGTAATTTACATCAGATAAAGATTTATTTGACACTCGTTTCCCCCCCCCCCCTCTTTTCTGGACAAATAAATGTATTAACACTAACAGCTATATGAGACAGTTTAGCCATTGATGCTGGATGCTTCATTTTAGCTCCCTAGAATTAGGGTCACTTGTAGTAATTACTTAAAACAGAGAGCTAGTAATGATCAGAAAATGGTCATTGCCTAATCTAGCATATTATCACTGCAATTCCCAAAGTGTCTGTTAACAATAGTATCTTTGTGCCAACTGTGCAATTCAGAATCATTAAATGCACTCAAAAACCCCACAGCTTCTTGCTCTTTATTGTTATGTACAACATCTAAGTAGGTTTTGGATTTTTCTTTTCCTATTTCCACCTTTCTTATCTTTCTTTTTTTCTTATTCCTTCCTTTTTACTTTACTTTTTCTCTTTTTTCCCGTTGTCTTCCTTTTTCCTTCCTTCTTTTCTTTTTCATTGTTTTCATTCTCATTGTCTCTTTCCTTCTCTTCCTCTCTATCCATCTCATTTTCTTTCTTTCTTTATATTTTATGCTTCTCCATCTGTCTTTTTGCCTTTGTATTTCCTTCTTTTGCCCTAGGTCTTCTTTTTTGTTTATTAGATTTGTTAATTTTGAATTACTCTTAAAAGAAATATGTTGCAAATTATGCCCTGGGCTGGAGAGAAGGAAGAAATGTTTCCAATTAGATAATGTTCCTTTTAATAAAAAATTTAAAAGGAGGAGCTTGAAGGAGATAAAAGTCCTGTTAACCTGTGCCAAGACACTTTGTATCAGCTGACTTTGTAAATCTAAAAGTTGAGGTGAGTGTGTACTCCAGAACCAGTCACCTGACCTCCTTTTGTAGTCATCGAAGGAAAGTAACACTGATAGATTTTCAATCAACTCCTCCTAATCAAGTTGTATAAAATGGGTTAAAAATTGTCTCTGGAAGATGTCTCTTCCTTTCCGTTGTGTATGAAAAAGACTTGGGTAAGTAGTATAGATTTAACTGTCTCTGTATAATGTAGGCATCTGAAGTTGGGTAATTTTAAACACACTTGTAACTCCTTTGTGTTCAGTGGGCAGGACAGCAATTAAATCCTTGTTCCTTTCTCATCATTAGGCAGATATTGTCTTACTCTGTTTATATCTACAACTGCTGAACTGATTTTCTCTTGTTTTAGCTTCTCATCATTTGGGATGTCTTTAGCTTTGAGGTATCCCTTATTAAAAAGTTATATAATTTAACCAATCATTGGCTTTTAATTATTGAAATTGTATAGCACCTTTTACATAAACTCCTTAACAGTTTCTGATTTGTTCTCTCCTGCAGATGTGTTGACATAGTAATTTAAGCTTAAAGAACAGTTTGAAAATACTGATAGTTACAATTTTAATAAGTAGAGTTAATATTCATTATCCCAGTTTTCCTGTGTCTGTTTTCAGAAATTCATGTTTGATGGATCCAATTATTAAAGGTTAATTTGGAAAAACTTTTCCCCAGTGATTGCTCAGAATGAGTTAATTGTGTCAAAACACAAGTTAGAATCCAGATCTCTCAGCTACCAGAAAACTGGAATATTGATAAGCAGTTTGCACAACACAAAGTGTATTTGCTTTCATATCTTGCGAAGTGAACCCCCTTAAAGGTGAGTTGAATGAGTTTTCTATGACATTTGCATAAATATTTCATCCTAAACCCACGTGGAATGTGGGTTTGACAGGCTGAAGACCTCTGTAAGGCAGTTCTAATAAAATATCAGTGCTGTATCAGGGAAATAGATTGGTGACTAGTGCATTTAATTCTTGCCTATCACTACATAATTTAACAACATTTTGCATCATGAAGGGATGAAAGTGATGTAGCACTAGTCAGTGTTTCGATCCATGACATAGTGTTCACTAATGAATTAGAAAGGTGATCAGAATTGCTCCTCATCTCTTATTTTCTGAAAATACATTGGCCTTTTAACATTAATGTTTAGCAGGGCATCACTTGAAAGAGTAATTAATTCTTTTCTGAAGCTCTACATCTCGACTTTAATGAAATTTGACTATTTCTATATCAGCAATGTTTCAAGGTAAGCTGCTTGCATTCCTTTGCAATTTAAATGTGGAGTTTACTTCATAGGGATCTCCCTAAGGGGTTTTACTGTCTATCATCACTGTAAATCCATGTTTTCTAGCCTGTAAACAAGAATTGCATTGTTTTCTGCTGAAATAATCACTTTTAGAGAATGAGATTTCAATTTGTGTTAATCCTTTTAGCCTGCAGCTATTTTTCCTCAGTCATTATAATTCCAACTTGAGTTTATTTTGAGTAGTTATTCATGCACATGTATCTTTCTAGTCCAATCCATTTCCACACCATTTTTCACCAGCAGTCAAGCTTAGCTAGTAAAAAACAATGAAAAAGATGTTGCTTTAAGCACTGGTGAATTTTCTATTACACCCTTCATTAAAATAGAATTAAAAATAGATAACATTATTGGTATTTGTGCTGGTATGTACAAAGCCCTACAATTATGTTTTACAAACACTTGAACTGGCAATTTTTTTACTTTTTTAGCTGCCACTAGTTGTCTTGTTTTAGGCTATGATGGTGCTTAATCTCTACAGTCATCCTTTTTTGTAATTAAATTCAAACATTGAAGTGAAAGATCTTGATAAAATCAAAGTATTAAACCGGCTCTACAGAATGGTCATTGAGAAGCAAAAATCAATTTCTTCAACAGACACTGTGCTCTTCTATAACATGATGATCTGCCTGATAAGATACCTTCGTATTTATAACCTCCCTTTTGGTCAAGTTCCATAAAATTACAACACTGAAATAAAAAGCCAACTCAAATTCTTTTCAAGCTTGGATAATGAATTGACTTGAATTGTCACTTAGCCCCAAAATTCTGTAAGATATGCTCAGTTTCTCTGTTTGGTTTATGTGTGGTTGTGGCACTAAACAAAAGTCTAAAATCCAATGGCTCTGTTGTCCCCTGAGAAGGACTAAGGATAGCCTTCTGGGAATGTGATGATATCCCACAGACACCTAAGGGAGTTTGCCTCTAACAACACCTACTGGACTGGGTTTTGAAATTAAGCTCCAAAACTGTAGCAGGATTACAAAGCCCAGAAAAATGTGTATGCAACGATAATGTATGCAAAAGTTTAGCCTCATCATGCAAAATCTACATGAAACAATAAGGATAATGAAACCAGAGAAAAGGCACTCAGAGCACTGCCACCAGAGCACTGAATTCAGTGTCTGCTTCAGAGATTTCCTTAAATACTAAAGTTAATACAATTTTTCAAGATTTATGAGCACTGACTTTTTTTTTTCCTTTGTCCAATGGCAATTCAATAGTTTTGTGAGTGTGTTTATTTTCCACAGGTAAAGAAAGCACATTAAGTATTTAGATCAAAATAATTGCTTAGTCCGTACTCATTCAGACAAAAGTCAGTGGTAATAAAAGACATTAAGAGAAGATATGCTTTGGGTTTCTTTCATTAAAATTTCCATTAAAATCTGCTTCTCTCTCCTTTTTCCCTTTCATCACAATTCCCTGTCTGTGTATTTCTTATCTTTTCTTTGCTTTGCATTTTTTTATATGTTTCTTTCATCAGACTCCCTCCACGCTCTCCCACCCGCCTCTACCTCCTCTTTCTTTCTCCATCTTTTTTGGAACTTTCTCTGCATATAGAAAATGAGTTCATTTTCTCCTAGTCTGAGCACAGCTGAAAGCTTTGTATATATCACAGTGTAGAATGCAGTCTACTGCCCTGAGAAAATGACGAACTAAAATCTTTGAAGGTAGGAGAGAAGCTACATAAGTGACTTCATTTCAGAAGATTCTGCATGACCATAACAGCTCTTAGGTCTGTGACTATATGCTCAGTTTGCTAGAAAATAAAGCCACTCATTTCAAAGGCATTTATTTATTTATGTATATATTTTTATGTCATCTAAAATATTATAAACATTCTTCATTTTCTCTATTTTCTGGAAATGCATTTGCTTTTTCAAAAAAAAAAAAAACTATTTTGATCTTATATGTCACTTTCAACTTCTAAACTCAAAGTTATTGCAAACTGCTTAATTGTTTTACCAACATTCATTCTTGAAGGATTCAAAGCATTTTACAGGGATATATACTTCATCATACTTCCAAACATAAAACTTACAGTTCAACAAGATCTGGAATTAAAGTGATGACACTTTCAATACTCTTACAGTTATTGCTCTCGGGATTTCTGAAAACTTTTCCTTGGAAGCCACACAGAAAGTAGGCCTGTGATTTAGATACTGCTGCAAGAGGTCTATGGGAAGACAGAAAGATGTGGATGATTTCATCCCCCATGTACGTTAGTCAGTCAAAGTGATGTCTGTGGCAGGAAAACAGAACTGCACTATTTAAAAAACAGATCTGCTCCAAAAGAACTAGGAAAATGTGTTGTGTTTCATTGATGACAAACAGAAATGCAAAAATACTGAATCAAAATTTTGAACAGCAGAAACCCTTTATAGAGCACTGAGCCTGTCATAAAACCCCAATATTTTCTACAGTGACTATGCCTCCTGTATTTTTGTACGCCTACACTTGCATCTAGGCTTTATGGCCTCGAAACACTTTTTGCTAAGGAAAACAGTCTAAAGTAGAAGTCTAAGGTAGCAGTCAGTACATCACAGAGCAAGAGAGATCAGAGATAAAATTTTGATATCTCAGTGACAAGAAACATCCCTAGCAGTCAATCTACCTATCATTCCTTTATTTTTGTGTGCGTGATAAAACCCACCCTCTTCCAAGGCAGAAATTTAATGAAATCAAAACTAATGAGCTAAATAATAGTACTTTACTTTCACAGAAGCTTCCAAACAATTCCTTATGGGTTTTCTGTAACAAATGCCTGAGAGAAGCAGACGCTGATGGTTTTAAAGGGCTTTTAATTTAATCTCTTCATCTCATATGTACAAGTAAATTGTCATACCTATACATGGATAAAATATCTGTTCATTCTGAAACTATTTTCACTTTCCATATGGAATGCATAACCAATAATATTAATCACTTTAACAAGCAAAAAAAATAATTATTTAAAAGTAATTTGGTCTTTAGAATTATTGAAGTAGCTTAAATAATGAACAGAAAAGAGTAAGGAAGGAAAGGTAAAGTAAAAGTGTCTCCATTTGCTATGAAGGTACATTTACACTTGGGATATATCTTAAATGAATGGTAAAGATGGAAGTAGAAAATATGATTATTAAGATATTTAATTTAAAACTAGTTAAATTGGTCTTTTGTTTGGAGAAACTTGAACAGACGTGACTGCTTTCAGCAATATTTTACATAATCAAGATTAAGGGGAAAAAAAACAAATGAAAAGCAAAACAACAACCCCCCCCCAAATCATCATTTTCCTTGCCAGAAATGCACATAGAGAGTTGGAGCTATAATTTCTTTAAACTTTAAAAAAGACTTATGTTTACTGCGAAACCTGCATGGCAGATAGTAACCTTTACAGCTTTAAGAATGTCTGTCTTGAGACATCTTAAAGTTATACATAGTCTAATAACTATTTGAAGGCTTTTGAACAAGAAACAATGACTTTTACCAATTCTGGAGAAGTGAAAGTAATTTTTAAAGGCAAGTTTATTGGGCTAAAATATTTCTGATTGTGAGATTTACTGTTACTGAATGTAACAAAGCATGTCCTGAAGAAAGATAGTTCTTACTAGGAAGGGTTTTCTGAAGACAGGAAAATAATGGTGGAAAACCAATTTTGGAACAACGCTGATGGTGGTATATACTGGGAAATAAACATGGAAGTTATCAATTATTTTAATTTACAATAAAAGAAATAACAACAAATTCTATCAGTGTTACTTTTTTTAAAATGATTTTTGTGTATGTCTCAGACAAAAAGTTGGGAAGTTTATTCCTTTGATAACTGAAGAGAAGAAATAGGAAATAGTATCAGAAGCATATTTTTATTTAAGGTAATCAATGGATATAAACTAGAGAAGTCAAGAAAATTAGAATGCCATTTCTCTTATATAACTGCAATTTGGAAATATACACAAGTTTTAAGCACAAAGGCCTTCCTCATTTAATCAGTCAAACAAATAAAAGCATTCAAAAGACAAAATGTCCCTCTGCTGAAAGGTATCAAACCTAAAAATATTCAAAACCTAAATCTTATAAAATGAGGAAAGAATTTAAGAAAAAATGTTTACCAAAGCAATAAAATCTTAGTTTTGCTTAAACAAATTTAAAGATCCAGTGGACTTTAACAGAGTTTAAATTACACTCTTGAAAAGATAGGAAGAGAGTTAATAGAAAGAATCAGAGTTAGTTACTATTTCACTGTCATTTCCCTTTATACAGTATGTGGGGAGAATTAGGCATCTTGATCAAGCTCAAATTCTAAACCCAGTGAACGCAATAAAAACATCTCTCATCTGATGATATCTATGATTGACATTTAAAGTTACCTGTCTCTTGAAAGACTTGTTGCTTTCCTTCTGTCAAGATTGCAAGTTTTACTTATGATTGAGTGTTTGCTCTGAAATTTCAAATGAGATATATCTTGTCTTTCCCAATGGGTAGTCTGCACAGCTCTTGCTGATGTTGCTCAAGCTTACCAGGTAGGTTTTATCAGTTATTTCACAAAATACTTCATGTCCCAAGGATGAAAGAACATTCTTTCTTTGACAGAAATGAAGTCTGAACCGAACAAGCTGTTCAGTTAATACTGAAACAGAATGAACTCTGGAGAGGTAGGAATATTGTATTTTTCTGGGATGGGTGACATTCCTACTGAAATTGTAAACTTTTGTATACATTACTTAATACATTTGATTTTAAGCAGATATGGGAAAAGTTCTTAATGAATACACAGCTTTTGTCCCATTTTGAAGTCAAAGCAGAGCTGAAGAACTGCTGCAGTTTCAGCGGGGAAGCATCAGCAGGTCTTTCCCAGAGCTGTGTAAAGCTCTTAGGTCCTTCCATACAATTTAACTTATTATTTTAGGAGTAGAATGGTTTTGATTCATTATTGAGCCCTGCAGTGAGGAGAAAACATAAGAATATTTTGCATAACCTTTTGAAGCATCTCATTCTCTTGTATTCAAGATGATTTCCACAAAACTCAGTAGAAAGTAAAGAACAATTGTGATCACAAAACTTACACTTTGATAGTCCTAGAGACAATAGAACATCAACGAAACAATGGGGAAAAAACCCACTTCAACATCATACCATGATACAGCTCAATAAAAGTGCTGTGTTTTTAAAACAGCTTTCATCGAATATTTGCTCATTTAATTAACATATTGCTGCATAGACTTTCTTTCTCCAGAATCTGAATTTAAATGTTTAAGCAACTGACTGTTATTACCTGCCATCTATTCTATAAAAACAATTGAACATATGTGCACTCTTCTAAAATATCTGCTAGCAGAATGTTAAAGACATTTGGCTCAATTTGAAACTACGATCAGAAGAAAAATAATTACTTCTATTTAAACAATAAACACATTTACAAGAATAACAGGAAAGTTTCACAAGTTTCTGGTTACAGATGGTTAGATCACGAATACCTTCTGCTTTTTCATATCCAAAGGGAACTAAAGGCTGTGTACTTTCTCTGAATCTCTATATTTATTCTAAATTAAATTAATTAGAGAGACAAGCATCAGCTACTTAGAGACAAAATTCTGAGGAAGGAGCAAGTAGCTCAATGAACAATGAACTACAATAAATAGGTCAGCATTAGGAGATACTTTTAAATTCTGGTATCTGGATAAAATTCTGTTTTAACACCAATTCTTTACCAAAAAGTATCATAGAACTGTAGAACGGTGTGAGTTGGAAGGGGACCTTCCATCTATTTCCAAAACCCCTGCCATGGGCAGAGGCACCTTCCACTAGACCAGGTTGCTCAGAGCTCCATCCAAACTGGCCTTGAACACCTCCAGGAATGGGGCATCCACAACTTCCCCAAGCAACATTCTCCAGTGTCTCACCACCACCACAGTAAAATATTTTTCCTAACTTGTAATCTAAACTTACTTTCCTTCACTTTGAAGCCATTCCCACTTCTGTCACTGCACGTTCTTGTAAAGTCTTTCTCCATGTTTCTTGTAGGCTCACTTAGTGTACTGGAAGGCTGCAAATTAGGTCACCCTGAAGCCTTCTCTTTTCCAGGCTAAACAAACACAATTCTTTCAGGTTTCTTCATAGGAGTGGTGCTCAAGCCCTCTGATCAACTTGACATCCTTCATCTGGACTTGCTCCAACAGGTGAATGTTCGTCCTATGCTGGGGACCCCAGAGCTGGATGCAGCACTGCAGGGGGTCTCACCATAACAGAGCAGAGGGGCAGAATCACCTCCCTGGACCTGCAGGCCATGCTGCTTTTGATGTAGCACAGGTTACAATTGGCTTTCTGGACTGCAAGTGCACAATGCTGGTTCATGTCCAGCCTCTCATCCACCAGCACCGCCAAGTCCTTCTCAGCAGAGCTTCTTTCAGTCTGTTCATCCCCCAGCCTATGTTGATACCAGGGATTGCTTTGACCCAGGTCTTGTTGAACTTCATGAAGTTCCAATGGGCCCACATTTTGAGCCTGTTCAGGTCTCTCTGGATGGCATCCCATCCATCAGGTGCACTCAATTCCTCTATGTCATTAATGAAGATATTAAATAACAATGGTCCCAATACTGATGTTGAGGGACACCATTCATCACTGATTCCCACTGTGACTCTTGGCCATTGACCACTATCCTCTGGATGTGAACATCCAACCAATTCCTAATCCACCTAACAGTCCACAATCCATCACTCTCCAGGCTGGAGAGAAGGGCATTGTTGGGGACCGTGTCAAAGGCTTTACAGAAGTCAGTACAGGTCGCAGTTGTGTCCTCACCTTCTCTGGGTTTCCAAAGAAATGTAAGAGCATAGGTAAAATGCAGAGAGAAGCTCAAAATCATAACATGATATAATGCAATAAAAGTGCTATATCTTGAAAAAAGCTTTTACTGAACATTTTCTCATATAATCACTGTAGTGCTAAATAGAAGATTTTCTTTCTCTAGAAGATGAAGCTACATATTGGAGCAAGTGATGTTTGGCGAGCTCTGGCTATATTCCCAATGAGAACTGCTGACAAACAGAGCATGGGCTGTTAAATCTAGAACTGGAAAGTTGAATTCAGAAGAAAGTAATGACATGCAAGATATGAAAGTATTTGAATCCTTTTATCTCTAATCATATATTATGTCCTCTCATGATGATTAGAGACACCTTTTTTGGGGCTCCTATCCCTCTACAAGCCTCAAAGTGAGGCCCATGGTCTAAATAGCTTTGGCTGTTGTACCAGTCCAGTAACCATTTGTTGATTCACCAGATTCAACCGACTCTTTCAATCCCTTTCCTGTTGCTCAGGAGCATTGATGTTCTCATATGCGCACTCCAGGTCTTTACTTTTGATGTCAAACCAGCCCCACTGACATTCCAATTGATTTTTAATAGGAATAGCACTAGGATTCCTCCAGTGTGAGGAGGGGAGGGAATCACAGAATCAGTTCTGTGAAATGCTCACAGCCTTGTCTGGTGAGCCTGTCAAAGGTGTGACAGTCAGCATGTACTACACTTAGGCAGAGCTATGAAGAGGCATATTAGCGGATTGGATATGACGTTATCAAGCAATGTATCAAATGTAATGTATGTTAAACCCTTGTCTCAGTAGTGTTTAAACTTCATTCAGTAATTCAGTAATGAGCAAAACACAAGCACTCTTATGAAGTTAAGAGCTTGCAAATTGAGAAGAAACCTTAGTCTTTAATCTCTTGTGTACTAACTCTGGTTTATAGATTCTCTCTCAAGCATTTAATGAAAGATACATATTAAGCTTAATTTAAGTAACCATTGTAACTGACAGAAGTTGATACTTATACCATATTTAAAGCAATAGCTTTCTTCTTATTGAAGGTATTCATGCCCATTTCCTCAGAATATGTTTCTATAAATCTTAATTAAAATTTTCTAATAAAGAAAAATTAGCCACAGAAGCCAGACATCTGGCAATCCAGTATTTCTGAAAAGAAACAAAATGAAATCCAGACAAAAAGGAACAAGAGACAGCTGATTTCAATACTTCCTAAGTATTTCGATTTCTTTCCTTTAATTCTTTTCTCTGAGATAAATCTTGTAGAAAATAACTGCTTATATAAAAACAATTTCTGTGTATGGAAACAATGTTTGTAGAACTCAAATCTTAACTTACTTAATGTCTACATTTTCAATTTAAATATCTAAATTATATGCTAAAGATACAATAATTCCTTTTATAAAAACTATAATTTTAGAAAGGAAGTAGGTTAAGTGTATTCAGTCTATTGGCATGCTTGAGTGTGCCAGACAGATATATTTGTTATTTTTTTTATATATTTCTTTTCTCCCAAGAAGATTTAAATACACTGAGGAGAAATGTTCTACTTTGCTTATCGTTTAGGGGCAGGGGCTTTTGGTGGGTTTGTTGAAAGAGGTTGACTTTCTGCCATGATTACACTTCTTTGTACTTAAGATTTGTTAAAAAATACTGTAGATTTTCTAAATTTTTTTTAATACCAAAAGGGGAGAAGACAGAAGGAAAGCTGTATGGCATATCATGCACTTAGGTGTTTTACTGTCCTAAAAGCTTCCATGGTTCAGGCTCCATAAATTCAGTCTTCCAAAATAAACTTTGAGAATAAGCTGAAAGTGTATGAAAATCGTACACTTATGATTTTCAAATAGATAGTGTTGAGTTAGTGGTTCAATAATTTTTGTTCTTTTTCGTTATGCTTGCTTATCTTTTGCCATTTGTTATACTGGGAGTATTAAGAAGTCTCTATACCTCTGACAGGATCTTTCTATTGTAAGTTCCATGATGAGATACATGAAACTGTAATTCTTATATTCTGCAGGATATATTCTGATAGGTGTTCCTGACACTTCTCAGGAGCATGTAGAATTAATATGAATGCCACTTTGCATCACTTTATTAATTACTCAACTGTAACCTCTGTTTTAAATCAGGTTTATTTTTTTGATTGTCGGTTGTTTTGGGGTTTTTTTTCAGTAAGGACCAGAATAGCATAAAGGTTGACAGGTAAGAATTCCAACTCCCATAAACCTTGCTTCTTGCCTTGAACTAGGAATTTAGACAAAGTGTCCTCACAATCCACACTGACAAAAGCCTATAGTTCAGTGCAGAAAACACTGAAAAAAACAGCGCAAAACAGTGGAAAAAAAGAGGTTCATGGACTCCTATTATTTTTTATCTCTTCAGTATCTAATATACATACAGATAGTAATGTGTGAAAAAGGCTTGGAGTTTTAAAAGAGAAAGTAAAATTACACTGGAATTATTCAAATTCTTGACATTTGCTCCCTGTAATCTGCCTATGGTTTCTATATTTTTTTCCCTACCCATCTAAGATATTTTGACATTACCTCATTGAATCCCCAATGAGATCAATAGACTTAGTTAGAAAATAAATAGACTGATTGGAATTCTAACAAAAAAGACCAGATTGTGTTAAAATCATATACTTCAAAAAGGAAAAGTCATAAAGTTTTAATCTTTTCAATATTGATAAAATATTTATTTCTTTTCAGATTAAAATTTTTTTCCTCCTGGGATTTAGTACTAAAAAGGACACAATAAAAATGTAAATCCAACCAAAATCACACTTTGTGCAGATTATATATTTTAAAATTATAAATACAGCATATTTGGTAGCTACAAACTCCACAATTTTTAGCTTTTTTTTTTTCCACAGTAATTTTGATTTTAAAAACTCAGCTAGGCAGTAAGAAAATTGGTCTTTAAGCTATGAGATTACTAAGTCAAATCAAAGGCCAAAGAAGACCAAAAGTTTTTTATTGCCAGAAATATTATTGAACATAAAAATTTCAATGTATGCATCTTTGCTTTCCCTTTAAAGTCCTCCTATTGAAGATATACAAATGAGAAGCTGCACACAGTACTAGAAATGGCACAACAGAGGATATTCTAAGAAATTTCAACTGAATGCCCTGCACTGAGACAAGTAGAAGTGAAATTATCCCAAAAGCACAACACTTGAAAACCACAATTAATTGAATGTAACAGGTTGATTAATTCTTCCCAGCTCTTAGTTGTACTGAGGAAATAGTGGAATTTGAACTTGAGGAAAGATTTCTCTGAAGAGAAATTGCATACTGCAGGGTGGGATGAGGATTCAAGGTGAAGTGTTTACCAATAACAGACTGGCTATCACACTGAATGGGCAGAGGATCTGAGTGGCTCAGCAGGTCTTTTAACTTCTTCCTCCTGGATAACAGGGGGGTTCTTTGGCTCCCCATCTCTGTCTACCAGCCCAGGAAGCCAGTTGTCCTGAGGACACTTCATGAGTTGCTTGCCCTTTATTCCAAATTCGATAGGCTCTCTTTTTTTCTTAATCTCCTGCAAAATCTCCCTGTTCAGCCAGGCTGGTCATCTTCCTTGCCTTTTGGCACATAGCAACAGCCTGCTTCTGCACCTTCAGAATTTCTTTCTTGAAGTATGTCCATCCTTCCTGAACCTCTTTGTTTTTAGGGGCTGTTTCCTGAAGTACTCTCCAAACTAACCTCCTGAACAGACCAAAGTCTGTCCTCTGGAAGTCCAGGGTGGAGGTTTTATTGACGTCCTTCCTTACTTCACCGAATATTGAAAACTCTATCAATAATTTCGTGATTGTTGTGCTCCAGACAGGCAGTTTAAGTTTAATAGGTAAAGCAAAAGCTGTACACACAAGCAAAGCAAGGCAAAACAAGGAATTAATTCACTGCTTCCCACTGATAGGCAGGTGTTTCACCATGTCCAGGAAAGCAGGGCTTCATCATGCTTAATTATTACTCAGGAAGACAAATACCACAACCATGAACATACTTCCTTTCTCCTCCTTTTAGTGATACTGTGTCACTCTTTTAGTGGACTCCTCTCCAGGAAAGATTACAAAGAGCATTCTTTAAATCACCTCCATTTCATGCACTCTGAAATATTTAATTTCTTTCTTCTGGGAGTTGTTTGAAGATTGTCTATCCACCAAGTGCAAAACTTTCATATACATTGAAAATGCCAGTTAAAAAAAAAAATCTTTGTGGAACTGGATAACAGACCTAAACCAGAAGAAACTTGTATATTACAAAACTAAAACAATATCTTTCCTTTCTAACTATGATGAAGCGGGAAATGGGTAGGGGTATGATTTATTGCATAGTTCAAAAAGTGCCTTTGCTAAGATCCTTGCAGAAAGAATACAGCATGAACTTGTGTTGTTATGAATCATTTATCAGCACAGGTGGAATCAGCACAGACAGAACAATATATTAATGAGTAACAGCTCCAATTCTAAAGTCAGATCCTTGGCTTTGTGTTTGGTGATGTTCCAGACAGCAGCAAAAGTTAAAATTTTCTACATCTAAGTCCATGATCAGTTCTAAGATTTGCTGTAAATCCTATCTACTATGTACAGCGTTACAGAACAGAGACATAAATTACCATCCCCTCTTGTCTTAAAGCTGTAAGATATACATACATACAAGAGAAATGCATTTCAGGTAGACTTCCTAAATCCTTTTCTGAAGAAGGAAATTCCTTCATGGATCAGACCTGAAGTACTAAAACAGAGCCTTTATTATTAAAGGCCTGGTTCATTAGTGTTCATAAATCATCAGTAGCTGCAA
The DNA here is from genome assembly GCA_035584735.1 of Pseudotriccus pelzelni. Taxonomy (NCBI): domain Eukaryota; kingdom Metazoa; phylum Chordata; class Aves; order Passeriformes; family Tyrannidae; genus Pseudotriccus; species Pseudotriccus pelzelni. Next base: position 95,526,442 of record JAWMRA010000078.1, on the reverse strand, counting down.
CAGGCCTGACTGTGCAATAGTGCAACAGAGCTTTGCTAGTTTCAATGAGGTGTCTGACCTTTATCTATTCGAGAGCCCACTGCTCAAGAGAAAAATCAAATCAAACTGCTTTAAGACGTACAGTGTGTTTTCATCCAAAGGAATTAATGGGATCACTTGGAGCCAAAGAACCTGAAAGGTGATGAAACTATATTTTCCAAGTCCTTATCTCAAATGATAGGTTTATGGTTTCACTGCCCTGTAGAAGTGTCAGTGGCAGCAAAGACAGGCCTGCCTGACTGAACACGTGTGCTCCTGAGCCAACTTTCCAATGACTGATTGTGGGCACAGATAAAATAGTAATGAAAGAAAGCCAGTCTCCTAACAGTTCCTTTAGCAGCAAAGCATTGTGCAAATATTTAGGGAAAAAAATTACAAAACCGTATTAAGGATAATAAATATGCTTTCATTCTACTTCACAGTTGATAAATTATAAACAGCTTAACTTTTCCAGGCAATGTGCATGTGCAGGGAAGCTTCACTAGTTTTCAAGACTCTGTAGACTGACTCCTGGCAGAGACCTCCAGCTGCCATCCCCTGGTACTTGAGAACCATAACTCAACAAGATAACTGTCATGGCAGATGACTAAAGGACACTTTAAAATATGTCATTAATTAATGAGTCCATGTGTGGCAAAGTAAAAGTCTTCTGCGCAGTGACTGAAGGAAGAATTTATCTCTTTTTTCATGCAGCCTTTTACTCAATCTATTTACAAGGCAATTAATATTCTAGCCAACCAGAGTCCTGCATGGACACTGAAGACTATTATCTATGTCAAATATATAGCTTATAAGGTCAGAGAAAATACTTTACTCATGTGAGTGGAAATTTTCTTCTGCTAATCTCTTCAAATAACAACTGTCTATTTGAATAGAATGTTTTTATTAACCAGAAAAATGTTACTCATAGTAGAAGATGTTCACAAAACAGGAAATATGCTGTTTCTATTTCACTGTCTTTGGATTTAAAAATCTTCATTTATATTATCAAAAATCACTGCTGCTGATGAATGCAATGATAAGGAAGGAGTATCAAGACAAAACCTGATGTTTTGCCACAGATAAGATATAATCTTTCTCTTTAATGTGCAGCACTATGAAATTCTACACATAATAAACATTTCTCTTAGAAATTCACACTGAGAACAGTTACTAAAAAATCATTGTAAAATAATTTGCAGAATCATAGTGTAAAGGGTCTTACACCATATCAACATAAAACAGTTGGAAGATATGTTTTGTTCAGTATCAATAAGCACCTGTTTAGTGTTTTGTTTATTATTTGGCTTTTTTTTTCTGTTTACAATTCTATACTTTTTTGTGTGTAATTTCCTAAGATAAACAACACAATTATTGTATATTTAGGAAAGAAATCTTTTGATAATCTTCCATGTGGTAATCTTTCTACTTGTGATAATCTTCTTTTTCTCCCTGGGGAAATCTTTCTTTTCTCCCTGGAGATCCTCACTGGAAAAAAACAGGCTCAGGAGGACCTTATTGCTCTCTAAAATCAGACGAAAGGAGGTTGGAGTGAGGTGAGGGTCAGTCTCTTGTCCCAGGTAACAAGTGACAGGATGAGTGGAAATGACCTGAAGCTGAGCTAGGGGAGGTTTAAACTAAACATTAGAATAGGCTGCCCAGGCCAGAGGTGGAATCATCATTCCAGGAAATGTTCAAAAGGTATGTGGATGTGGCACTTGGGGATATGGTTTAATGGTGAACACAGTGGTGCTGAGTTACCAGTTGTGCTCGATGATCTTGGAAGTCTTTTTCAAAATTAGTGATTCCATGATTTTATGTGCAATATTTAAAATCTTATTTTTCCTTTGGAAAAAATTGATTTCACATTCAAATTCAAACTGTTCAGTCAGATTATGTAAAGAAAGACAGTTGGGGACCTATAATATGCTAAATACAGTCAAGTCTCCAAACTTATCTTCTCCAGCAACCAACCTTTTAAATAAGGCAATGGGCTAGATAGAGACATAAAGAATATTGCTAGACAGCAGCTTTTGGGAAAAAAATTTAACTGCTTGCAATTTATTCTTTGCAACCTCTCAAGAATACAGCTAACCAAAATCAAGTTTAATAACACAAGAAATGTGAAAAAAATACCATGCTTCATGATGAGTGAGATAAACGTGATTTCTAGTCTTCATAGAGAATATCCTTCAAGAAAACGAGCATTTGCCAATGCAATCAGTGCAAGCAGCATGTCACATCTATCAATATTTAGGCAGCTAAGGTTACAAAAATATGAAATTAAGATGTATAATTTTTAGAGATGATAATGCAAGTACAGGCAGTGCAGACTTAACCAAAAAGGATATATGTATCACAGAGACAGACTTTCTTTTAGATATGTTTAATTCTGTGACCAGTGCTCCACCACTTCTGTCTTGATCTGTCACATCTGTCTGCAAAGACAAGAAAACCTCAGGTTCTATAAGTAATTTTATTGATGCATTTTTTGATTTATGGAAATCTGAATATGAAGATGTTGGAAAAAATATGTGGTAAACAGATAAAGTATGTAATTACTACTCCTCTGAATGTTTTCATCTTTAAATCGCAACAAGAAATTCAAGAAGCATTTGGAAAACAATCTCGGGCACATAATCTGATTTTTGGGGTGTCTTGCCATGGGCCAGGAGTTGGACTCAAGGATCATGATGGGTCCCTTCCAACTCAGCATATTCTATGATATTTTGAAATATAAGAAAATCATTAAACACTTACTATTTCTTACAAATATAATTAATAAATTATATTCTTTATTAATCTTTTTCAAAATCTATAACTTACCAAACTGCATTAGTTAATTATATCATCTGAAAAGTGTGAAAGAAAGCTAAAAATATTAAATTAAGGAAAAAAAAAAAAAAAAAGAGAGAGAAAAAGACCAAAATAATCTGTGGTTTGACCAGCACCAGATATTAAAGTTTCTTTTTTCTTCTATGGAGATCAAAAAGAAAAAATAAATCTAAACTTTAACAATTACATCTCCTGTTTGAATAAGCAATGCATCAAAAAACATAAATGTTTTGGTTTGTTTTTTTTTTTCTGAAATTGCTGTTGCTTTCCCTTGTAACATCATGTCTACCTCTTCAGAAAATTAATTCTATGTGTTTTAAAGAGTTATTTTTTAGTTAATCAAAACCTATGTTTTCTTTAAGAGTATGATATTGGGATTTAAGGATTTATTTTTGTTAAATTGCTGTAACAAGGATAAAAAAGTTGTGTCATGGGTTTGCCTAGGGACAATTTTTACCACACCCCCCACAAATTGCTCTAAGGTGAGAGAAGGTTTATGC
>JAWMRA010000078.1:95501149-95517105 GCA_035584735.1 Pseudotriccus pelzelni | reverse complement strand
CAATGCGCAGGCTTGAAGGTGTAAAGACCTTCCCCGGATCTTCGTTCGCGAAGACTGGCCATTACTTACTTACTTACTTTAATCTTTGTTGCAGTGTATCTGCAGTATATACGAAAAACAGAAGTTTTAAGGTTTAAGTGAAATGCTTCAAGATGGCTTTTGTGATTTTTTACAAACTCACTGTGTCTTCTTCCCAAAATCCCCTGTAACAACTATTATCGGTATGCAGGAATGTCCTGGGAAGATATCAGGAGGTCTTCTCATTGGCCTTTTTAACCCTTTCCCCTTTTTGCTATTGGAAGATTCTGTAAACTCCTGGGAGCTCTCATTGGTGATTTTACAACCCCTCTGAAACCCATATAAACCTGTACCCCACAATAAACTTACTTTTTCGCTCATCCCTCTACTGTTGTCTCTGTGTGAGTCCTGACCAGGCTCCCGGGGCCATGTGTCAGGAGGGGCAGTGGGGGAGCATCACCCCCCTAGGTTATGGGCTGAACACCCAGACCCTAGAGGTTCCCCCTCCTCTTCCACCGCCAGAAATCTTGCCGCTGGAAAAGAAGTATATAGAAAGTTCTTCTATGTTCAACAAAGTCCTCATGAACTATGGAAAACTATCTCAATCCTGTCTACTGGTATTTCAAATATATCAAATTAAAATTCTCTGTTATGATTTCTGTAAAGGAAACTCTCAGACTAACCTTTTCAATGATGCCAAAGACACACAAGTCCATCTCTAGACTTTTTTGAATTATAGCTATAGCTATTGATATCTGAGTATGGACTGATGCTGCTACTCCTTCTGATTTAACTAAACATAAATGACATTAGGAAATAGTATACTAATGACATGTTGATGCAGTGCAAGATCTAAAATGTGAAGAGCAGAACTCTCTCAGTGTGATTGTGTGGTAAGAATTTTTTATGTAGTATAGAGATGTGTTATTCAGAAACAGCATTGTCCCCCGGCTTGCAGAAGTGAAGGGACTCTCCAAAGGAATTTTGTCACTGATTTACCTTTTGCAATTCATTTGCAAATGAATTGAAATCTTTTATAACTTTCAGCAGTGAAATCTTGTGCATAAACGTTTTACAAAGAAACAAATTTTCTGAAATTATTGTGGGATGTGAACTATGGTGTAAACAATATGGAAGTTTTGATGCATGTTTGAATGACTTTAAAAAAAATCTGTGACTTGGAAATAATTCAGCCATCCTTATAGTATTTTAGAATCTTTATTGTATTCTAAAAAGTCTGAGGGATGGTTTTTGTTAGCACCTTTTCTCAAAACCACCATTTTGTCACTTTATTACTGGCTTACATTTCAAGCTAAACAACAGTCTCCAAGCCCAACTGGTCTCAGCTTCCGACTATGAGAATCTGGCATGGACCATGACTTTCACAGCGCAGAGAGAGGAGCAAACACCCAAAAACAATGTATTCAGTCTAGGAATAAATTCAAAATCTTTCTGCTTGGCCAAATGCCCCTAGCTTCTACCCCAGAGCAACGAGGAGATAAGAGGGTCAAGGGTTTTCAGGGATCTGGTTGTGGGAGAGGTAGAAACTTTTGCTACTCTGGTTCCTAGCTAAAGTCCGGTATCAATCCTCTTCTTTGATCTGTTGCTGATTAATACAGAGAGAAAAAAACCCAACACAACAAAACATAACCCACCCATACAAAGAAGGATTTATTTTTTTATTATTATTCTGGATCACTTTATTAAGTCTTTATGAAATACTAATCAAAGACTATTATTTAGAAGGCTGTAGAATCTAGATTGCCAAAATTTTATCTTGTTTCTTTTAAGTCAGCAGTAAAATTTTCATTCACTTAAGCAAGACAAGTATCAGGCTTGATTGTCCTAATTAAATTAGTTATAAGTACCAGAGTAACACAATTTGACCTTCACGTATAAAGTGAATGTATATGGACTTTCCACAGATAAATTAATTGGAAAAATGATTAGGAGGAAAAATGGACTTACTATACTTACATCACCCCTGCATTATGCTAATATTTAATATTACAGCAGTGGTAGAAAGCTTACCTATTGTACTTACATCACCCCTGCATTATGCTAATACTTTTTGCTACAGCAACATCAATCTGATGAGGCATTAACATGCTCTATCTCTGAAGTGATGTACAGTAGCACTGATGATATGTTAGTTTAAATCACTGTCAAAGTGATGCTGCTGTAATTCTGCTGTGTTGATGATTTGATATAATATATTGCTGGAGAAACACCATGCTGATTACCATGCCAGTGTAATAGATCATTATTTTCCTGTCACTGTGAGGATACTGTAGAATAATCTGTGGAAAAGGAAGGAAGAAAATCTGACAGAAAGAATCTATAAGAAAAGCAAAACTTCTCTAAGTATTCATTAAAATTATATCTGCTTATTTAGACACAGTGTTTAAGGAAAACAAGAACATAATTTTGCCATAATCAAGGATAGAGAAATATAGGTTTCCTAATTTTTTTTCTGCAAATAAAACAATAATAAAATAGAGGAATTATTTCAGAAGTAAATGGCTCTGAGATAGTCATGCTGGTTTCCATTTTTATTGGTCTACAAAGCAGTTTGAAAGGAGAATTAAAAGCACAAATTTTTGATTAATAGAAACTGAGGTAATTAAAGAGTGACCCCCAAAGACACCTGACCCATTGACTTTTTGGGAAATACAGAGTACATGTCTTTTAGATGTCTTCAGTATGCAGGGGGATAGCTAAGGACTGCCAAAAGACATTTCTTCTTGCCCCGTAACCCAGTATACCTCAAACAATTTGTCTCTCCCCGAGTACTCAATAAGACAAAACAGCAACATGTTGTGATTCTTCAGATGCATATATAAGCATGTGGGAGGAGGATTAACAAAGGTCTCTGACTCTATTTGGAACAAGAGATTTGGAAACACTTTGAATTCCCCCAGGGGATGTTGACCCAAGAAAACCCTAAAGCTTTGGTGTTTCTCCTTCCTGCCAGGCATCCAAGAGCTTTATATTCTTTGACAAGGAAAATCTAGAGACCTGAATGACCTTTCTTGAGATGATATACACAGAAGTTTCCAATTCAGGAAAGTAGAACTCCCTGAAGCTTCAAACCTTGGGCATTCTGAAATTCCCGACTTCCCACGTCTATATTTTTATAAGCAATTATCTGTGATGAATCACTTTTGTAATACCTTTTTGTAATACTTTTATCATCACTAGCTGTCAAAAAAAATTTAAAAAACCCACTGTTTTCAGATGTTCCTTCCCCAGCTGAGCTCTATATGCATGTTCAAGGTGCAAAAATCATTAAAAAGTGTATGACATACTGATGACACAGTTATCTCTAGAAGAGTGTGCCTTAAAATTTGTGTGTGCTTGCTTCTATCCTGTTGTAAGGGACAGTATCCAAATAATAGGAATAAAATTAAGAAAGGGAGGTATGATTGCATTTGCTGGTACAGCTCATCAGGAACTAGTCATAGCCTCAAGAGCTGCACGAGCTCTAGGAGGCCACAAGGTTGGACTTCAGGTTTAGCTAAACTATGCAAAGGAAATGACTTACATTCCCCATTTTTTATGCTTCTTTTTTAAAATTAAATTCAAATATGAGTCACTCTGTAGAACAAAGTGTTTAAAAGAGAAGAGAGGTTTTTTAGTGTTTCCATGCTTATTCCTGGTTTAGTGTGTTTGGGTTTCTGGTCTCTGCAATAGTTTTCAATATAGTCTTGTGCCTTTACTGAAGCCTTTTTTATAGCAATATGTCACTATAGAGAAATTAATTTTAAAATATCAGGACAGTCTAAAGCTTCCATTCCTACTGCTACAGTCACTGCCATAGTGACCTGTGACCCCAGTTAAAGCTATTTTAGACTTTCTTGTTCCCGTGATAACCAGAATGGAAGTTGAGAAGAACACTGTTTGTGATACTTTTCAGTTTCTGAAATATCTGTTTTTCAATCAGACCATGAAGTATCTCTCTCTTCCATAAGGAAGTTTAGGTAGTTGTCTCAGAGTAATTGTGGAACCTATAGAAAGTGGCACTAGAGATTCAGCAAGTAATCATCAATCACCTTCTGTTGTACTGCTGGAAGTGACATATTCTGTGTGAGATGAGAAATTAATGTCTTCATCATTTTGGTATTAAGTTCTCCAGGAACTTTCACAACATTAGCAATGTTAGTTACTGGCCAGATTTAGGGTAGTTAATTATGCCTTTCTAATACAAAATTCAGCCTCATATTTCATCTGCATACTTTTACTTGCTGATCTCCTTAGTGCTGCTGTAGTTGACTGAGTAGTTATGGTGTTCCCATGAAGAAATGACCACCTAAGAGCAGCAGCAAATTGATACTTAATGTAATTCTACAGAGGTTTTCCTTAAGTTCTTTCTACTTCTGAGACTTACCTAAGATAATCTCAAATATAGAGTTCAGCCTAAAGATCATTTTAAAGCATGAGAATATTTTGCTTGAAACACACTTACTGGGTCTTCCATTTCTCCTGTACAGCTCCAATATATTTCCCTATTTATCTAATAGAACATTAAAATCAGTTAAAGAATATCCATTAGAAAAAAATATAAATAATTGGCACAAGTAATAGGAAAATTTGCCACGTGCTTGGTGTTTTGGGAATGGCTGTGAAATATTGTCTGACAAATATATTCTTCTATAAATCTGAACATATTCCTGAAATATATCTCCTGCCATTTGAGAAAAAGAATAAAGAAGAAGCAGATGTTTTTTAGTCTCTCCTGCCTAATATGCTGTTGCTGTCACATATTTCACTGCTTGAGTTATCGGTACACACATGTCAGTGGAAATCCCAACCCAAAGTCATGGGTTTATTTGATCTCTCCACAGTTCCTGCTGCTCACACAGAATGCAGCGACTAGAATAATGCCTCACAAAAAGAGTGTGCTGTGGATTAGCTAAAACTATAGCACTGTTGTTACTTGTGTATGACTTTCTTTATAACAAAACTGAGCAGGCAGCTGGGCAGTCTAGCAACAGTGTCTTAGGTTGCTACACAGAAGATCCATGTGTCATGTGTTCCTTACCAAAACAAGGCTATTAATTTATTCTAAGACTGAAAAGAAATTTATTAGTGGAAAATAATTACTTTAAAACTTTTCTCCCTGTGGACACTCTCTCACACGTTCACTGTGGAGTTTTTCCCAGGAGAAAGACCAGTACCTTGGTCTGTGTTTCCATGCAATTCTAATGAAATAGTAGACATATTTTTATAGCTACTTCAAGTGTAATACTAAGCTTCCATGTGTACGGTCTGTAGAAGTTCAGTTTACAAAAAGAAGGCTAATAAGAAAATCATGATAATCATGTCCAAGTGTAAATCTTTCAAATAGATGACATCTGTGCAAAAAAGCATGATCTGAATAAAAAAAAGAGAGAAAGGAAAAAAAAAAAAAAGAAAGAAGTGAAATATCTTGCATTATATGGGAAGAACTGTTCAAGGTCTCTCTAACCATATATTGCCTCTTTACCAACTGTTGATAGTGATTGGCTAGGGAAGAATTTAGGACCAGAATAAATGTATAGTGATGCTTCCCAAGTGTGTTCTCCATAATTTGAGGGCCTGTGGGTTAGTTTTACACTTTTGTGATTCACTCAGAAATATTTCAATGAAATTTTCCAAGTGACTTCCTAGATCTGAAGGGAAAAGGGAGAGTGTTTATAACAAATACTTGTAAGAGATTAAAAAAAAAAAAAGAGATAGAATAAAAATCCCACAACATCCCCATCTGCCCCCCACAAAATGACAACCAACCAACCAATCAAGCCAACCAGCACCCAGCAACACACAAAAACCAAACATCCAAAAGTACATAATATAAAGGAAACATATCAAGTTAGATTAAATCTACATATTGTTACTTCTTTATAAAATAGCAAAAGAGTGGGGGAAGGGTTACTCTGCAACCAGATGCTTCTGAATCCTTCACATATTCCGTTTTCACAGAAGAGTGTTTGTTATCTAAAGCACCATATTTCACAGTAGGGGAAATAGCAAACAGCATTTGATAATTTGCTCCTTCCGTAACACAACAGGCAGAAATAAAGTGTTGCAACAACAGAATGATCTGAAACAGTGTACCGTGAGAAAACCAAGAACTAATTTAGTCCTGTAACAAAGACATTTCTTTCAGTTATGAACTTCATGAATTTTACTCCTCAGTTATTTTCTTCACAAATAGAATATGATTCAAACCTTGAAGTCGTAGCAAATAGTCTTGACCAGAGCTGATGAGAAGAGAATTTTTTTCTTTACTATGGGGTTAATACACAAATGATCACCAGGACATTTCCAGATAAACAAAACTGCTGGGAAAAGATATCCAAACATTTCCTAGCATTTTACTCCACTGTTTCTATACAAAGAGTTGTATAGAATTGTGCATGATTTTCAAAATGCTGGTATGCACCTTGATTCATAGATAGGATTATAGAAAAATGGCTACAGTTTGTTTAGACATCTTCATCACTTGAAGGAAATGCATTCAGCTCAGGTGATGAGCTTCCTGGTCCTATGTGTTAATTAAAAAAATACGTCTGGGATGCTTCGCTGGTCAAAAGGTCAGCTGAAGACAATGATTTATTAAGTCCCAACATTTCTTATGAAGAGCGTTCCCTTTCATGCAAACACCCATAGAACAAGAAAATTGCTAAACCATTGGTTTCAGTAGTGCAATTTGTCTCTCATCAAATTAATTTCCAGAACATGCAAGTAACTGTACAGAGGATGAAGTTCCTGGTAACATTCCTCAACATTGTTTCTATTACTATTATATGTGCACATTGTTCTATATGCATATCTACCATTCTGGCCTTTGGTCTCTTGATTCTTTATAATGTTTTTTTCATGATGTACACAAAGAGAAACATTTTCAAAGTCACAGGAGATGTCTATGCATATTTCTGTTTCTGTATTTATTAACTTCTGTAAAGCTAGTTGATCTTAACATCACTGAAAATGATTACATGACGAAGTAAACTTTAGAATTATTTTAAAATTTCTTTTTAAGCTCAAAAAAACGCTCAAAGAAATTACATATATCGTAAACGACTAATGGCAAACTACCTCTGCTAGATGACTCCAGTCAAGACAGGTTTTTGGTATGTGTTTTGTGGAATATACCTTGGAAAAAAAAAAGCTCCTGACAGAGGGTGAATAAATCTGTTCAGGAAAAAAAAAAAAAAAAGAGGGGAGGGAAGAAAAAGAAAAAAATTAAAAAACTTCAATGAAGTACCAAACCAACACTGTCAGATTTAAAAATAACTTACACCTAAAGCTTACTTTAATATATTTTGTCTTTCAAATAAAACTGACTCTCATTTTTAGTGAAAGAAGCAGTATTTTTAAATTGCCAATGGATATGACCTGTCTTTTTTTTCCTGAAGCTTGATTTCTGAAGCAAGAATCTATGGGCAGCTTGTTATTCAAAGCAATATTCTACTGTTTATGCAAGCCAAATCTAAATGCTTTCTTCAAGAAAACAAACAAAATTATACCCACAACAAGCAGACATCTAATGTTCTTGGGTTTATGCAATAATTTTCTTGCCAAGTTTAGTTCCTCCAGGAGACAAAAAAAATAATTGCTGCACATCAGCTTTATAGGGCTGCTCAAACACAAGTATCCCTGCAACACACTACTCTCCAAATTATTTTTCAAACATTTTACATATTTCTAATAATTAAAAAATCTTAATTAATCAAGGAGAAAGTTTTTTGGATCAGAGTGTGTGTAATTTAGAAACGGCAGCTTTTAATATTTATGTCCAGTTCCAATTCTTTAAAAACAATTATTTTATTTTCTTCATATCAGTATATGCTAATGTTTGCTTTAATTAAAGTATCACTATGGCTATCTTCTCAAATATTTGCAACTGCAGCTGCTTTAAATCTGTCTTTCCATACAGAGCATCAAGGTCACTTCAGGTTTATTGGATGAACAAGTAGGATAGCCAGGCATTACAGGCTGATTTAAATACATCGTTTTTATCCTTGTGAGTGAAGACGTTACTTAAAACAAATGATGCTGACTGTCAATAACATGCCACAGACCTTATATTTGTGTTAATGAATAATAATGTTTAGTGCAAGGTGGATAATCTTCAGCGTTGTTTCTAGTTACTTCAATTACTACCTAAAAAAAAAAAAATGGTCAAGTTACGCTCAATCAAATTTTATAGCTATCCTGCGGCTGCTGCTCTGCCTCTCCAAGTGTCGGGCTCCCTCAAGCAGGCCTTCCAAAAGTTTGGTCTGCAGGGACATCTAGCGGCGCAAGGATTACAAACCTGGCTGCCGGCTGATTTTTCCAACGCCTATTACTACTACGACTCCTTCAGGAGGCCAGAGAGGTGCGACCAAGGAGAGGGATCTGAATTCTTCCCTCTTCCTCCCTTTCTTTTTGTAAGATAGAACAGGAGCCACTTTTACTGTGAGCTGCGATCCCATTTCTCCAAACAACACTTGTTAAGGAGGTAACAGGGTAGAACCTTGCTAACTTTTAAACCTGTCATCTTGCTCTACTTTCTTAGAACAGGGAACAAGTCAATACATGACACTGCTGAGACTGAAATCCAGGAGTGGTACTATTTATTCTAGTGACAAATTTCTGATTTTCATTATGCTATATGTCCTTTTCTACACAGGTTCTTAATCACAAAAATACCTGAAAACCTTCCCTGAATTAAAGTATGACTTACATTTGTCATGCATTGACTGTTCTTTTCTTTTTTGGTGAGAAACACTGATTATGAAATTATTTCCAAATAGACAAAGGTTGTTTTTTGAGTCTCTGTTTGAAAATATGTGGTGTTAAGCAATTACATTACCTGGAGCACAAAGGGGTGGTGCACTTATCCTTAGTTTGTGAAGATAGAAACAGGTGAGGATTTGTTCCTTTGAACTAGACTTTTACAATAAAAAGCAGTATTTTATTTTGTTGTAGATAACTCTATTATGCTGAAAGAACAGTGGATTTCAGTGGCTGAGTATGTTCTACACCTGATTGTAGCCTACCACAAACAAACTGCACCAACATAAGATGTCTCTGACTTTAGTGTTAACCTGTTATTAAGGGAATATGGAACATAACCTGGAGCATCTGATTATACTAAATCTTTTCACTCAGCAATAGTAGGAACTAAAAGGAAAGAATAGACATAATATATATTCATATAAGCAAATGAAATATTTGGATTGATTTGAAAAAAAAGTTCAGCAATAAAATATTTATTATAAGCATACGTACAGAGAGAGTGAGAAACACAGAGCACACAACTGTCTTATGACCAGCTCCTTTATGTGTACCAAGGAATTTAGGCTACATCCAAAGATAAGCAGTTGCTGTTAAAGATATGATTTTGAAAGCCTATTTATAAAATTAAGACACTTTCCTTCTGTCATGAAAACTTTTCTGTAATCATAAAAGCTCTGCAATGTTAGAATGTAAAATTACAGGAAACAAAATAAATGAAAATAGGGATAAAAAACTACACAATCCGCACTTATTTATTACAAATGTACTGAGAATATTTTACTGAGTTGAGAAAATCAGAAAAAGAAATTAGTATATTTTCAAATTTGGTAAACCTTCTTTTTCTTGAAAAAGAAAAATCAAGAGAGAACAAATCATAACTCACTGGTTTTTTTAAATATTTTTTTTTATTTTCCAAATGCAAAAATATAAGCAACATTGTCCTATAAAGGTTCTTTTTCCTATTACATAGTAAAAGGTTTACAATTAAATTATTTCTGTCATCTCTGATTGTCACATTTTCAAAATGTTGATGTTATCTGAGAAGATGCATCAGAAATTATCTTTAATCTCAAAAGCTGTCATTATAAATCTACAACTCATAAAAATCCACAACCAGCTTCAATTTTCAATATTTAACTTTTTCTGTGACATTCCTACTATTTCCTTCTTGGCTCTAGTTCTGAAAAAAACTGTCACCCTCAGATTTTAATACAGTGTTGTATGTTCCAGAGTGCCATCTTTCATATAGAACAGCGATCTTTCTCCTTGACAATTCATGATATATTGGGCATCAACAGGCAAATGATTTATTCAGATGCGGACAAAAACTCTGACAGCTGATTATGCTGTCATATTTTCCCCTGTAACTCAACTTATCAAAACATTAACCAGGACCAAGGCAATATTCACCAGATGCAGTATCTGCAATGACCTAACTCTGGATAATAAATTAGAAAATATTTTGGGGCAATTAAGGAGGTATGTGGAGGCCTGCTCTTTCACACATATTGTGAATCGTCTATATAACTCACATCTATATTTTTAAAACTGTCTGAATAAAGTGGATAATGGCCAAGAGGTCCAAATGAACATTATATGAATATAAATGATATGATATGAAGTCTGAATGAATATGATCAAGAACTTTACCTCAGGTAGTTTAGCAAATTATCTAAGTACACATATGAAGTCATCTACATACATGCAATTGAGCACAAAGCTCAAATCCGTAAGGTCTAAAAAAGATTCTCTTCTGATGCTTGGAGCTGAGAATCACCATTGGCAGGCATTACAGGGAAGAGAGAATAATACAAAACACTGGAAACCTGATTTTTTTCTTAAATAACCTTTGTACTTGCACAGTGACACAAAGACTTAACAATCATTTGCAAAATTATGGGATTGAGTAACTGAGATCATACATGATACTCAGATACTGGTCAGGTGTCGGCTGAAATTTAGCCCTAATGAATGAAAACTAACAAGTTGTAACCAAGAGTTCTTCCTCCATATTTCGGAGAGGAAAAGCAGTGATTTATTATAGCTTTTCTATCACATACAAATACTTGTGAGATCACCGGTCTCTGACTGCAACAAGTTTTGAAGTGTCCCCCTATCCCATTCCTCTTCCTTTGCTTCCTGGGACAGGCATGCAGGAGGGTGTCAGGGCCACTTCTGCTGCCAGGCAGCAGTGACCTTGGATAAGTTCAGCGTCCATGGGCCTCTCTTGCTCCCATGAGGGCTGTGCTGAAGCTCAGCCCTTAGCCCTGGCCCTCGCCTGGGCTTCACTTTGGTGACCTAACCTTCCCAGCTTGCCCTCAGGCATCCCTTGGATGGCCATCCTGGGGCAACTCTGACTGGAACTGCTCTGCTAAGGGCTGTATTCCATATCAGGACTCTGCAGTATCCCCATGCAAGGTGCATAAATGTGAATGTGCCTGTAAAAGAGAGTAGGAAGGTGACTCAGGAATACTGCTGATACCACAGCTCCTTGTCTGCCTCCTCTGAGCGGTACTGAACAGATCTAAGCCATTGGGAGGAACTGTAGCAATTTCTATCAGCAGCTGCTGGGGAAACTGAAAAATTACTTTTATTCTCTTATCTCTGCAGAAGCCCATGGGTAAACATCTAAAAAAGTATAAATGGAGAAACTGAGAATGGAAATTTTCAACGCTTTCAAAATTTCTGTTTTCAATTTTGTCACAAGCTTTTAGCCCTATTAAGGAACAATAATTTTAAATTATTTGCTTCCCACAGAGCAAATTTCTACATAGCTTTACTCTTTACCTGATCTTTCCTGAAACCCCCCTCCAAAAAAAAAAAAACCAACACAAAACAAACCAAACAAAACCAAATGACAGACAGTCTCTTCCTAATTTATCTCAATAAGAGTTAACTGAATTTTATCTAGGGGTCAAAAATGAACTTTTAAAAGTAATCCCATTGCTTAATGAAGTCCATATAACTGTTGGATGTCACACAACAGACAAGTATACCATAATATATTTACGATACTACTCTGAAATTCAAGCCTAGACCTCTAAACAAGATTGTCATAGCTCTTTCTCTGCTGCTTGATTAAATGTTTCAGTATGAACTATGAATAATGAGTATTTATTTCCTAAAACTGTCAGTTATGCAAAATAATGGTGGAGGGGAAGGGTGTCCCAAGACACTCAGCATTGGCCTGGTTTTACTCTGACTGAAGTTAGTGAGAATTTTCCAGAGTTTATCAAGAGCATCAGTAAGCTAATATCACTTCCTTTAAAACATCTTGTTCTTAATACTCACTTCTAAGCATCTTTAAAAGCCTGAAATGAAAAACACGTTTAGAAGTGCAAAATCACTGTATTATCATTATATAGAAGCTGATTTATTTAAAAAAAAAATTGTTTAAAGAAAACCTGTTTTCAATGACGTGAAAGAGTTAGGGCTTCCTGAGAAGCATGGTGTAAGTGAGGTTTAATTTAAAAGTCATAGGTTAATATTTCTGGGTTTAGAGAAAATGGGCTTATGTTCATCATTATTTTGCATGCAGAAAAGAAACTTGTGATCTGATACAATCTTCAGAACATAAATAGTGGTCATTTTTTCTTAGCCAACTAATCCATTTACATCAACAATAACAATAATTTTTTCTATGAGAATATCAACAGTGACACAAAAAAAAAATTAGAATAAATGTCATGCTGTAATTTCAGAGGTGATCAAAAAGTTAATAATATACATAGTGTTGAAAACACCATTTGTATTTCTGAACATTTTCTGGAGAAAGCACAAGGGAATATTTCTTTCATCTGTAATGAGACTTAGAGAAAGAATGTAAAGAAATCTAAGAAGATGGTTGAAGTTCAAAAGAAATTAAACCCAGAGCTTTGAGATACTGCAGGTTAATATGATTGAGTAATAAAACTCTTTTAAATATAAGAAAAATACTAATCTGAGATTTATTTTCTTGGGTTTTTTCCAAGTCTTAGCTAATGTCCGTAACAGTATCAGTATTTCCAAGCTAAATTAAAATCTGCTGTTAAATTTGTGCTTGCTAATACGATAGCCAGTAACCTTAGGGCTGGATGAGAAGGAGAAAATTGCATCATTCCAGGGTGTTCCCTTTCATGTGAAAGGGAACTGTTTTAGAATACTAGAGGATGTAATCCTCTCTTAAAACACTTTCATTTGGGCATCCTTAGCCGCATTTGAACCCTGTAAGCAGTATTGTACACAATTTATGTGAATACATAATTTAATCACGACCTAACAGACATAATAGCTTAGAGTAGCATGCCACAACTTTAAACATGAGTATACCCTGCTTTCAGTGCAGGCACGCAGTGAGAGTCACTGCAGGCCAAACAGGTCATGAAGATAAAGGTGCTGTAACTCCATAGTATAGACAGATCCCCTGACCTGCTGAGTTGTTGTCTTCCAGCTCTGATTTTTATTCAGGATTTAGTAAGTGGCAAAATCAGCAATTTTTTCTATTAAACTCTTGTGTTATTATTACCAATTTAACAATTCCACGTGTTCCATTATGTAGGGATTTCTTGGTTGTTTTTTTTTTCTGTCATCTTGAATGTATTTAACTTAGGTACTGTCATCATCATCTCTCATTATTTATTCTAGAATTCAAATCATCCACAGTAAGGCACCTACATCTGTACAGATTTCCATAAAGTTGGTGGAATGTCAGGAGAGGGACACGAGCTTTGAAAACCAAGGTTCTCAAAAGTAGGATAACTGTAATGAGAATCCTAAAAAGACTGACTGTACAGCAGAGACACACCACTAGAAGAGGTGGAATAAACAACTGCCATACTTCTTCAGGAAATCTGAGTTCCTTTTCAAGCTGGAATAACGATCACCATCTGCAGATTACAGGAAGATGCAAAAGCAAATAATGGAAGGGGATTGCATCCTTTTTAGAACAGTCATAATTATTGCCTGTAAATCTTTGATTAGCAGCAGCAGAAAACTCTCTGAAGTTCTCTGTCATCTCCTATTTCTCCTTTTCTTCATTAGTAGCAGGAACCACAGTTGTCTTCTTGCCTCCACAGCAATCTGACAAGACACTACAGCTTATTTAAAATGTGTTTGTCACCTTCCAGCCCTCTTCTGTCCCCCACAACTATTCCAATTTGTACCTTTTACTTTCCATTGTTCTCTCCAAATTATTCTTACCACAAAGGAAATCAACTGATCTTCCTCCCATCCACAGATATTTCTTGTAAGTTACATTTTCCCTGATCAACTTTTGTGAGGCCCAAATATAGAACATGAAAAAAAGGAACAATAAGGACTTGTGAATATATTAGCAAATTAGAGTTACTGACCAAAAGTAAGTAAGTAACATTTCATTGTGTTGCAAAGTGTTTTTTGCTCAGAGCCACAGGGAAAGGTATGTTTGATGGAACCAAACCACTCAGTGACACAAAATCTAAGATTTATTTACTAACTAGGATGAGTATAAGAGGTAGACAGCAGTTTCTATTCCATCTCATACATGCACCCACATACAGACTGCATAGGATTCCCACATCAGATAAGGCCTCCAGTCCAGCTGTGATCAGCCCCATGATCTCAAGGGAACAGGACATATGTTCCACCTGGCTGAGATGTCCAAGCCCTGGCTGGCAAAGTGAGTTCAACCTTTCTCAGTGATGAACACATCCATGTATATGCTTTCCCCAAGAGGAGCTACTGTCTTCAGTATTTATTGCTTTCTAATCTAGAAATTCTGCCTAAGCCACCAGAGACATCACTCAAGGCCAGTAACTTGACTTTCTCATGTCCTAAGTGTCATGACCCACTGGTAAGGAGCATGATGTTCATTATGAATTCTTGTCAGGCTGAACAAAAACACTGGACACACGTCAGTAGGCTCTTATGTTTTATTGTACAGTCACCTTAACTCTGGCAACAAGCCCACTGTTTAGACTCAAAACGTGTTAGCTAAAAAGCCCTTAAATTCTTACAATGCACTTCCGCACGAATGGTGGCCCTTAACCAGCCCTTTTTTTTATACAGTACCCTTCAACAAGTAGTCAGCTCCTGCAATAAACTCAAAGGTACAGGC
The DNA here is from genome assembly GCA_035584735.1 of Pseudotriccus pelzelni. Classification (NCBI taxonomy): domain Eukaryota; kingdom Metazoa; phylum Chordata; class Aves; order Passeriformes; family Tyrannidae; genus Pseudotriccus; species Pseudotriccus pelzelni. Next base: position 95,502,248 of record JAWMRA010000078.1, on the reverse strand, counting down.
TCACAAGCCACAGCTCACGGAAAAAGGTGCTGGCTAACAAGCCACAACACACTTCCACAGTTTCCCATTCCCGCAACACACTTCAGTACAGAGCATGGGGTAGAATATGATAGCAGTGTTTGTCCAGCAAAGGCAAGGCGTAAGAGAAATAAAAACAGAAAAGGGAGAGACAGAACAAAGAATGTCACCACTCCTTGGAACCACGTTGGTCCTGCCAGGTGGATGGTCTGGAGCTAAGGTTAAGAAACAAAGAAAGGGAAAGAGAAAGAGAGGAAAAAGAGCAAGGGGGCTGGATCCACTTCCTTTTATAGTTAACCTGGTGCACGCATCTTATGGAAACTAGATTTTTTGTGCTGCTTTCTTCATGCATGCACGGGCAGCCTTTTGAGCCCTCCTCCAGGGAGTCAACTGAGGGCAGGGGAGTCCAAGGTGGAGCAGGAAGTTGGCTCAGAATAGCATTGCACCACCTTTGCAGGACCCCCTCTTCTGACCTCATCTTTTCTGTCCTAACAGTTGTCTGGTCCTTCACAGTAAGTCAATTACCTGTTGTTAACTAAGTCACTATCATCTCCTGGGCCCCTGCCCTACATATATTATGTGGATGAAAATCTCTTCACAGTAAAGCTGTTCATCTTTTTTTTGTAAACCATTAGAAAAGGGTGGATATAGTCCACCTCTTTCGAGTAAGCCTTCTCCATAATAATCAGCTGTGCTCTGTTAGTGATCCCAGCCCAATAATTCTGTGTGATAGAGCTGGGCAGATGTAGCCAAGGTCTTATTTAAACGATGTTTTCTTATAGGCTTCACCCTGTGAAATTCCTCCTCTAATTAATGTCGTGTCTATTTGGCATGTCTGTAGTTTATCTTCTGCCTCTTTGCACAATGACATACTGCTGGCAACGTGATGTCATAGGTGTTGGGGCTTTTTTTGAGACTAAACACTCTCATAAAACCTACAGTGAACATGTATCATCAAAATTCTAAGTGAAAGAATTTTCAAGCGTCTCTATTTAGGTAGTGTCTATTATAGAAGAAATATGAGAATGAAGGCAGTTTCCGGGGGGGGGGGGGGGCCGAAGTGAAGCTAAACACACCTTCC
>JAWMRA010000078.1:95474496-95493709 GCA_035584735.1 Pseudotriccus pelzelni | reverse complement strand
TGCAGCCCCGTTCACCAGCACTCTCTGGGCCCGGCCATCCGGCCAGTTCCTAACCCAGCACAGAGTGCCCCTGTCCATGTCACTGGCTGGCAGTTTTTTCAGGAATATGCTGTGGAAGATGATATCAAAAGCTTAGCTGAAGTCCAGGTATAATACACCCATAGCCTTCCCCTCATCCACCAAGTGGTTTTCACCTGCTTATAAAAGGAGATCAGATTGGTCAGGCAGCACCTGCCCCTCCTAAACCCCTGTTGGCTGGGTCTGATCCCCTGTCCATCCTGTAGGTGCCATGTGATCGCGATTAGGATGATCTGTTCCATAATCTTGCCGGGCACCAAGGTCAGGCTGACAGGCCTGTAGTGTATTCCAGGTCTTCCTTCTGGCCCTTCTTGTGGATGGGTGTCACATTAGCCAGCTTCTGATCATCTGAGATCTTCCCAGTGAGGCAGGACTGGTCAAAGTTACCCACAAGAACAAGGGCTGGTGATTTTGAAACATTAATTATGGAGAAAATAATGACTGCTTTGTAGTGAATTTCATCCTATCACCATCTGCTACATATTTCAGAGCAGGTTTTTAATCCAGAAGGTGGTTTTACTTAGAGTGGTGATAACTCAACCTATATCTTTACCACAGGACATATTCATTGCATTACAGCCTTAACACACTAGAATATCATATAATATCCAATTCTTCATTCTTGCTTACATAAAATTTGTACTGACTTTGGTTCTTTAAAAACAAAGTGCCTCTGGAAACCACATCCAGCACATATCACATAGCAGTCCTGAAAGCACAATCTGTTGCTAAGAATCGTCATATGAAATATTTCCTGAAAGATGATGTTGAACTACAGAAATAGGTGTTTTTACATAAATTAAGGTGCTTAATGAATGTCCCAATTCTCAGCTCCTTTAAGGCCCCAAAAGTATTTAAAAAAAAAAAAAAGTATTTTCCATTCTTCCCTGGAGCCTGCGGTACTCTTTCAGATGACTGTTATATTCATGGATGAAATCATACTTGTCTCTGCCAAACTATCTGGTTCAGCAGGTAACGTTCAATTTAATTCAACTGTTGTCTGTAGGACAAGACTTTCATTCTTTTCTCTCTTCTTTCTACCTCTTTCAGAAGACAATATTCAGGAAACCACAATGCACACATATGCTTTTAATCTTAGCGTAACAACCACATTTTTCAGTTTGTGCAGCTGAAAAGTTTAATGATTGAAGGAAAAATGCTGCTTACATGTGTAGCGTTTTATTTCCTTTCCCTCTCATACCAGGAATTAAAAACCCAGACTTATAAAAATGCTAAAATATTGAAGAACCTTATTTAGAAATCTGTCTAAAAAACCCCACAATATGTAGCTTTTAGGATTGGTACATATAAATAATTTTATAACTTTTATTTAAACTGTGAAGGTTTCAAATTTATTGTCTCAGAATTTCTTAAAAAAGGTGTGTTGGAGGTTACCACGGTGAAGAGGAGTTGTACCACAAGTAGAGAAAAGGATTCCTTGAGGAGTTTTGTTTGATGGACTGCATGTTAAGGACTTTGTAGTTGATTCTTCAAAAATGTTAATGCATGCTTTAAAAGGCAATGTACCCCAAGTTTTTGTAAAGTTTCTCCCCTCAGATGGTTTCCTGTTTCCTTATTAGACAGTTTTTGCTGCAATGCAGATGTTCTACAAGATGATACCCATCACCTGCTTACCTCGTACAAGTAGTTACCCACCTACCTAATCCATATTCATATAATCCCCACCTCCTTATCTTATATTTAGCATGTTCACTCCCCTTTTCCAGAACCCTGCTTTGCTCCCCCTATAAAAGGGGAGCCATTTTGAATAAAGCCAAATCTGCCTTGGATCTGTAACCCTGTTGGAACCCTGCAGTTCTCTTGTCTTTTTTCCCGAACCGTGACAAAGATGTTAAAATTTTCATGTAATGATAAAAAGTAAGTATTTGAACAATTAAATAATAATCAAAACACATTTTAAAAGATCAGGCTACTTGGGGCTATATAGCTGGGAAGAGAGACATGGGAAGAGAGACACAGGGAGAGCCCAAGTTGAAGAGAAGTCAAACTTTTGAATATCCCCACAGGAGAGAAAATTAAGTGACTTATGAAGGCTGTGCTTGCTCTTTGGGATAGCTGCAGAAGGGAGGTATGCAGCACTCTCCTGTGTAACTTTACTATAACCTTTTACATAGCTTTTCCAGGGCCAGACTTGATCTCAGACTGGAACTTTCCCTGCTTCAAGCTGATGAATATACTGTGCTTCTCAGAAGTGAACCTGTGGTGCTCTGTTTTGTTCTAGACGCAATTTCCAGCTCAAGGTCTTCTCCGAGGGGGGGGGGGGGATCTCCCAGAAATGTAGATTATTTTAGACATTAGAGATAATTATATTCTGCTTGACTTGTGAAACCATTTGCTAAAAAATGTGCTAAGACACTCTTAATTTAAAAGTAGAAGAGATTATCCTACTTGAGACTGATAAGGCCTGAAGTCTTTATCAGCTGCATTACATAGAGAGCTCTGGGATGGAAAGGATTAGCTCACCTGCTTCGTTTCAAGCAAACTAAAGCTTGTAAAAGAGCCCTCTAGAGAATCTGGTCACATAACCATGCGCTGGACTTGTGTCAGTTGCGTCACATCTGTCAGGCACCTGCAGTTTAAGTCCAGGCAGGACAGCTAGCATCAAATGCACGCTGTGCGGGTTGTATTTCATCACATTCTGCTCTGAGCATCTGCCTAGTGTTTCAGGTACATTGATTCTTTTTTCCAGAGATGCTGCTTTTTTTCTAATTTTAGATAAAATTTAAGAAAACACATTGGCTCCAGTACACGTTATTATAAATGAGGAGGACTCTATTTCTGATTCTTCCATGAATCTCGGGAAAAAAAAAATCCATACAAAAGAGGGTATGAAATGGGGTCAAACTCATGCAGTATTTGCCTAGTGTTACTTATCTTTCGGTACCTGAATCACTCAATCATTGCTACTATAGAGAGCACATCCTCTTCAGGAGTTTTCAAGTGAAAGTATAAGCTATTTTTGAGGGCTTTTGTAGGAAGCACACTTCCAATATGCTCTAAAAAGTTCCCCTCACTCCCCTCATTCACCTCATTTCCACCTGAGTAGGCTTCAGTGATAGCTACCTGAGGTGTTTTCTTTGGGTGTGCTAGCGAAATAATTTATGCATATGACTCAAAGCAAATATCTAAAATATCTATATATCTAAATAAATATAAATATCTATAATATCTAAAATATCTAAAATCTATATGCCATAACATATAACATGCACATAAAATGAATTTAATTAGTTTTGATTGAGTTTATTCAAACATTTATTTTGGGTTCTTTTCTTATTTCTTATAACTATCCAATTTGTTGCACTTCAATAGGAAAACAAGACGCTTAATGAGCATCAGGTGTGGAATGCACTTGGCAATTTTGTAGGCAGTCATCTAATGCACACTACATTAAGTAGGGTTTACAAGGTCACTTTCTGTATTCCTGTTAAACTAGAATGTACTCCATGAAAAAACCAAGGATAGTGTTAAGGATTTAAGCATATAGACTATCAAGTAGGTATAAACAGCTGAATACACTTAATGAACAGACCAGAGCCTGAGCTGAAGAGGAAAGCAGAAGTTCCTTTTTCTCTGAGTAAACAGAGATCATTTTTCTACCCCAAACTTTAGATCTTTCTGAATAACAAATGTGAGAGAGACCAATCAGGCACCTCAGAGATTCTCCAGGTTATTAGAGACACTGACCATCCCCTGCTTGGACTATAGGGTTTGGGAGAAAATTTTCCCTTAATTTTCTATAATTTCTATTTATAATACTTTACTATCCTGCCACATATAAGCTCAACTCCCCCCAAAACAACAACAATAACAACCACCCAAAAAAAACCCAAAAATCAAATGCCCATTAGAAAAAAAACCCCAATAACTTATATTAAAAAATACTTGTCTTTTCAGATACAAAAAGAGAAATTTTTATTTTGAAAATGAGGTGGGCCTCAATCTGTTTGTAATCTGGTGAAAAATTGTCAACTTTTTTCACTTTAATAGAAAAGAAATCATTCACTCAGCTACTTCAATAATAAAAAGTACTCTGGAATTTACACTTGGAGTTAAATAATATAAATTGTTGTTTATATAAATGTAAATAAATTATATAAGTAACTTGATAGATTAATCTAGCACTATTTTTTCTATGATTCACACGTCGTTGTGTGTTTTGTATTATTGAAAGTAGTTGAAATGGACCTTTCTTATTACTGTTGGAGCAGCACAGTATGTGTTTTTTAAAATGTCATATCGCTGAAGGGAAACTTTTGTGTGGTACAAATTTTCATTGTTTAATTTAATGGTAATTGTTTTCTGAGTTTCACTGTCTTTTTTTTTTCTTTGGTTGGTTTTTATTAGTTTTTATTCTCTTAAGGAGTATATGCAAAACAGATTTGTGGACCCTATCACTTTCCCCAACCTCTAACCAGTAAATCTGGCAGTCCTCTTGAAATTAACATCACTACTATCAAAAATTGCAAAACTGAAGCCAGTTCCTCACTTAACTCACGCAAATGAAGAAGAGAGAGAGGAGGAGAAAAGAAATTGCAGTTTCTTTGCTTAGAATTTTATTTTATTTACTTTGATTATATTTTATTATACTTTCTTCTCCCCCACATAGGGGTGTTACATCTATGTCCTTTGGCACAGAATCACAGAATTGCAGAAAATAGCAACAAAATTGGTGAAGGGTCCGGAACACAAGGCCTATGAGGAAAGACTGAGGGAGGTGTGGTTGTTCAGTCTGGAGAAAAGGAGGCTCAGGAACTAAGATGGGAGTTTTGGGAACATATGTTTCATTGAAATTCCTAGACACACTCAAAGGAACCACTAAAAATTAAAGTTATAATTGTAGGGAGAAGGTTTTAAAAGTCCAGTTGGCACATAGTTTATGAAGTCAGGCTTGGAAAGGTATTTAACTAGAAAGAGACACAGATAACTTCCAAGAGAATTTTCAAAAGCACTGTGACTCATACAAAAGTTGTGTGCTTGACATTTTTTAGACCCTCACTAGGTGCTTTTGTGCAGCTTTGATACCTAGATATTAGTAGGCTGATTTAAAAAAAAAAATTAGGAAACCCCAAACTTTTATCTTGGATTAGCTCAACTAAGAAATTGCAATGTCAAGTGGTCTCATCTTTGTAACTGCAGAAAATTTACAGTCTAGATTTTCCTGTCGTATATGTGTATGCATCAGTGATTATATATATCAAAATTCTGCACTTAGCATATAGTATGGAATGCCTTTCTGTGGTTTATTTCTTTTAAAGTCAAAAAGGAACTTTTTCAGTCTTGACAACGTTTTATGTTTAACAATATGTGCTATAAACACATAATGACTTTATTTTCTGCCTCAGCTGCCTTTAGTACTGCATTCTTCACCAGAAAAGTTTAATTCAGGAGATTACCAAAGCTTATGATAGGTCTGTATGCTTGTCTGAAAATGCTTTCATTTATTTTCAGAAGGACTGTGTAATACATCTTATGCAGCATAACTGGAAGGTGACATTTTATTTTATTTTTTTCACGGAATGGGTAAAGTGAATTATTAAAGGACCTAAAAGCACGAGTGGTGAAATTCAATATTTATGTGTATGTTTAAAAATATTAATAGTTCAGTTAGCAATGCTTTTGTCATCTCCTGTATTAACAAAAATGTTCACCAAAACATCATGTGCTGTGGCTCTATCTCCCAGCTGTAATGCATCTTATTAATGTGATGTACGTTGTATTAAATTTTTCTCTTTCTGTTCAAAACTTCAACAAGGAAAATTTTCGACAGGAAAATAATGAAATTATACCCTTCAAGGTCCCTCTGAAGGGGAAAACAAAATATGCTGTAAGCTTCTCTTTGTCCCACAAGATGGAGCTCAATCCCTGTACTACAGTTCTGCAGCACTTCGAGAGACAGCTTTTGTCTCTTTTTTTGACATTATCTTGTATGAATAAGCCTCGGTCAGGAACAAGTAGTGTGATATGATAGTTCTGTATTTATGGATGACAGAAATGTCTGCAGAAAACAATGCTTGGATTCTACCATGGTGTATTCACAACCACCATGCACGTTATAAACTTAAATATGTAAAGATCAAATGCTATTTTATGGGAGTAACAAGACGTTATTAACTAGATGACATTTAGATCCAGAATCCAACATCTGTTCACTAGAACAACACACTGATTTGTCATACAGGGAGTTTTGTGCTGGGTAAGCAAAATGATTGCATCTTTGACACAAAAAGGAACTTGACAGATAACATAAAATGAAATCCAGAATCTGAATTACATTCTTAAAACATGAATTAGCTAGTTTTCTTCTATTTATCATATTTCATTAAGAGTAAAACCAAGGGTTTCCAGGTTATTCTGCCACATTTCTATGACTGAACAGGGTAGGTGACTGCAAAGGCTCAGTTTTTCTCTGTGTGGGCAGCACACACAATCAGTGTCCTCTTCACAGCAATACCTGAGAATCACAGAATCATAATTTGACTAGAAAGAAGCTCTAGAGTTCGTCTAGTCCATCCACTGTAGTGAATCAGATCAGGGGCAATTTCATATAGTTCTGGTTGTTGTTAGTAATGTGTCAAGCTTTCAAAAAGGTTATGACAATCTGAAATCCTGACTGTTCAGTTAAAAATATGTGCTTTGTACTTCCAGTATTTGAATGTAACTTTTAGTGGAAACATCATTCCTTCAGCTACAGAATAGACAGTTGGCACACTATGAAGTACTCAGTGCATATACAATATGTGGAAGTAGATCAAACTGACATGGAAAGCTTTTAAATTTCATGAAAAGGACTCATCCAAAAGCCTATCCAATGATGTATGCTGCTTTGATACCTCTTCTATGCAAAGAATAGCACAGACAAGATGGTTTTAAACCTTGAAAATTATGTCAGAACAACTTTGGAATCCAGAAATCTCATTCAGCTGGCATACAACTAAGGCAACCTTATTCAACATTACAACTCATTTTGCAATAGTTTGATATGCCTTAAGAGAATATCAGTTGTTGGATTACCATTTACCTTTGCTTCTGTGAGCACAGTGCATGAGATTTAGAATAATCCAGTTTCAGAAGCATGAAAAAAAAAACCTGTCTCCTTTTTGTTTTCCATTAAAGCTTTTGTTGGCTCACAGTTGTTGCTGTCTGCCTATTGCACAGCAGTTTTATATATCTCTCACTCAGTTCTTATCCACATCCATGTTCAGAATAAATTTTGAAAAGTGAACTTCTCACACTGTATTACTATTCCCATGGCCTTTATATATCTACAGACTCAAGATACTTACTTTTTTTTCTGGTTTTCTTTGTTGTTCTCCTCTCTTTCAAACAAACACAAATCCAGATTCCCATATCCATGGTTTTACAACCACCTCTCTGATATTATATGCCTTTACTATTGTTATCCTACATGCCATCCCACTTATCTATACTTCTCAGAACTTTCACCACTTGTGTGCTGTTTTGTAATTTCTATGCCCATTTCTGCTGTTATCCTTTTCCTTTTTCTAAAACATTTCATCCATCCCTAGAACAAAATATAATAAAATGAAACAAAAATACAGCCATTCACAGGACTTTTACCGACACTCAACCTTCTGATTTATGGAGACCTGGATCATTTTATCAGATCCTCTTTTCTTTGCACCTACCCATTGTAGACCAGATCAGGCTTTGGTCTTAGGACACTCCCCTCATCACTTCCTGCAAACCTTCTCAATTCTCCTTTCATTTTCAGCACTTGAAGTGAGTCTCCTTTCTTCTTTACAGCTGCTGCCATATCCTATCACTGCCAATCATCTCACTACATTTCAGCTTTTCTCTCTAATTCCAGCTTCAATCTCTCTCTGCTTCCCTCAGTATTCTGCACTTTTCCTTGGCTTCTTTGTTAAATGATCCATTTGATCACATTCACTTCCTTTGCCCTAATGCTTGACTTCAGTTCTCTGACTTGCCAAAATGTTCTTCCTTTACATTTCATGCTTTCATTAAGCTTCTCTCTCTTTTTCTCTCTAACTTCTCTCTTGTTGCATTTTCCTTATTCTAGCTACCAGCTAGTCTCTGTCATCACTGATCATGGGGCTTCACCATCTTCCCTTGTGACACTGTAGGCAGTTCCTTTTGACAGCACTGATATGTGCCTTATGATTACACCCCATTGGAGCTTTCTTATTTCCTGAGATGGCACTCAGGATGGTGAGCACTTTTTGAATATGCCTAATTATTTAGGTTCTTCTTTTTTCAGTCCCAAATTTCGGAAACGAGTGCGTTCACTTGCAATACATGAAATATTTTTTTCAGTTTCTCCTTCTGATGTGGATTTTTTTGTAGATCATTCTCTTCCCATTGCCTTAGCTGGCAGATTCTGGAAAGAGTAATATTTTCAATCCAAATGAGGATTTTGCAGGCAATTCTGCAAAAGGCAATTCTGGCCTTGATATATGTACTATATAATGGTGAAAAGACAATTAGATCAAAGGAATAAAGTTTCCTTCATACTAAGTTGAGTATCCCAGTTTCTGGATTTCACAGCATTTCCCCCTGCTTTCCTGACTTTCTCACATCCACAGTAGTTTATTTAATAAATAAGTGAAACAACCTTGAAATGTAGATGGAGACATCTATAAATAAAACCAGCACACCGTAGAGTGCCTTTCTCTGTGTTACACCATAAAATGCCTAATGAGATAATTAGAAATTTCCCATAGAAAGTGGTAAATCTGCATACACAATAACCCAAGAGAGAAAAGAAATAAATGAAGGAGGACTCAGTGGATTATGGGATAAAAGGGATTTCTGAACTGAGTAGTACTGTCCGTAGATTCCTAATGAATGTTAGTGTGAAATAAAATCAGTTCAACTAATTGCACTAGGTGGATGCCATGAAGTGAAGAAGTCAAATGCTTTTGGGGGAAATCTGAAGGTTCACTTTTGAGATCACAAACTTTGTCTGAAAAGACAAATTCTTTAATAGACATAATTGAGGGTGGTGTCTGAGTCCCAGTGCACTCACTGAAAGAAAAAATTGTATTACAAACACTGAAAAATAAGAAAAAGGATCCATTCTCTTATAGAGAGAACTGAAACGGACTCTGAGTCATTGAGTCAGCAAGGGTTCAAACTACTACTGCTGTTTCATTTCACATGCCGAAATATAATTTGATAGTGTTCAGAAGACACTAATTGTCACATAACTAGCATATTTAGTTGGTATAGGAATCCGTGCATAAAAAAGAGGGAGATAGATACTAGTATTTCAAAATAGTCTAAATATCCTTATTATAAATATGTATCTATGTTTAAAACTGGAAGGAAAATATATTCATTCAGTGGAACAAGTCAGAAGAAAAATCATTCAAAAAAGTAGTAAATTATGCCCACAGTTGCCTACATAGTAATGTTTAATTTAACTGCCACAAAACTCTTATGATATATGTGATGTGACTGTACAGTGTTGTCTGGATTAGTCACTTGTCTTAGAATCATAAGAAAAATAATTTATAGTTTTAAATAGCAGCAGAGTGAAAAATCATTTTAGATTTCTTAGAAGTTGTTCTTTCTCTTGAGTTCAATGTCTTTCATACTTTTCTCAAAGTCAAGAAGCATCAGAGAATGGAAAAAAGAGGTTTGAAATGGCTGTTTTGTAATTCTTTATTAAATACAAATTGAATTTTAACATGGCTAGACAGGAACAGAAAGATTCTCAATTCTACAACAGTTTTTAGTCATGAGTGGGATTAGGCATCTGTTAGATGGAAGATGTGAACTTTAGTTGGAGGCAACTCAGTAGCAGGTAGGTTCACATCTCATGTTCCTGAGAATCTGTGTCAAGCTGACTTGTCTTAATTCCATTTCATATTCACCAAAGCAAACTAACTAATCAAACAAAAGATGTCTTTGATAAGGACATCTTATCTCTTGTTCGTAGCTACACAGCGCACTGTAAATCTCCCCTAGTGTTGGACACAGGACTGAGTTAGATGCAGCCTACAGTCTTCTCTCATAGTCAGATTTTGTTGCAAAAAGTATTGATCATATCTGTTACTCCACACATGCAAAACACTAACTTTGAGGGAAGTTGCTGGAAAGAGTAGGGAAAGGTGCAGGAGAGGAAGAGGCAAAGGGCACAGTCCTTACTGCAGGGACTTCAGTTTTGCTCTGACACAGAGTGATACCCCATTATTCATGGGTCTTAACAGCATGACAGTTCCCCAGTATTTTTCTGCTAAAAGGGTACTGTCTCAGAATTAGTTTGATTAACAAGTACATACTAAGCTCCTGCTAGAGCTGAACTGATCCAAACAGGTAGAGATTACTTGCTTGACTCATTAGATTCATAATGCCTTGAGATGTTCCCCTCAATACAGTTTTATACTTCTCAGCAGGCCTCCAGTTGCTTTTGTTTAACTGTATGAATAAAAATCAGCAGAAACCACAATAAATGACCTTTCTTTTGGTCATTGTTTATAATGACTTTATATGCTTGAACAATTTCGAAATCATTCACTGCTGAACTGAAAACACACAACAGCAAAGGGCAGGAGGAGGAAAAAGAGGAAAACACCACCTCTTCTTCCCTTTTGATGTAAATGGGACCTTTTGTTCCAAACTTACGAAAGTCATGACAGTCAAGATGATAATTAGAAATTTTAATTGACTGTTTTGAAATTAAAATAAGGTGAAGGACCCCTAGAAAGACGTGCCACCGACTTCAAGAACACAGCTGGGAATTCCAAAGATGTAGAAGCCTTTGGAGGATTTATATATTTATATTCTCAATATGGTAGTAACAGACACTTGTGGACATATTGATAACTCTTCATTATTTAGCAACTGTTGATCTCATTTTTCCTTTCATGTCTCCGTTACCTATGTGATGGCTTAAAAGTATTAAGCACAGATCAATCTTTTTTTCTTCTCATTCTTGTTCTTTTTCTGTCAGGTAGAACCAAAGGGTCACCAACATTTCATCCCAGTCCTTTTAAATAACACAAAAATGGTGATTGTTGTACTTCTTAATAAAGGACGATGGTGCTAGGAATGTAGAAGGGGCATTGTCTAGTAATTAAAAAATTTCTGAGGTTTCAAAGGCTCCTACTTCAAAGTCTTTTTTGCACTTTCAACAATTTACCTAAAAATTAAATGAAAGAAGTATAAATCTAGACACTGTCAGGTCAAAGTTGGACTGTTCAGAAACAGGATAAATAGTGACTAGAATAAACTCTTGTCTCCATAAGGAAATATGAAAAGGTTTTTCACCCTAGCTTATCTTTCAGTCAGTCTTTCAGACTCAGACAGTTAAACAACTGAAAAACACAAGGCCTCCTCTACTGTGTGTTTTCAACAGCAAGGTCACTTTTTTCTACTGTGAATTTCTTCTTCTTGTACAGGATATATTCACACCTACATAAGACATTCACAGAGCAGCATTAATTTCCAACATAAGTCCTAAGACATCACTCAGTAAGTCTGACTGCTGACACTGACTTAGAGGGTTATTTACCATTTTGTCTATTCCTTGCTGCTGACTTTCCTGGTTTTTGGGGTTTTTTTGTCAGTGAATTTTGCCACATATGAAATATCCTATGAGTGAGATGAAGAAAGGTAAATAAAATGGTGTATACATGAGTGAGCAAAGAAAAATTTAAATTTAACAGTTTACATAAACATAAACAAATCTTGATGTTCTTGTGTGAGTGAAACAGGAAATTCCTTCTTGGTTTTATGCTCAGTTTATAGGACATAGATTGTTTGCTCCTCAAGAGCTCATCATATGTGAATAGGGGGTTTTTGTTTCCTTCTTTTATTTTTAATGTAGATTTTCTGTGGGGCAGGGACAGTAGGTTGGATGAAGGATGGTAGGTAAATTGGAATCATATAAATAATGAACAAATAATAGATTTTGCAAAATGTTTTGGTATTTAAATTCTGTAGATTTAATTATTTTAATAGAAATCAAATCCATAAAAGCTTTTGGAAATCTGTCCCAGAAATGCTACACTGTATAAGCAGGTATATCTGAGAGAAATGAATTAAGATATTTGCCTGATTAAATTCTCAGTTCATCTTAAACTGCGAATTTGTGCCAGCTGATGTTTTTAATGAACCTGGGATTTCTAATAAAAAGGGGAAACATAAGAGGGAAGAAAAATGTGTTAAAGAAAAAAATATGTTAGCGTGCAAACTCACTATTGTGCTTGATTTAAGGCATGACCTGTCTCCCAAGTTTCCTTTCCACCCACTGGCTCCTCAGGCACCGCACTGACGTCAGGCAGTCAGGGTAGATAATTCCGGTACATCAGTCAGCCTGTGCAGCTGGTGTGGCAAAAGATGGGATGTGCTCCAGACAGTGCTAGTCCCAGGTTGAACAATTTCTTAGGAGAAATTCTGAGCTGCATCATACCTTTTTTTTTATTAAATGCCAACCTCTCTTCAGATCATATTGGAAGAGAAGGCATCTCATCCATAACCACATCCATCTAGCTTAACTACTTTTTCATTGGCGCTGAGGTCTTTGGTGTATTAATGTTATTCTACTTATAAGATTTAGATTTTATTCTTATAAGAACTTTCTTATGTTACTGTTTTTTCCTTTTTTTATATGATTTCCTTCACAGCTCTTTCTCCTTTCTGTAAGCTGTTATAGAAGGGTCTTTTCCTCATCCTTTCTCTTCTCTACCTCTCAGACTCTTTTCTCTTTTTCTTTTGTTGCATTTTCAAACATTTTTACTGTCAGGCTCTTTTTCTACATTTTTTGTCTCCAGTTTATTCACAGTTTCTGTTCCTTGGTAGCTGCTTAGGGCCGAGGACCTGCCAAACATCTGTTTTTATAACTTACTTATATTGTCCTATACTCTACCTCCATATATTTTGAAGCTTCTATTCCCCATCTCCCTTTTCTGTATGCTAGTTGATTAATTCTGTGATTAACTGATATTTTAGAAACACAGATACTTCTGAGATTCCTTCCCAAGGGGGACATATATAGCAGATACTACTCTTGCTCTAAATGTTCCTATAACATAGGGGGTACTGACAATTCATGAGGCAGAATATGGAAATCACACAGAATTCTGTAAATATATGCTGGAGTCTGAAAGAAATTGCAAGAACTGGTGGAATTTGTCCTCTTTTAGAGTCAGAGAGACAACTCTTGATCTGACAGCTATGTTAACTCTTGCATCACTTCTTAGTTTCCATAACTCTTTCATCATTTACGAGTTTCTTGCCTGGAACACTACTTGGTCCCTGAAGAAATATCAGTAAAGGATTTAATTTTTTCTTGATTTTAAAATGAGGAGATGTGCAGCTCCATGTTCTTCCTCCTCACAGTTATTTATGTCTATGTATACATATATTTGTTCTTTATTTGTAATGCAAATGGTTTGCAAAAGTACAAATTCAGACATATAACTATGCAACACTTCATTAAGAATGCATAGTTTTGGAAATTAATGCATTAATCAACTTTCTTGTCAATTTATCTCAAGTAATTCATCATTTATGATGCAAGACATAAGTAATAATGCCTCACTCCTGGAAATCTGTGAATCAGCTCATTTCAATAACTATTAAAAAAAAAAGGATAATGCACTTGGTGATTCATGATAGGATTTTGTTCCGTTTTAGAAACAAATATGTAATTATTCAAGTACAATAGCGTATTTAATTGTCTTCCTAACACTGGACTATTGTAGGTTAGACAGGAGAGTCCATAAAGATCATGGCATTAGTGTCAGGAAACAAAAGATCCTGATACAGTTCCAGATGATTGTCACTTCAGAATGGTTCAAATTATATTACAGAGCGATGAAAGTCACTATTTCAAAAAAAAGTAAGCTTATACGAACAAGGTAACAGTAACCATGTCACAGAAATTACTTTCCTGCATGGCATTATTTGCCACAAAAGAATAGATTCTTAGAAGCTACTTGGAAGTCATTTAATGCTAAAGGACTATTGAAAAAACAAATCTACTTTGTATTTTAACAAAAAATTAAAAATTAAAATAATCAATATGCTAACGTTTTACTAGTATTTTTAGTCCACAAGGGCAAAATGTTGCACATAAAAGATGGATTAATCACATTGTAATCACTTTTGTACTTCCAATATGTAATTTTTAGTATTTTATCCTTAAATAAAAATCCTCACTCTTTCTTAATTTCTTTGAATATATGTGCTTTGGAAAGAAGAAGAAAAGTGCTTTTCAACAGAAAACCACTTTTAGAGACACAACTAGATCCGTACACTTTTAATTGGGATGATCTTTATTAGAGATATTTGCATTGAGGCACTGAGAAAAACATTTATGAAAAAGGTAATAAGTCCTTGACTTAGGCCTTATCTTCTGGCATGGCTGTGACCTTCAGATGGGTTTTAAAGTCTGTGCATATATTACAAGTGCATAGTCTTTGATCTTATTATATGAGTGGCTTTTAAGATAGATCAAAGAGATAGCATCACAGGAAGTAACCAAGGCTGTGCATATGCCTTAAGCCCACACCAAATGCATCTAAACTATCTCTGATGTGCTTATCTGGATGGATAAAGAGGATTCAAAACTAGAGCAGTATCATTGGTTTGATTTTCAGACTTATGAGGGAATCAATTACTAGAGGACATTCTCAGAAGTCTGAACATAAGGCTCAGTGACCTATGCAAGATTTACAGAAAAATTCTAGGTAAACAAGGGCATAAGTTCAGAAATAGGCCATTATTTATTGTTTACTTCCATGGCTGGATTTTATCCAACTAGGCGGCTGCAGGAATCTGCACTTCTGAACTAAGTAATCATCAACTTATCGCCACAGCATTAGTAATGAAAATACCGGAATTTGTTAGTCACTGGTGTAAGCAAATACTGGAAATTAATAACATTTACAGGATGCCAAAATCAAAACAGTTCTCCATCTCAGAAAGACAAGAAATAATTTTTTGTCTTCCAAAGTCTTTTTTAGCTTCCTGTAAAACTCCTGAGTTAACTTTTATGTGCTTGTTTCATCTTACTTCAACTTTTATGTGCTTGTTTCATCTTACTTCACTTACTTAACATCCTTCTTATATCTTAACATCTTTCATTTTTCTGAAGAGTACTCATCATTCTGAATGATTTATTTTCTTCACCAAGATCAGCTGAGAAATGAATAAGCATATTAGCATAAAACAGAGAACACAATGTACTTAAATTTTATTTTAGCCTTCTATTTTCCAGTAATCATTTGCTAAGAAATTGCCATTTTATCCAACAATAAAGTTTTTAACCACAGAACAATACTGATACAAATATTTATATATTAAGCACCAAGTTTATATTGCAATATAGATAAACCATTTAAATGTTTTTCCTGGGCAAGTGCAATGAGGGCTGGTGTGCAAACCAAAACAAAAGCAGGCAGCAACAGTAAAATGAAATCTTTTTTGATATTAAAGAAACAAATGATTTTTCCCTAGTTGAAAAATGTATCTCACAATCATTTGTTTCTCTGTATAAACAGCTCAGTCTTTTAAATAAAAATACAATTTCCTTTTTTGACAATCTTTCTGTCCTTTAATCAGTTTTTTATATGATTTGTAACATTTTAATTTCCACTTTATCATGTTGTCATTATTGCTTCTTGGGAAAATGCTTGCTCTTCATGAGAACATGCAGTGGTTTGAAAATAATGACCTTGGATTAAATAAAGAAAGCAGAGCCATATCCAAAAGCGTGCAGAACAATGATGCTTTTATCTCCAGGCAATGTCACATTAGTGGCTCTGTGCTCAGCAGGAATTGAAGGCTTATCCAACATATTTGCTTTGAAAATTTCACAGATAACATTAATTTGAAAAACTGATAGCAACTGTGCAGTAAGGCCATAAGAGAATTATAATAAATGGCATAAGTAAGTGAATAAACATATTTTTAAAACTAAATAGGTCTGGTTTGCTGTGTCCACTAAGTTATATCTTTGGACAGTATGCATCTGCTTTGGCCAGTAATTTACACTGACTTCTGGACATTTTTATTTATTCCATGGAGTAAAAACTTATGAATTGTTTAGTTCTTCTGAGAAACCCTTGTTATGTATCTTCTCAGTTGGAATCATTGCTAAATCACTGTTCCTTCCTTCAAAAATCATATTGCCATTAACTTCAACATACATTAAGATCTTCAGGATTAGTTTTCTATAAGCATCAGGGATATTTATTATACTGACAAAATGTAACAGAAATTAAATGTCACTGCAACTTATGCATGGATGTAAAAAGTATAGCTTATTTTAATGTAACAGTCACAGCTCAGAAAGAAAGATGTAATTCTGGCGACCACAAAAAGGAAAAAAAATATATATATTAGGAAACTGTGACCTTTTAATGTGAGTTACAGGATCTTACAGAATCAGTCTGAGAGTCTGAACTTGGTTGAGTGGAATATGGTCTGGGAATGTTCATTACCATTTCTGTCCAGTGGGAATGAACTGTACCCTTTCAGATATCTGACAAAGTATGCCATTCCTTGTTCCCTGGTTGTTTATTTGGCGTTTGACAAGACACATGACACAATAGGAAGAGTCTTATACTACATTGTTTAAAGTCTTTTATCCTGCACCCAGGGATAAAAGACCTTTTAAATAAGTTTTAAAAATATCTTTTGTATCATTTTCAAGAAACCACTGAATTATTATTTTTTCATCTACTCTTCTGTCTCAGTTTAAATGAGACACAGGTGTTTTGCTGGGAATGAATTCTGAGGAAGACCCAAACCTCCTCCCTCTAAGCGATTACAAATCAGAAATTAAGAGACTCCAATTGAGGAACGGTGTGGGATAG
Organism: Pseudotriccus pelzelni; assembly: GCA_035584735.1. Classification (NCBI taxonomy): domain Eukaryota; kingdom Metazoa; phylum Chordata; class Aves; order Passeriformes; family Tyrannidae; genus Pseudotriccus; species Pseudotriccus pelzelni. Next base: position 95,476,799 of record JAWMRA010000078.1, on the reverse strand, counting down.
GCAAAATTAAATTATGGTAAGGAAGGAATAACAGCCCTTTATTGAAGGGTATATATGTATTGACAGAAACAATTAAAGACCACAAGTAAAACACCCAAACAGTAATCCTATACCCAGAAAACAATTCTCTTCAAGACAAACAAATAAAAATCAACAGTTAAAACAGTTCAATGTTTACCCTTTGGGGTAATTACAGCCCCAGTCAGCAGAAGGAGCTGTTGAACCGCTGGAGATGTGGGGCCTGCAGTTGTTTGAGTCAGTCAGCCAGGGGTGCTGTTGGATCACTGGCAGTCGCAGCGTGGGACTTCCCAAGAGCTGGGGAGAGCTGGACAGTGGATGCCCTCCCCCCTCACCGAAAGGGGGGAAGGGGAGGGAAAAAGGAAAATTCATAGCTCCCAAACACTGGAGAACTCACTCTTTCCCGCTGGCTGAGTTGCATGCTGATACAGTTTTTTGTCCCTTTCTGATGGAAATCCAAGCAAAAAACTCCAAACTGCCGCACAGCTACAAAAAGAAACCATCCCTGCAGATCTGGCAGCTCTGGCCACTCCAGCAGCTCTGGCCACTCCCCCCAGCTCCAATTACCACCAGCGTCTCCTCCTGACTTTCCAAACCCTCCCCTGTTGCCCTGGAGACAAAGTGAGGCCATTAACATGGCAATGCAGCCCTCCTAATTCTTTTCTTCTGTGACACTTAGTTGCCTGGATCCCCTAGCCAATTCCTCTTCCCCCCCCCCCAACACAGTGAGCAGGGGAAAAGGTAAAATTCCAGTATAGCTCCAAGAACAAACAAAAACATGACAGATGTACTCACAGTGGCTGCAAAAGTTACTATATTTTTTTTCCCAAGGAATTTTATCAAGTTTAACTATTCCCACAATTCTAAATCATGCAATTTTAAAAAAGTACAATTTTCCACACCTTAAATAAAAAAAAACTAGCAATGATTAGCACAAAAGAGGTTTGAGATAGCTTTTAGTAAATTGTAGCATTTAATAATTCATCATTGCATTCTGCAGTATGCTGTAGGAATCTCAGTTCTACTAAGTACAATATTTTCCAGTATCAATGCATAAATTTTCCCAAGAAATATAAATATATAATTGTCTTCTACTTATACACTGACCATGATAGTGACTCTTGAGGTAATTGGCAAATATTTTTGCTATTCTTCTGTCCTACCTAAAAATGAATAAAATCACCACTGAAACATTTTTGTTTGAACACTGGAACATTCCCTGCACATCTTTTTTTCTTTCTACACTTTGACTTTTTATCTTATTTTTTTCCTCAATCAAATTGTTTTGTTTGTTTTTCACTCAGGTTTTAACTGAATGGAGTTTGGAAAAATAATACATTTTTGTAAGCCATATTGTAACTTTAAATTAAAATAAGATCTCATGTTCGAGTTCAGGCTTAAATGGAAAATATCCTTATGGTTGTCTCTTAACTCTTCAAATTCAGATAAATTGACAATGAACAATAACAGAATTATGTACTGTGGTTTAAGCTGTAGGATTTTTTCTCCAATGTGTCCACAGCTAATATAGCTTTAGTTTACTAAGAGGGAAGGAGAAGGTCTGATATTCCTTTGGCATGATATTTGAGGAATTTCTTGTTTTCCATCAGCCCTCTATACTTCTGTCTCTGAAATACTGTGATATTAAACAATACAGCCATTTTTATAAGTGGGTGAAGTATCATAATTTTATTGCTGTTGAATGCCTAAAAGGGTATATGTAACCTACAACCATACTATTTGGATACAAGAAGAGGTGTATGCAAGTTCATCTGGTATACTTTTATGCAAATATGTTTTCCTTTACATCCACACAAATATTTTTTTGTAGCTCATAACTATAGAGTTACAAATACTTGAAAACACTTTTCCCATGTCATAAATCTGAATAAAACACTCTCTGTAAAAAATTACTCATTTGTTCTAACAAGGAAATGTCTATATTTGTATATAGAATTATAATATATTATGATTTATATTACATAAGTGTCCATCTCAATCTTGTTCACTTACACAATAGAAAGTCAGACTTTTCAGAACTCTAAACATTCTTTAGTTACTTACAATAGTTTAAAATAAATTTTAATCCATACCTTTTGCTTTAGGAGCTTCATACTTGTTTTGCTTTGATGCAACTTGAGTTTGAAAACCAGTTGTGACAAAGAAATTGTGTGTAGTATCCATATGTTGGAATCATGAGTAAGTAAGTAAGTAAAGTAATGGTCAGTCTTCGCGAACGAAGATCCGGGGAAGGTCTTTACACCTTCCAGCCTGCCCATTGGATT
>JAWMRA010000078.1:95439221-95474396 GCA_035584735.1 Pseudotriccus pelzelni | reverse complement strand
ATAAATCCTGATATTATTTTCTCCCCAATCAGATCTCTTTGTCTGCATAAACCTTCTCTCACCTTAGAGCAATTTGTTAGGGGGTGTGGTAAAAATTGTCCCTAGGCAAACCCATAACACAAATGAATAAAATCAATAGTGAAAACAGTTCAATTTTCACCCTTTGGGGCAATTATAGCCACAGTCAGCAGGAGACACTGTTGAACCGCTGGAGATGTGGAACCTGCAGTTTTTTGAGTCAGTCGGCAGGGGGCGCTGTTGGATCATTGGCAGTCACCATGTGGGGCTTCCCAAGAGCTGGGGATGAGCTGAACGATGGAAGTCCTCCCCCCCTCACGGAAAGAGGGGAAGGGGAGGGGAAAAGGAAAGTTCACAGCTCCCAAAACACTGGAGAACTCACTCTTTGCCTCTGGCTGAGGTGCACAATGATATGGCTTTTTTCCATCCCTTTCTGATGGAAATCCAAGCAAAAAGCTCCAACTGTAGCAGCAGCACAGCTACAAAGAGAAGCTGTCCTGACCACTCCGACAGGCTCTCCCAGCTCCATCTGCCCTGGCCACTCCCCCCAGCTCCAATTACCTCCAGAGTCTTCTTCTGACTTTCCAGACCCTCTCCTGTTTCCCTGGAGACAAAGTGAGGCCATTAACATGGCAATGCAGCCTTACTAATTCTTGTCTTCTTTAACACTTAGTTGCCTGGATATCTCAGCCAGTTCCCCCTCCCCCCCCAACACAGTGGGCAAGGGAAAAGTGAAAATTCCAGCATAGCTCCAAAAATAAACAAAACCATGACATCTTCTCAGAGGTGTATCCTCTAATATTTCTGTAACAACATTTGTTGATAATAGCAGTGTATGATGGGAATGAGCCAGAGAAAGGGCCTCACTCATAATATCTCTCAGCACTGTGTTTCCTATTGCAAATGTTGAAGATCAAAAAATGGAGGATTGGTCTGACAAAATAAGACACATCTTTTGTTCTGATGTACCCCTGCACAGTTGCTGCTTGTATTTCCCTCTACTTACCATTCTTTCTATCTTGTCTGAAACTGTTACTGTAAGTTACAGTAGAAATTTCTGAAAAGCTTTTATTCCTTCCATCATAATGTTTCAAAAATGCAGTTTTCTATACTAAGCCAATACAGGATGATACTATGTTTGAGAAGCACAGTAATTCTTTCTAAATTGGCAGGAATATATGAAGAATCATTCAAGAAAGAACTAAAAATGCGGAAAGGTATTTGCAATCTAGCCCTACAGCAAAAATCAGGAGCAAACAAATTCTTGTAAATTTAAATACTATAGACTTAAGAATAGGTTTTTGTTGGGTGAAGTGGGGTTTTTTTCAGTTGTTTTTTGTTTTACTGCAGTTTTTTTCCCTGGAAGTAACAATTTTTACCTCTCGGGGTATGAATTTCCTTTTCCACATAATTTTAGGCAATTATGACCACACAGTTCAATAGTTCTCTGTGGTTATGTGGTAACTAGATTAATGAAAGTGCTGTCACAGAGATCAGATTATGTTAAATCCTAACACTATCTCAGTATTGAACACTGCCCACACAATTTTTAAAGAAAATAATCAGATTAAGAAAAAAATTAGAAATACAAGATCAGTCATGTAACTGAACAAAATTTATCAGCAAACCTTAAACTTATACACTGGATGACAAATTTTGAACGGAATTTTCCAATAACATGCAAATATTTCACTCCCAAATTCTTTTCTTGAAATAAGCACAGTCAGGGACACTCAGTTTCAGCTTCATACATTAATGAGCACCTTGAAAAGCAGTATTCATGTAATCTGAAATTAGATACCTATCTTAGATAGGTAGGAAAATAAGCTTCTTAGATATTCAGCTTCCTTTTTTTATGTCTCTGTGGCAGAAAGATTGGAAGACTTGCATTTTAATTTATTTTCTTAAAATAAAAATTTCAGTTAAGAAGCTTCCGCTAGAAGGGTTTTCACCTGGCAATTAGTGAGAGAGAGATTGAGAGAGAGTTCCTCTAAATTTTCGTAAGGATCCTTGAAGACATTGCTTATATCTATTTTTATATATGTGTTGTTTGACCTTGGCTGGATGCCAGGAGTCCACTAAGCTGCTCTATCAGTCCCCCTCCATGAAAAGCTGCAAAGGAAAAAATATCATGAAAAGCCTGTGGATAAACATAGGCACAGAGAGATGATTTGCCAATTGCCATCAAGGACAAAACAGATTTGGCTTAGGGAAAATAATTCATTTTATTCTAAGCAATTGTAACAGAGTAGGGTAGTGAGAAATAAACTAAAAACACCTTCTCCTCACCCCTCCCTTCTTTCCAGGCTTAACTTATCTCCTGAGTCTTCTAAGCACTGGGGATGGTGAACGGGGCTTGCAGTCAGTTCCTAACAGCGTCTGTGACTCTCCTCTTACTCTGGCTTCATTTCTTCAAGAACTGCTGCAGAATGGGTTCTTTCCAGGGGTACAACCCTTCAGGAACAGACTGCTCCAGTGTAGGATCCTGCAGAGACTGCGGGTGGGTATCTGCTCCACCTTGGACCTCCATGGACTGCACAGGGACAGCTGCCTTACCATGGTCTGCATCCCATACTGCAAGGGGATCTCCATACCTTCTCCCTCTTTTTCTTCACTGACTTTGGTGTTTGTAAAGCTGCTTCTCTCACATATATTCACTCTTCTCTTCTAGCCAGTTTTGTACACTGTTTTCTACCTTATCTTAAGTACACTATCATGGAGATGCTACCAATTTTACTGAGACACTCACCTCTGGCCAGCAGTGCTTGCTTCTAGGAACCAGCTGGAACTGACTGTGCTCAACATGGGGCTAACTTCTGTCAGAAGCCATACCCGCCACCCCCAGCGTTAAAAAAATCTTGGCATATAGACCCAATAAAATACTTAGAGTATTTTTTCTTTTAAGGTATTTTTTCTAAAGTATTTATAATAAAAAGCAATTATTTTTTCTATTTTCACTTTACATTGACTCTTCATTAGTAAGAAAATGCTAAAAATATCTTTGCATTATAATAGTTGCCACCTGCAGCTGAATGACAAAGATATAATAATTCTGGGGAAAAGATTGGTTTTAGGTTTAATTTTGAAAAAAAAAAAAAAAAAAAGAGACTGCAAATATGATTGAAATAGAAAGTGTGGGAAATAAATGTTCAGCTAAATGTCAAATTTAATTAATCACATACTCAGGAAAACTGAAATAGATACACTGTGAACTTACTAATTCCTAATTTTGACTACAAATTGTCAGTGCTTAGGAGAAAGAGAAATAGGACAGAACAGAAAATTGGGTCTCCAATCTAGAAGTTAAACAATGAAAGCATAATGGGGAAAAATGGTAAACTGAACCCACAGTAAATAAACAGGGAAAGACAAAAGTAAGCCAGTCTAGGCTAAGGTGGGGGAGACCCTAAAAATAGGAATAAGAATCATATACTTTTCTGTAAAACATTGGCTACTCTTGCAATCACAAATCATTTAACTATAACATATTACAGTGTGGAGATCCCTATAGAATACTTTGAGAAACAAGAAAGGCAAATAGTATGTTGTCTCTCGTTTTTTGTTTAAAGGTACATATCAGTTTTCCAATTACCTGTGTCTGAATTCCAAGTGGAAATTCTTTATTACTACTGCTTAACAAAAATGTGCTTCCATAGCAAATCTTCATACTAACAGCCATTAATCCAGTAATATTTAATGTTTTTAAAGGATTACAATACACTGGAGGATCAGAATTAAAAGAGAATTTCTCATTTAATGATCTGATTCTGGATAATTCAGAAAGGGAAAAGTCTTATACTTCTATTCTGATTGAATAATTTCTTTAACATTCAGACAGTACTTATCCATGGCTTGAAATAAAAACTAGATCAGGTCCTCATCTCCCTGCCCTACTTCTCTTCCTAATAAAATCTCTGTTCTTGCTGATATAAAGAAAAGCATGTGAAATTGTTTGCTGTCTGATACATGGCAAATAGCTGCAAGGAATAGAAAATCAGTTCCTGTTACTTGTAAAACAAAGCCTAAGAAATAAAACAACAGGTAAATATTATACCCACTATACAAAATACTAGACCACAAAGAAACCTATGCAAACTTAATCCGTTACGTACCAAAAGCCCTATGAAAAATTATCCACTTTTGTGACAGCTGAAAGCTATTATTTTTGGTACTAATTATACCAGATCACCATAATAGCAGGCAGTATAACACAGAGCGAGAATGTATGCAAAACCTTTATTTTAAATCTACTGTTTCAATGCCAGTTTTCTAGATTAAAGTTCACATTTTAGCCTTCTTCTTTTATTTTTTGTGACTTTTGCAAGAGCAGTTCAAGAGTTGAATTTATGATCCTTAGGTACATCTGAAATTCCATACAAGGAATACCAAAACCCTTACACAAACAGCAAAATAGGATGCATTTGCCCCTTCTTGCACAAACGTGAATAGAATCTGCCTCTGAAGAAGAAACTAATAGGAAGACTGATGGAAGAGTCCCTCTCAGACTGGCCTTCCACCAGAGGCTGGTGGTGAAATTTACAGTCACATAATACAGCTAGACCTTTCATGGACCTACGAGTCAGGCAGGTTGAATTCACACTGATCGTCATTCATCTCAGCACATTTTTGCTTTCATAAAATGTAAAGAAGCAGTTAAGATTTAACTGTGATGTGATTTAGAGGAAAAAATGTCCACCTGGAGATTTTTGTTCATTAGTATCTTTTTTTTTTTTTTTTTTTTTGCATCCGTATTTATATCTCCTAGGATGCTCAATATCTTTCAGATATCCCCAGAAACAAATAATTTTGATGTGAAGAATCTACTGTTAATATGATACCATCTCTTATTTTAGCTATGAAGATGACAGAATCTTTACAGAAATGTGCAGTATCATAAATACTAGTGTAGATTGCAAATATCAATAGATATCAACAAATGTGATTTCTTACGTTTAAAACCATCTCAGCAATTTTACCCAGGAAATAATCTAGGAGATGCACTCTAAGAACTTGTTTAGGCAGATGTTTTTTAAAGCAAGGCACAAGATATACTACCAAAATGACCGGCATCAGCAATCTTACTCTTGGCCTAAGTTGGAACACTTTTAAAGCCATAATAGTTAAAAGAACTATCCTTAGATGTACAAGCATTTACCTTTAAATTCACTCTCTGATTTACAGGAAAACAACTCTGTCAAGTATGGAAACTTATAGTTCATTAACCACAGCTTCAAGAGGCCCTGTGAGACCATGCTAGACACCAGACTAAGTGGTCCAGAAGTGCTGTTCTTCAGAAGCATAGGAACAACTTTTAGAAGAATAAAGAATTTTTTTACTGTAATTTTATAAAAGTTGATTCTTAGCCTCTGAGTTACCCAGAACACAAAATTAAAAAACATGTTTCTATTGTACCTTTATATAATCAGGGGATTTAATTTTATTCCTTAGAGTTGACCTTCTCTGGAATACCTCATGATAAAATTGAAACACTTCATCTTCATCTGGCATATAAGCATCAACCTTTTCTCAGAAAACAAAAAGATCAAGAGCCTTAATACTAGCCATGTTAGCTATATGAGAAACAAAAATCAAATTTAGCTACAAAGAAATAATAGCCGCTGTCTCAAAGAAATGTTTGTTTCTTTCTCTCATTCATTTCTTTGCCTCTCAGTCTCATTCTTACCTACAATTTAAAGGTGAAAGTTTAAGAATAGACTAAAAGATAAGTGACTTCTGATGAATTCAAGTCTCTTTATTTTTCTTCCAAATTAAGATCTGCCCCTTTTTTGCTTGTAGATAAGAACTCACTGGCAGTGGTTAAGACGAGTCCTTAAACCCAGTTCAAGTTACAGGCTAATAAATTTTTGGATCACATCAGAAGCTTATCTGAAGTAAACTCTTTGTAAACATAATATTTTAATTCTTAAAGCATAAAATATAAATTGTTTCAACAAATTGGTGTAATTTCCTGTTAAAAATGATGCAGCGGGAATATAAGCTATGACTCTAAAAGGCCCTTATGTCCTGTTTACTGGAACAGTAAGACAAAACAGTCAATTTTATTCTATGGCTTTAGTTAAGTGTTTGTTCCTGCCCATTTCATACTGTATATAGGGCTATAGCTAGGCTGACCTTTAGTCCAGCTCAACACAGCCATGAAAATATTTTTACGCTACTCATGATCCTCATCATACCCTATATAACTAAATCATAAAAGAAAAGGATAGCAAATTCTATAATGCCTTCAATAAGAAGCTTGTCTTGTGGAAGGATGATGCATGACAAAAGCAAAAGCTACCTCAGGAAAAGTATGTGAAACTGGTAAAAGGTTTGTTTTTCTAAGTAGGAAATAGAGACATTTGAACAAAGATTAGTCTATTGGACAGTGAAACCAGACCTGGGTAACTGACAGCATCGTTATCAGTGGTGGATCCACAAGGACCTCAGGGGCTAAGAACATTATTACGAAAATTTGTAAACCTACTCTCCCTAAGGAAATGTAGTATCTTCACAGGCAGATCATTTATGCTTTGAAGATATTGAAAGCAATAGGATTTGATGTCTTCTTGACTTGTGAATGTTCTTGTAAGTGTTTGGGTAGCATATCACCTGGCCAAGGTGAAATTTCAAACATAGATCACAAAGGTTCTATGTGTAACAATTCTGTTTGCAAATATAAAACCTTTTGTGCATGAATAAACTGTTTGGCCATGTGATTTCTGTTGAAGATTTTCCAAGTAACATTACATATCTTCTTGGATTCACAGCTGCAGAGTGACAGGGAGAGTTTGTCACTGCATTTGAATTCAGTCAGCTGCTGAAAGGTCCTGTTTACCTTGTACACACTCTTATCTTTTCCCTTGCAAGCTAGAGCCCATAGGATGAGTTGACTGATACACTCATTTGATAGAAAATTAATCCCCTTTTCCCTCCCACATGCTGAGAAGTGTAGTTACTGTCATCAGTGAGCTGAACCAACTCATCCCTCAGGGAAACAGCATAATGATGGATGATACATAGGAAGAGGAGGAAAAAAGACTGGGCAACATCTCAAAGTTATATCAGATGAGGTATGAAAGGAAAATGTACCTTGAAAAACGTCTGAAGAAATACTTGCTGAACTTACAGCTGAATATATTGTGATTTTTTTTTTCAATACCTTCTAAATTAGTATCTGCTTGATATTTCTATGTTTTTTCACATGCATTTGGAATGGATATATATCTAGGTAGTGTAAAAAGCAAACATCATTTGCTGCCTAAGGATAAGTAGTGAAACCACATTTGTCTTTTCCTGCATTTGCAATTAGAATCACTTTGTTTATTTACACACCTTTCAGACTACTACAGGAAATTCACAGACAGACCTTTACATATCCAGCCTGTAACAGGCAGTAACTGGCAACAAATACCCTGTGGGATCCACTCTCACTGTTAAAAATGTGTGTTTGCATCAGTGATTCCAGATTCTTTGCTACTAGTAGATGGTAAATGCTACATGATGTGACCGGTTACAATTCTTTCTTGAAACGTAGTAAATGCCAGGAAAAATCAAAAAGTCCAAAGCAGTATATTAATAGTGGATTTTATCATTTAGGAAAATAAACCATTTATCAAGTTTATCTATGACCAGATTTTCTTCAAAGTTTCTGAATTAAATATAATTTAATCTTGCATCAGTAAGACTGATCTATCAAACATATATTAAATCTTAGTAAAATATCATTTATCCTGCCAGCAATAAAAGCACTAAGAGTTATTAAAAGAATAGTAAGTTCCAAAAGCCGCTGACATAACTGTAATCTGTTAGAGACATACATATGCACACTGATTTAAAACAAAACATAAAATTAAAAAGGATTGTACCCTCCAAAAAAAAGCTAATCTGCATTCTTCCTGGAAGAGTAACATGTTAGTAAGACTTAATATAGATCTATTTTTAGACCAAGGAAAAGGGAAATTTGTCCACAAAAATAAGGTAGACTATTGTGGGGAAAGCAGATTTCTTTCCCTGTGAAGCTATAGAAGATTCTGGTTTATAATTGTTCATCAAAATGTAATGGTCTGAAATTGTGACAGATGCTGAATTAATAGGGAAATATCAATACTCCATAACAGCAGGTTCTTGTGCTTAATGCCCACAGAAAAAGCTAATTAGTAAAATATATATTAAAAAAGTCATATGTTGCATAGTGATATATGAGATTAGGCACTTCTGTCCATATTGCCCTGATTGATTTCAAGATTAGGACTGTATTAGTGGTGTGTGTCAAATAGCGTGTTTTACTGCATCAAGATTTTCTACTAAAATATATCTGTAGCAGACTCTCTGGTAATAAATCAGACACTATTTTTTCCCCACACATTTAGGTTTAAGTATCTTTACTTAGGAAGATTAGGCTATAAAGACCTACCAAGACAAATTTACTGAATAGATTTCTAAACGAATTGAGCATTTGTAGAATGCTGCAACATCTCTGTAAATCACTCCAATAAATCATAATGAGTGCATCATTACCTTTTCTTATTATTCTTTTTTCTGCTTAAGTTCTAAGTGCCTTTATCAGAGAGTTCTGTACAAAACCAGAGACTGATGATATGCCACCTCTCCGTTTGCTAGGCCTTCATGGAAGAAACTTAGAAACCTCATTTTATTTTGATGAGTATTCTTTTTGACTTGCACATCTTTCAGTTAACCTTTGACAATTTCTTTTCAAGAAGTTCAAAAAATTCAGATAGAAACCAAATGTAATTTTAAAGAAGTCTCCTTCTTTCATATCTCTCTCTTCTGGCTTTTAATAATATTAGGTGTACAGATACGACTTAAAGCAAAATGTCTTTGTTAAAAATGTTTACAAGAATTTAACTTGTGAAATATCCTATTATCCTTAAGAAGTAGTGAATAACTTAAATAAATGAAAGGCTTAGCATTCTCATCCTAAATTAATAAGGCAAGGAGTCCAGTTCAAATTTAAATTAAGATTCTAAAGACCAGTAGTTAAACTAACACATAAATTAAGATTCTTGCAAATTACTAGATATGTATTTTGTAACATTAAAAAAGCCAACTGTAAATAAGAACAAAGTTCATTCATTACCAGAAATGGAGTAAAAAAACCTCCACAGAAAGCATGAATTTGTAAGTGTTGTAAATGTCAATATCGATATACACTTCAACACTTTTTATATCTTTTAAGAAGTTTCTCTGTTTATACTATAGTTTTCCACTGAAAATACTATCCCAAAAGTTAAAATTAGGGTCCCTTGTTTGTTTATCTGGTGCTTTCATTTGCGCCTCTGTAAGGGCATTGCTTGTGTGAATACCAAAGCTTCTTGGATGAATAAAGTGATCCAGCAGGAATAGCCATCACTACTAAGCAGCAGTTTAAAGTGGTAGGGGTTTTCTAAGGATCAGGAAATTATTATTTTCCTCAAATGAGTACAGAATTGCTTATTTAGGGAGGCTAGAGGAACAGGCCAAGTTTCCTGATGTCATGCTGTCAACACTAGATCATCTAACACCATTACATACCTTTTCTTATATTTTATGACAAACCAGGGAACATCCTAGGAGGTAGGAAATGTAACCTTGGAGATTCTGTAAAAGAGAAGAAGGAGCTGAAAGTTGAAACTCGTGCATCATACACATATGCTGCACCACCTGCTCTTTTGTGTAAAAAATGGAGTAGCAAAAGCATTTACATTTCTGGGAAATTAGCTTTGTTGGTTTCTTTACAAATACTTGGTATAAGAAGTGGAATACGATGTGCCAAAGCAAAAATTTGCTTTTCTCTTCATGTCCTTCACTTTTTCATATATCACTATAAAACTTGAATATGGATTTGATTCATTAAAAGAGAAGTTTTGCTTTTGTTGTCAGAGTCTTGAATGCATTGAGAGGCTCTGCAGCCCTCAGCCTTGTCCTCTCTGCCCTATGCTGTGGGTATTTCCATGCTTTGCCCACTTATCCTGCTGATTCTTGCTTTGCTGATATGACTTACAGGCTTGGACTTGGACCTGCTTTGTCACTGTGGATTTACATGGGCGCCAGGGGTTGTTGACCAAGCTTATCTCCTCTTCTTAGAGACACCAATACTCACCCTTGCTGGTGAGGACATCAGTCCTCCAAGTCTTGGTCTCACCATTGGCTTTTGCTTACATTTTAATTCATGAAGCAGCCCAACCTTCCTGTTCCCTGGCTTATGTTTGTTGTCTTTTTGTTTAGGTTTATTTATTTACAATTATTATTCAGTAGAGACCTGCTCAGCTGAAGCTAAAAGGTCAATTTATGGAGATTGGGTTCTTGTTATTCCCAATTCAGCAACTTAGCAAAAACTTATTAGACACTTACTGAATAAAATATTGCTCAGTGGGGTGTTGATCCGCATTTATCCTCTTATTAAAGATCAGCATTAGGAGAGGATGGAAGGACTTGCTATTTTTCCACAGAAAACCAAAACTCAGAGACATTTGCATTGTTCAAGACTTTTGGCAAAATCTCCAAAGTCTGGTAGAAGTGTAAAAATACTCAAAGTGTGTGAAAAAAACCCCCACATAATATAGCTTAGGAATGAATATGCTTCCTTGTGAAGACTTTTCTATTTTAGGTGGAAATGACTTGTGCCACAATATTCAGGATGCCGGAAAAAAAAAAAAAAAAGGTTTTTTCTCTGAAAATGCAATTGCTCCATTGAAGATAAGGTACATTTTACTACAAAATAGGCATGAGCGGTGCCAAGTCTAATATTTTGCCCTAAATATTCTCTGAGAAGGAATAATCATGCCAAATCAAAACGTTGGTTGCTGAAAAGCAGTTGCCCTCTTGATCAACGGTGTTAATGACATGCAGAGACTTCTCTAAGCATTAGTACAGAGAGATGTGAAGAAAAGCTTAATGTTTTAATAGTATGGTTTTTTCCAGTTTTTCTTTTAAATAAATGTATTTAAGAGGATTGTGATTTTAGGACTGAGCTTCTGGATGAAGCAGAGGATTTTCAGTTCTTGTTTCTCTTTTGTGCCAGCAATTTGAGAAGGAAGAACTGAAAATAGTTCTTCCAGCAGACTGGTCCTAATCACTGAACACTGAATGAGTATTCTGCCTACCTATACGGTAAAGCTCTCTAACATATGAAAAACATTTTTGATTTAAAAAGCAAGGAATTCTGTAAGGGTTAAATGCTTGTAAGCTGAACAGGTCTTGAATACTTTTGGAGGAACAGGATGTCCACATGACATGTTTTCATGATGATACGCAAGACAAGCAAAATAAATGAGGTTGGTGGGGCACTAACAATATTCTGCTCCTGCTCAGAGAATTCAGACTAGCTAACATATTTTCCACATCCAAAATATATGCCCTGTAGCCACTATAAGACTTAAATGACAGAGTTATTCTCGTCCACAAGTAATTTGCTCAACTCTTTGGCTAATGTGCCATTATAGGTCTGACTGAATTTGTCACTTTGGTTTATGCATCACAAAGAAATGCAGATTCAGGGTTAGGCACTGGGTGGTGTTGAAGAGCTAGTTAGTAGGAAAGCATATTTTTGCAGATCTTGAATTGACTAATATTCACCTTTTGTTGCAGACGATGTAGCAGGATCCATTCTTCATAATAATTCATCTAGTATTAATCAGGTACATTGATTTAGTTTTCCTAATTGTAAATACATACTGAGATCAAGTCCTCAGTTGTACTACTTTCTCCTGTGTTTGGAGATACAAATATATTCCTGCAGTGAAACAGGCTTTTCATATTGCTTTATCACTGAAGAGTTTCTATAATCTGACCTTGTAAAATTTGAAATAAACATTTTTCTAAAGTAGTGTAGTTAATTTTAACATGTGTTTGACACAGATTTGGAGGATTCTGTTTGTTTGGTTGTTTATTTTTTCTTAATGTGTTTTAAATAACACAACTGCAAGTAAACATGATAGGAAAAGAAATCATGTTATTGCATCATTGCATTAAAGTATTTTAACTATGGTAAATGCACAGCTAGCTTTCCAAATATTAAGTATACACGTCAAGTAACAATAAAATATAAAAAAATCTATTAAAGTCTGGGTAATTTAAAATTACTCTGCTAAGAAGTTGAACAGATGTTCCAAATAACAACTGATCTCACTAAACTAATGACAATATTCTGCTTTAAAAGAAGAGAGTATTCAGCAATAGAATTTGTACATATTTACTCTCCATCTTCAGTTTTAACTAAATTAGTCTGAAAATTATGTAGCTATTATGTATTCACAAAAGAAATTAAAGATTACTTATCTGTCTACTAGATTTCTAGGGCAATAGCATTTTCTTTGTTTGTCTGAGGTTCAAATTGCCTTCAGGGTCTTCTCTTAATTTAAATTTTATTTCTCAGGGTAAGTGTTCTTCAGTGTATTGCTCTCAAAAATTCTGGAATTTAATTTTCACTAGCAAGATTTACCAAAATTTATCAAGATTTCTATGACCTAGAAATCTGTGACAAAAAAATGTTATTACAGAATCAGCTTCTCCCTAGATATCGAGAAGCCAAATTTTCAGCTACAGCAAGCTTCTTTAGCAGTCATCTGTGCCTTGGTATGGTAAGTGCTGTCTAGTTTCCAAACACATAGAATAAAATGTATTGAAAGGATTAAATACGTATACGATGCTTTTGAATATGATACTTTGAATATCTCACAACTTTTTAGAAGTTTGTTAGTCTTTTTTAAAAGAATTGGATTGAATATTATGTGAACTAGTCACTTATCCATCATTTAAATCTATATCATAATGAACACAGTGTTAAAATTATTACTTCTGCACTTGCTTTGCACCACAGACACTACTGCTAACAGTCACCTTCACTGGGAGAACTGAGACTTGGCCCGAAGAAAGGACATTTAACATAAAACAGACCATAGAGCTGTGTGAAACTGCAGCAGTAGCACTCTGTGCGTTCACATCCCGTTAGGAGAAGCCATGGATTGCATCAGAGTTGTCAGAGTACTGCCACAGACACTGAACTAAAGGTGCAAGCCAAGTGGAAGAAGGCCTAGAAGAGTCAGAAGGAATGCAGTGAAAGCAAAAAAGGCGAACACTGTAATAAGTAAATAAGGAAATAAACATCCCTGTTTTACCAAACAACAAAACATACCCGGGAAAGAAGAAAAATATGACTTCTGAAAAATATTTTTATTTAACTGTGCATACTTATTCCATTTGATATATTTATAGTTAAATTCTCTCCACCATCTGATAATATGCCTATTAATATGTAGAATATAAACTATGGTACTTTGTGGTAATTGGTTAATCAATCAAAAGAACTCTCATTTATACCCATACTCTTGTGGTTTAGGGAGGTAATTTTAATATTCTACAAATACTTTTAAGCAACCCGCAGGGACAAATTAAATAAAAGGTGTTATAAGTGGGTATTTTTCTATAGCCATATGCAATGTTTATAGTCTGCTGTTAAATACTGTAGGTTGATTTTATTGAGCCTTTTGAGTATAATGAGCATAAATCTGACATATATCACCATATTGTTTCTATATATGGAGAGGCTGCAAATCATAATTTGCCTCTTAGTTGTGCGTTTGTCTATGTGAACAGAGTTAACTCATTTGCATGGAGTATCTGCATATCTACTCACGTATATGTCTAGAAGCATAACCCCTTTTGTGCTTAACTACTGGTTATGCAGAATGAGGCCTATACATAATATATTATCGGTAGCAGAATGCACAAGAAATACTTATGTTAAGAAAGCTGTAAACATTTTGTGCTATAGCACCAATATTTTTTTCTTGGTCTTTAATGTTGACAGCTACCAGAAAACATAATATTCTTCTAATTGGACAATTATGATTAAATTGCACCCTACTACTATATAAATATATATATATCATGTTTAAGACAGTAGGCTGAAGTGGGTTTGCTTTTCCTTAATTAAATCTTTTGCTTTGATTTTATTCATTGCACCTGCTAAAAAGCTCCCCAATATATAAATAAACTTTCAAAGAAGAATCATGCAAAACTTGCAATCGGAAAAATTAGGACCAATAGTATTTGTGATCTAGGAATACATAACTCACAAAGCAATTCTATGGCATCAAGTCTGACTGTTTTGGTAAGTCATATTGAAATTCGCATGCATGCACACTGAAGAAGTATCTCTTTTTGTTTTATTTTATTTAGAGCACAGTTAGACAGCTATTGTAAACAAGTAAGCACTCCTCTCCCCTTTTCCCAATAAAGGACACACTGACATTCAGCACAGCAAAAACTGAGATAATTTCATTAAAAAATTCTGGTTTATAATACTCTAAGTACATCATATGCTTAAATTACCTCAGCAAACTGTTTTCCCAGGAACAGGGAAAACCCTTGTAGAATGTATCAAGTTGATTTACTGGAAATCAACAGAGCAAATAGAAAAGAACTCATTTACAGCTGTTTCAGGGAATCAATTTGCCTGCATCTAGTAACTGAAAATCACATATTGTTTTTTTTAATTTACTAATGAGTACAAGTAAGTGTGGCAGGTTAAAATTCAGAGTGAATTTCAATCTAAGATAACATACCCTGCAGCTTTAAGATACAGAGAAACACCTCTGCATGGTAACCATATTAGCTCTTAGGAGCCTCTAGGGAAGTAGGGAAGGTATGACTACTCACAACAGGAACTCCCTCATTTATTTTTGTTTTGAACAATCCTAGACCAGGGAAAATATTAAACAAACAGATTGTTATTTATTTTTTGCTCACTGAACTCCTCTTCAGAAAAAATGAGAAAATGAGAAGGAATTTAAGAAGGATCATTTTTCTTATATCAATGTTCTTGGGGGTTGGGGATTGTTGGGGTACTGGAAAATCTGAGAGTCTTCAGATGTAAAATTCATCATAATACTAATCAGCCAGTTGAAAACATGCTAAACATCTCACTTTGATAACCATACAGTAAGTTAACTGTACTTTTTTTGCCTGAGTTTTTTGTAAGCATGAATTTAAGTTTACCTTAGCAAGAACTACACTTTTGTAATCACATTTTAATCAGGAACAGATATCTTTTAAATGTACATGTGCAAGAGAGGGGGATGTATAATAAGCATTGCACTATCCTTTAAATATGTCAGCTCTTGGGAGCAGATCATTTTGGTGTTTGATGATTTCCTTTATACCTAAAAGAAAGTCTATACCTAACAAGTGCCTTACACTTGATGATTTCATTTTGGATAACTGCAACAGAGCCACATGCTTCAGAGATGTGCCTGACATCTACTGCCACCTTTGTATCATGTCTCTCTCTCTCATCCAGTTTCAGGCATTGTTACACTGAATGTGGCAGGGGTGTGACTTTTTATTTCTGTTACCAATTAATCTGCCATCTCTTTTTTTCGCCTTCAGGTCATCTGATTCCCTATGAGCATGTACCATCCATCCTTGTCAGACAGGATTGTTTACAGATGGGTCACTAGCCATCAGAACTCATCACTTCCTCTCCTTTCAGGTCTTTTTCAAAACTAATTTCTCTCAGAATTATTATAAATACCCAGAACCATAGAGCTTTAGATTTTTTTATTTAGTTTCTCATTTAAATGTGTTTGGGTTTTTTGGGTTTGGGGTTTTTTTTTGTGAGGCATTTGTTGTTGATTTTTTTAGTTTCTTAACATATATTAAATGTACCACATGAAATAAAGGAAAAAATAGTCTGAATAAAACCCATGGAGAAATCTTGTTCACTGAAACTCATCTCCATCATTTAAATTGCATCTATTGAGACATCTACAGTAAGCAGGGCTTTCTTCATCATTCTTCTAAAGAAGGACACAGAATTACAATGACACACCAACTCTTCATAAGGGGTCAATATTCATATACCTTGCACTGCACTTCACGCAGTAGGGAAAGACACAGTGTACCAATTAAGAAGATACAGAAATTGAAAATAAAAGCAATCACTTTATTGTTCTTTCTTAATAATTACCAGGATCAATCTACATTATAAGAGACGTATTACTGTGCAAGAAAAACATAAGTTTCATCTGAAGGCAAAAAAAAGTTGAACTTATCAAAAGATTTATTCAGATTTTAAAATCACAAAAAGGAAATAGAGGAACTTTAGATGCAATGCTTATGTGTGCAAAAGAGGAAAAGATGACCAAGTTTTAAAATCATTAATTTTTTTTCCTACACTAAGAAACACATTAAGACCAAAAATGATGAGACTTATTCCACTTCTTGTGTCTCACAACACAAAACGTAAAATCATTAACAAATAGGCTCAATAACCTCAATACCTGTTTAGCAGGAGGAGACTATGCAACACAGTTGCATATGATCTTGGTTTTCAAATCCACAGACTTTTTTATATTTAAAAGAAGTGCAATAGGATGCATATATTTCCATATTGAAAATGTACAAGGAAGAAGAGGAATAATGATCATTTTTCTACCTGCTTGATCAAAACAACCTTTTTAATGTAAGCTTCAAATATATACAGACAGAGGGAGCCCATGCTTAAACTACAGAATCCTTACAAAAGAGTGCATCAATCTGTAGATTTTATCATATATACTAGGAAAAAAAAAGAGTCACACAGGCATAATATATGGCTTTCCTAATCAGCCAGCAGCTACAAAGAATGTAGTTCATGTAACAAACACAGTTTCTGAAGAGTAAATCTCATGTCCATTCAAAACTGTTCTAATTGTTTTTGTGTCTATGGACAGTAATATTCATGATATCTCTGTTTATAGCCTGACCTCCAAATTACTGATTTCTTACCCTGACTTCTTCAGTCTCATCCTGGCTATCTGGCAGCATTTTAAACATTTCTTAAACTAATCACAGTTTTGAAAATGTTTGCTATGTAGTAGTTTATCTGCTTCCACTTGGAATTATCATTCTGAAATAAATCCTTCCTGTATATTTTTTTTAATTAATTGAAGGTCTGTAAATTTATTGCTGCACTAATTCAGGTTTTTCCCAAGCTGTCATTTAAATCACAGTCTAAGAGGAGGCACTTTTTTGATGTTTTGTTTTTTTCTTTCTAATCTCCATGTAGAAAACAATTTCATTACTTATTAATTTATTAATTTTTGCTCATAAAACACTAGAAGTGTATGGTTAGAATTTCATTCCTCCACTGTGCACATCCTCTCCCCCTACAGAGGTGCTTATGACCTCCTGCCCATCAAGAGGCACATTTTCTTTTTTATTTTTAGTTTCTTTTTTTTTTTTTTTTTTTTAATTTAGAACCATTAAAGCTTAAGTGACAGTAAACAATCATCTCTTTGCCTGCATTTCTGGGAGTCCCAATGTGATTTCATTACCACTGTCCTCAAATCATTCCCATTAACAGTTATCAGCAGGAGGAAAATTGATTCAGAATAGAAGCAAGACAATGCTTTACCTTCACTTAATTATGCAAAAAAATTAGATTTCAAAAATATTATTGCTTAATTTGCATCACATACAAACTAAGATGTTTGTCTTGCTTTTATGTCAGATATCCAGAGACCATTTTGAAGTGTCTTGACAAAATTAATTGTAATGTTACTTGATAGCTGGATGCAGTAAACACCAGTTATAACATTATTAGGGCTGCATATTGTTTGTTTGAATGCATTTATGCAAAGCAAATAGTTATTTTCTGACCTTATGAATGCCCCATTTCTTTTAGCAAAAATTGCCAATGACCATTAATGAAATATTTTATACCCATAAACAGATACATTCTCAGACTCTGAAGGTCAAATCGTATAGATTACTTGGCTTCTACACGCAGTGTATGAATAAATAGCAGAGACATTACTGGGAGGAATCCATGAATCCATGCAATACTTGATGTTTTTCTTTTATTCTAAAAGAGATAACTTTACACAAATCACAGTGCAAATATTTTTTATGAAATCAAAACATTTGTGTATCAATGCAGTCTTGATATAAATTATGAAAATAATACAGTATTACTATGTTACTGTAATTAAAAGTATTTTTAATTAATTATTTTAATACAAATAATAAGGCTGCTTTTTTTAAAAAAACCCTGTTAATTCACAGAATGCTCCTATCGCTATCAAAATACATCCATAAAAAGTCAGTCACCTTATTGTTCAGCTAAACCAAAACCACACTGCTTTTATATTGTCATTTCAACATGATACTCTCTTATTTAAGAAACAAAATATTTCCAAGGAATGGAGAATAAATTTCATCCCAATATGTAATGATCTTTTTGTCTTGGGCAATACTCAGCATAGCAGCTTTAGTGGTATAATATTTCTTGGGTGGCAAAAATTCAATAATAAGGAAACCAAGTTATTCGGTTATGAAAGCTGTCTGTCTGGAGACACGGTATTAAACAACACTTGAGCTTTCTGTTTACTTTCGTGGTATTTATAGTTATGGCTATGCATTTGTGGCTTGCTCTTGGCAAATATTTCTCAAATGCAGTTGCTGTAACAGACAGCACAAACCATCATAACTTCAGCTGTATTGTTTTTCTCAGAAAGAAGAAGGAGAGGCAGTGGAGGACTTTTGTTGCTGTTCACTTTGCTTCTACATCTTATTCTTCAATGTCCTGTTGCTTTATAAATATTGCATTTCTATTACTTTTTATAAAGGTGTTTTTATTCCCCGTTATTTCAGTACCTGAACATCCCATACATGAATGCTTTTATGCTCGTAGATCCCTTTGAGATGGAAAATAAACAAAATGCTGCCAGTAGAGCTGAGGGGGGTCTAGTTTACAGTTGCAAATCTACCCTATGTTTTAAAAGCAGTGTTACAGCTTACCTCAAAACTGTCCTGCCTAACTTCTTATATTACAAGTGCACAAATTAATTCAAGGACTGTTTAAAATGTCCTTCAGGACATGCAAGAATTTATATGTTCGTGTAGGCAACAGGGCAGGACAGGGAAGGCAGGTGACAAAACTTTTGAAGAAGAGGACATTGCCATTCTGGTCATTCTCAGAGACATGGATATAACCTAAGCAGATACTCTGATGATCAAGTGGCAGACCAGAGAAATAAATTCAGACCTCTCTAGTGCAGGCTGACATGAAGTCACTCTAACTATTCCTATTTTAGACTGCCAATAGGTAAACAGAGAGAGCCTGTGAATTCAAGTTTCCTAAGTAAAAAAAAATAAAATCAAAAGCTTGAAACAGTATTGCTATGTAAAAGATAATCAAAATCAATTCATGGGGCCCCTCTTACCTCTAAAATGACAATGTTAAAACCATAGGCTACAAAATAAGCGATGTGATTTGACCATAGGTGGCAACTAAGCACCACTTAGTCACTTGCTAACTTCTCTTCACCCCACTGCACTCCCAGTGCTGAGAGGAATCAGAAAGAAAAGGTAAATCTCATGCATTGAGATAAGAAAAATTTAGTAATGGAAGCAAGATATTACAATAATATTATTAGTTATAATAATAAAATATCCTAATAATGTTAATAATAATAATTGTAATGATAAGGAGGGAAAGTAACAGAACAACAAGACAATTAAGTGATGCACAACACAAGTTTTCACCACCCACTGACCCAGCCTGTCTCTGAGCAACAATCAGCCCCTTCTGGGTAACTCCCCTAGTTTATATACTGTGTATGATGTCCTAATGGAAGGAATATCCCTTTGGCCTGTTCAGGTCAGCTGTCCCGGTTGTGCTTCCTCTCAGTTTCTTGTGCACCTCCTTACTCGTAGAGTTTGCAGGAGACACCGAAAAATTATGGATTTAGAGCAAGCACTACTTAGCAACAACCAAATTATTATTCTGATACTGAATACAAAACACAGCACTGTATTAGCTAAGAGAAAAATTAACTCTGTCCCAGCTGAAACAAGGACAATAACTTAATGAAATCACAGATATTCACTTAGGTGACTCCTGACCTTTAAGCTATTATTGCCTGAAATGTAACTTTCCATTTAAAGAAAAACATGACAGGTAAATTGCCTGGCTGAAAAGCTCTTAAAATATTAGTGGGATAAGGTAAAATAAAACAGGTGTACCTCTGGAGGGATTAGAAGCCAGTGCAAAAACATATATGTTTACCATGTTTCACTGATGCCCAACACTGAAAACCAGCAAAGAAATTAAGAATTCTGCCCATTTTGTTCAGTGGCAGAAAGGACAGAGATATTTTACAGTTCTGGGACTGTTCCCTTGTGAAATTTATCTTAGTCCAGAGGCTCCACGAATTGCAGACATCCAAGATGTCCACTTCCAAGGGCTGCTCAGCTCCTTGAAAAGATGGATCCCTACAAGATGGAAAACAAAAACCTTAAAAAGTCTGCTGGTCCAAGAGGCTAGACGCCATAATCTAAATGTAGAGTATGCATTTAGTGTACCAAAACACTCCATCAGTTTTCAACACAGAGTGGTACCTCCTAGGGAGAGGATTTAGCCCCTTCTGCACAGTCAGCTCAACTGAAGAACAAAAGACCTGAAAAGGAAGAGAGAGAGAGTTCAATATTTGCTCACAAAACTTACTGAACTTGAGCTTCCAGGAAAGAAGTTGCATAAATGTTATAACACTACAGTAGAATATTGTGTCTTCCTAACATTTTGTTTCTTTTGTATTGTTATGATGAAAGATGTAAATGTCATCTGCCATATATTGGGAGAATTTTTTCCCTGTTATTAAATCACTGATTAGTTTTTCTTTCTGAAATCCCAATAAAATACTCTTTCATTAAACATGACTTCTATAAACAGCTGATAATATTATGATCATAATAAAATGGTTTATCTAAGGAACATCTGAACACTATTGACAGTGAAAACAGGCATTGATCATCATTTGAAACATTAGAGGTCTTTTGAGATTCTCGCTACAAAACAGCTATCTCAAAAAGTTTCAACTAAATTTTTCTTTTCAGCTGGTAGCATATTCTTTCTTTACCACTTAAGTCTTCCAGGTAAGATCCTGGCTGTATACATTTCCAG
This sequence comes from Pseudotriccus pelzelni, assembly GCA_035584735.1. Classification (NCBI taxonomy): domain Eukaryota; kingdom Metazoa; phylum Chordata; class Aves; order Passeriformes; family Tyrannidae; genus Pseudotriccus; species Pseudotriccus pelzelni. The sequence continues at coordinate 95,453,434 of JAWMRA010000078.1, read as the reverse complement.
GCAGGGATGCCAAGGTGCTAAAAAAGTGATTGAAATATAGATTTGTTGCATGTTAGAGACTGGTCCTTGTATGCTTCAGATGGGCTTTCCAGGTGGAAGATGCTGGCAGGGTTTGTGTGTTGTGACTGTAAAGAGGAATGATGAGTGGAAAGCATTAACACCTGCAACCACAGTACAGTCACTCACTCGTCCTTCCTCTCTTCTCTCTGAATGCTGATCATCTCTCAAGCCTAGGGGTGCCTGGCCTCCAGGTCACCACAAAAGGCCAATGCCATCACACAGTAAGAGAGTCAAAAGTGCAGAGCAGTGGGATTTAAGCGAATGAGCCATCTCCCATGGAGGAACACGAGTGGTCACATGATGTGACCACTCATCATCTGTCTTCTTTTAATATTCAAAGTGATTAGCATCAAAGGAACAAAATGCAAATTAAAAAATAACCCACATAAATTAATGCAATGAAGATATCAATATAATATATAATAATATATAAAATAATAGAAGTAAATTAATCTGAATATGTTTAATTATATTATAAGCTTTATCAATGTTCTTCAGGTATGTTTTCTGGATTATGTCATTACTTCCTTTCTTCAAGAATTACACCTATCTTGGATTATGACTGTTTCAGACATCTGTGAATTTTATGAGATGCATACAGGTGTACAAATTTACTTCTATTCCCCTAAATCTTATCTTTGACACAAAATTCCTGCTGGAGATATAAGGATCTTTTAGGGTTAATGATATGTGAAAGAGAGAAAACAGTCTCTGCCTTGTGCACATATGGAATCTGACTTCAGACACAATGTTCTCTACACATTTATTCCTGCTTTTTACTTTAAATGCTAGACTCAATGTCACTTTCTTCCTCTCATCTTCAATAACAAAGTGCTAAGATCATATCCCTCTATCACTCATCGAATAGGGAACTTCAGCTAGATTAGCAGAAACTGAGCAAGCATAGTCCTGAAAAACACACCCTCATTTTGCATTCTGATCCAACAAGGTAAAGATTTCTTACACACTACAATGGCTTGGTGAAAAAAGCGTGTCTGCAAATTGGAAACCTTAGGTAATAAGAAATTTAGACACCTCAGTCTCTAATCGCTCCTGTTAGTCATTTTTATCTGTGTGTCTACCAGGTATTCATACATGCAGACACAAATATATTTTGGAGGTATTACTGCAAAACAAATATACGTGTTTTTCATTTCTTATTCTCATTATCCTTCAGATACACCTTGGGTTTTTGGCAGTGTTTGTTGTTGTTGTTGTTGCTGTTGTTGTTGTTGTTGTTCAGGTAGGTCACTGGCTGCCCCTCAGTTTGTTCCTTAAAGAGCAGTATCTTAGTGGAGGCTTGCTCACCACTGTTCATTCACATTAAACAGAAGGAGGAACTAAATCTCTCTCAAGTGGTAATTAAATATTGAAACAGTGGGCTGCCACTGTCTTCAGCAACTTGCTGCTTGGAAAGGCTAGTCAGAAGCTGAGGCATTAGAGCAAAACTGCTAGCTGGAAAAGCAAAGGCAAACATGGGATCCCCGTGGTTTCAGTGGCTGCAGCTGTGCAAGCGAAGCAGCAGACCAGCAGGCAGGTGGTGTGTGGTGTGTGCTGCACAGACCTGGGAGAAAGCCAAACATCATATTTTCCATTGGCCGAGATAGTTACTGAAAAGGCAAATCTTGGAATTTTAAGATGCCCTCCCTGTTCCCAACATGCTGGAAGAAAGGCAAGAGGATTAAACAAATAAACCCATTCCCATGAAACAATGGAACAATACAGTAAAAGATTTTTATTCTGGCAATAAATTAAAAAGGCTCCATATACTGGGTTATTGCTCAGGCTGGAAGAGCTGCTTAGTATTACTAGCAGAGTTTGGTATTTTTAGCAGTGAAGTCAGTGAGCTAACAATAATATTTGCTACTTCAGTTTTTTGTTTCAGGAAAGCGGCCAAGTATCTCTAAGGAACCTTTCAATATAACAGGAGGAAATGTTTCATAAAAGTATTTCTGAAATGAATGATTGGGAAATATTTGCTTGTTGCAATGACTTCCATCATCAGAAAAATTAGGATACCATGTTTATAGTTCTTTATCTTTTTTGTTGTTTAAAATTATTTTTTAATATTTATTTAAATTTATTTTTATATTTTCTATTTATTTATGCCTATTTCAATTTATATTTAGGAAGAAATTCTGTATTGTGAGGGTGGTGAGACACTGGAACAGGTTGCCCACGGAGACTGGATGCGCCAGCCCTGGCAGCATTCAAGGCCAGGTTGGATAAGGCCTTGAGCAACTTAGTCTAGAAGGAGGTGTCCCTGCACATGGCAGTGGGGGTTTAGACTAGATAATCTTTAAGGTCCCTTCCAACCCCTTAACATTCTATGATTCTGTGATTATTTCATTATATTTTATACTGATGATGACATAATATATAAATAGTTTCTCATCTACCCCTATAATTGTCAAATATATTTCTTTGAAATTTTGTGAAATATTTCCTAAATCCACCACTAACTGATACATGCCAAACCTATTGTTATCATCAATGTGATTGATTTAGCTCAAATTCTGCTTTCAGTTGTGAGCTGTCTTTCATTTGCTTTAACAGATGTTTCTGAGAAGCTGTTGTGCTTATCTAACATAATGTCACTGGAAAAAAACAAACTAAAACAAACAATCAACAAAAAAAAAAAAATCCCAAAAAACCACGCACCTGCCTGAAGATTCCTTCTTGTTTCTGAATGCGACCGTATCCTCTGTTTGATGAATAAGGCCAATTACAAAACATTTTTCTAATTTACCCTCAGGAATTTATTAAACAAGGTAGGAATTTTTTTAGCTGACCAAAGAATTAATCGCTACAATACGTGCAGGCAGTTTAATAATTTCCTTAAATTCTCCTGGGATCTGAAAACTTTGTTCAATGCTGATTCATATTTTTTTATTGTGATGCTATCAGATGTTAGGGACAGGAATCTGTTGATATTGTAAATATTCTGCTCTTCGTGCAAATCTATGTATGTGTACTATTATACTGAAAGGTTTAGTAGGAATTAAGTTCTCATTAATCTAACAAATTATTACAAATCATGAGAAAAGAATAGGAGAAACACAGAGAAAGAGTGAAAAACTGTTGATAAAATGTAGATTCAGGATACTAACATAATGCATTAAAGACATTTGTGTCCATTTTGATTTTGTTGTAGTGAATTGTGAGGAATCATTGTGTTAGCTTCCAATTTTTCTTTTTTCAGTAACAACAACCATCAATGATGACCAGTCTTTTTTTCACAAGGAAAACATTAGTGTATGTCACAGAAGTCTTTAATTCCTCCATATTTTTTCGTATCACTGCTTTGGCAAACCTGATAGTGACTAGTTTATTTTTATAATTTACTACTGCACCAAAGCATGGTGAATCACACCACAGCTGATTTTTGTTATGACAAGCTCTTTCCATAGGAACAAAGCTATGGAGTCACTTTTCACAGGCTTATATATGGGCATCAATTTCTACATATTTTCAAAGAAATCTTCAGAACTTAATCAAAGCTGCTTCAGTAATTTACAAAGAAATTACATCAACTGACTTTTCTTGGTTTTTAGGTTATCCCTTCAAGAGCTAGCACTTCCGAGCAGTAGATCAGCCTGAGATAAATGCTAAATGAGTTTCTACAAAGCAGAGTGACAAGCACAATGGAAGCCCCTCTTAGGTGAAATGCAACAGTACCATTCAGTGTAACCTTTCTCCCCCAGTCCCTGCCCTTTTCCTGTTATTCTGATCAAAAGCCTAACCACATCTCCCTTTAACAATTGGCTATAATCACATTTTGCCTCTCTTTTCTGAAGGGCGAGGAGTTCAGGCTAAGTTAAAAGGCAAGTAAAGAGACATGGACGTCTTACAGAGCACACCCAGCTATTGGTTCTAGGGTATGGCACAGGCTCCAGGTCAAGTGCCTCTGCTCAGCTCAGACACAGCAAGCCACAGAGAAAGATGCACACACTGACAAGGGAGGCCCTGGAGCAATGTGGTGCTCCCACAGTGAAAAGACAGTTTTTGTCATCATATGCTTGCTTAGCACAAAGTGTTCAGACTTAAAATTTGTTTTTTAGGTCTTGCCAAAATATTAAAGAATAGGTCTACTTAAATTTTTTTTTAGTGGAACATGGGTTTATGTTGCCTGCACTTTGAACAGCTTCAATTCAAGCCAACTCTGAAAAGAAAATCATACGATGCAAAGTGGAAGGGCTTAGGGCAAAAAGGCTAGTACACATCTTGGACATGGCAATGTGCAAATGTAACCTTGCAAGCACAAATGATCTTATCTAACCAGACAATTTCAAATCTGTTTAAAAAGATTTTTCTTTTTTTTTTTTCAAAACTATAGCCTCTTGAGCACATAATATACTCTGCCATTATATATATATACACACATATATATATATCTATATATATATACTTTTTCCCCAAGTATAGAAATAAAGTTAGATATATTAAAAAAAAAAGTGAAACACAAAAAGAATTCAAGGTTTCAAGATGGGTCCAAACTCAGTTAGTTTGTTCATCTAAGTTGTGCACATTATCATACTTTATGATTTGGGTGTGCATAACAATATTGTGTCAGAATTATTAGAAAAACATGACTTGCAGTTCAAAAGTCTTGATAAATTTTCATTAAACTCACGTTAATTCATAAGCCTTAAACAATATTTCTTAAAAAAAAAAAAAAAAGGTGTATTTTTACCATATAAACATATTAGGTTTGTATCTCAGAGTTGGAATTTAAGCTTGATTAAAATACTAACGGTTCTGATATACTTAAGGTGAAAAAGATCAGAATTAATTCCTCAAAATTTATATGGATTGGAAAGATAAGGGGTGAAAGTTTGTAGGTTTCTTATACATACTGTAGGGATAGATACAATTTCAGAAAAATTTGTTGCAGAAACTGAGTGACTCAGTTTTCACTAGGAAGACTTTCTGCCTAAATGGTAACTCTTTCTCAAAGGCAGTTTAAATGCTTTCTTCTCTCCAGCCCCACATAGCAAGAGAAGTTCTCAGCCTCTCTGATATGTGAGAGGACAGAGATTGCCCTTACAGACATACACTGAGGCATTGGGAAGACGGGGGATAAACAGAGAAGATAAAAGGGGCCCTGAGAGGTGGGAACTCACCTTTGCCTCCCTGAGGCCCGGTGCACAAACCTCACTGTTAGGTTTTTGTGTTCTAGCCTTCTAAATAACCTTTTTTATAATTCTTTCCACTGCCTTGGCATTTCTGGGGATACCCGCATATCTTAGCATGCAGTATGGTGTAAGAATAATAAAAAATAATTCATGTTTTCAGCTTTGAAAGCACTATATTAGCATTTCAAGAACATAACTTTTTTATTATTTTTATATACATATATATATATTTGCACTTTTTTTTATTTTGTTCATTTATTTAGCATCCCAAAGGTAAAGACAAAATTAAAAATTACTAATAGCAGGAGGTCATGTGTGTTAGATTTATTCCAACACAACTGAGCACCTGCAATAATTTGTTTTGTGTAATTACCTGCTCACTCTGCTGTAACCAGAAGACTATCTTGTCCTGTGACCTCTAAGTAGTGATAGTCCCTCTGTGTGCATCCTAGGAAAGTGATGAGTTGTCCTGTTCTTACACTTTCATTCAAGGTTACCTTGGCAACCACTTGATAAGATGATGCCGTAATGTCTGTCCAACTTTTTTTGCTATAGCAAGAGTTTATAGACTAGGCAATTTCAAAAGATGTTTTTACCCCTAGGGCCTGTAGACTCCGTATAGATTTCTTCCCATATTAATAACAAACATGCTAGTCTACTTGCTAACGATCCTGTGAATTTTCTAGTGTTATTTCTCATATATATATGCAGACACTGACTGAACTGTTCTGTATTCTACTGAATGCATTTACTAAATACTTATTTTTAACCTATTTTTCTCAAATTTATGTGACCATGCTTTCTACGGACAGGGTTGTTTCTGTTCGTCATCATTCTAAATTCTGCTTGTCCCTAATATTCAACCATGAAAAAATATTGACTAAGGTCTAAGGAAGACAAGGATGGCAAAGGTATAGTTTTGTTTTTTAGTAAATTAGTATAATAATATTATTAAAATATAATTGAATATTAATTTGATATACTGACATACAGAATACACATTTAAAAGATACTGTTTTCTGATGCAATTTCTGAAACCAGGCAGCTGAAGAGAGGAGAGAAATAGAGACTGAAGTATTATCACCAGTGAGGAAAAGAATATTCCATGAGCTCAAACAAAAGTATAGATGAAACATGGGTCATGGATCCTGGAACACCAAGAAATGTAGCTGAAGATTGTACCTTCTTTAACACCAGATAATCCGTTTTGAGATATTTCTTCTTTGAGGTTTCCGTGGTTGGTGATGAAGGTCCAATCCTCACTGCAGGTGTAGTAGAACAGAAGTCCATTGTCAGACACAGGAGAAATTCATTGAAAAACCTCCCAGCTGTGCTGTTCCCATTTTTACATCATGTTTATGCTTTCAAATGCTTCTATATTCATAGAGATTACAACCTTGAAAACAAAATTATTCCAGCCCTGAACATCCCATCATAGACCTGTCTGATCAATCAGACAAATCCAGCAGCGCCTGTATACTGACTCAGGGTAAACTTCAGACATGGCATCCAGCAGCTGTTTCAGTGAGATCTGGCATAGCTGCTTCAGTTCTCAGAGAAAATGGGATTATTCAGGGTGAGGATGAGGGCATCCTTAGAAAAGTCTATATGGGAAAAAATAAAATTTCATGTACTTCATATAGGCAGTAAGAGAAGTTATTTTCAGTGGCTGTTTTTGTAAACTGTTTCTCACAGTAGCTAATAAGTCATAAAATTCTCTCTGGCAAATTATTTTGATCATATTATTTTAAAGTACTTTCATTTTAGTTTAAACTCCTTGTGACCTGCATGAATAAATCTTCCTATTACGACCTCTCATCTTTAAGTACCCCTTTCACCATTGTCTTTCTCCTATCTGATAAAAGAGGGGGGAAAAAAAACCAAAAAACACTTGATACAATGTGAACTGTCAACATAAAAGCAGGTATCACAGTAACAAATTTTGATTTTTTTTTATAGGTAAGGTTCTTGGTCATTCTCTTTAACGCATAATTTTCAACTCTAAGAATATCTAAATCACCTTACTCTGAGGTCAATTTGTCAGGACCAAAAGCACTGGGTGATGAATCTGTGAAGATTCACCTGGAACATTTGAAAGGAGATGAAGGGAGAAATAGTCTTTTTCTCTTAGTTCATTTACTGTTTAGAAGACACTGATAACTCTACATTGCAGTGGAACTTAGAGAACAGTAGTATTAAAAGCTCGGATTGTGGTCTTCTAAATTTTGAGCTTGTTTACTCCATATGTACATGCTTTTTTTTTTTGTTCTCTGACTATCATGATTCTTGCATAGTCCTTCCTGCTTTAAAGTCAGAAAGACTCAGTAAAACTAATGATTTTAATTCTCAAAAAAAACCCTAAAGAAACAGTTTGGGGGGTTTGTTTGTTTGTTTGCTTTTAATAAAAAAGAGAGCAAGCTCTTATTATTTTGCATGACAGCTTAATACAAAAATATTAAACAAGCTCTCTCATAGTCACTCTTAACTTTGCATTCCTAAAGTCATAATTTTTTTAAGTCACGAATTATGTCAAGAGCAGTTTGAATGGACATTATGTCACAAAAGGATAGTTTTCCCATTTAATAATTATAATTCTATATGTGGTACTTAGTCTTTTCAGCAAGTTAGTGCTAAAATTAGCATTCACTGCTTTCTTTTCATCCTTTTTCTTTTTGGCATGTTAATTTATTATGATTTTATTTTCTTTTTAATATTGACATGGATAAGCTGATTTTCAGCTTCCTTTTTGGTTTTTTGGTTTTTTGGGTTTTTGTTGGTTTTTTTCATGTTTGCTTGTTTTGTTTTGTTTTTGCTTTTTTTATTATTATTATTTTAATGCCTTGGTAATCATTTGACAAGTTGTAAAGTGGGAGTTGAGAACTGCTGAGGCTGACAAATTCTGCTTTAAAATTAAATGTGTAAGAAATTTCAGTGTGTGGTTTGCAAAGACAGAAGGATGCTTAAGTACTTGAAATAGACTAGGTGAAGCTTCACCCACTCAAGTACACTAATGTGGTGCAGTGGCCTAAGGAGGCACTCATTTCTCTCCACTGACAAGAAAGACAAGCTAATTTAAGGACAAGGACTAAAATAACTTAAGCTTACATTAAAGATTTCAGTAGCCTGAACAAAAGACACGTTAGAGCTTGAATTCAGTGTTTTAAACTGAGCAGATAACCTAGATAAGTTCAAAACTTTATGCAGCATACCCTGTATCACAGCCTGATGATCTGCAGGTGCTGCAAAACCAGCATTGCTGTGTTTTGCAGGTTTAGAACTGGTTCAATATGCAGCATACTCTTTTGTATTTCACAGACACATTGTGCCTTCATTGGCTGAGATCAAATCTAAAGTTAAAAGAAAAAGACACTTCTGAAGTCAAGGCTGTTGTTTTAATTAAAAAAAAAAAAAAAGTTGTAGATTCTATTTACCCATCCTTTCCACAGGTAGTATTAGTACTTTTAAGTTATATTTTAAACAGCTAGGAAGAATGTGTTAGGTTCAAATGTCCTATCATTACGCATGCAAATTGGAATTATTGACAGCATCAGTTTTATTAAAAATTAATTTTGGTCATGCTAGAAGGTGGACTAGTGAACATCTAAGGTTCTTTTCAACAGTGCACTTCTATGATTTTGACAAAAATCTGACAAATCCAGAAGCCTTTGGGCTTGAATAGATAAAGACAAAAATTACAAATGACTTTCATATTTAAGTATATTAAGAGATTTACTATGGAAAAGAACAATTAATTATTATCTACTGTTTGTAGTAAGCATACAAATTTGTGTGTTTCTGCAACAACCTCAGGAATCTCCAAACTTATGCATGCTGCACAGAATTTTTCTTTTAACAAGAAAGACATCTAGCACTATTCGTTTCATCTCGAAATATTTTGCAGTAGTCTTTGTTATGAAAACCAAAAGAAATCCCCAGTCAAAATTTTCTGAGTTGCCTGTTGTGGGCTTGAAATTTTATCTACAAAGTCCCACACAAACTATTCTGTTCTAATCATTCCAGTTTACTTCCAGCACACTGGAAATTTACCAAAGACTTTTAACTAAACAATTATTTACCAGGTGGAGTTGTAAAAGTAAATTGACTTTAGTCTGAGAAAGTACATTGACTTTTGTTTGAAAAAGGAGATAATATTTATTAAGAGATGGAAATGCTTTTTAAGTAAACTTCTTGGTTAAAAAATAAAGGGACACTTTACCTTTGTTAACGTAAGAGCTATTTTCAAAATAACAATTTCTGTTAGCAAGTCTAGTAAGATGTTCACTAACAGGTGGCCACAATACCTGCACCCTCTTTTGTATTTTAATCTCTGAAACATCTTCAGCTTTGCTTTCTGTGCAGAACCCTGAATTCCTTCCTCAATGGAATCTGATTGGCAAATATGTATGCTAGTCCATATGGAGCAAGAGTTTATAGATACCAGAGTAATACCATTGAAAAGATAATTACTTATTCACCAAAATGACAACTATAACTTGGCAAAGGAAAAATGAACTTCTGCAGTTTGTTTTATTCATCCTAGAGTTCCCACATATTCAAAATTACTCTTCACATTTCTTGTAAAGATACAGATTTGTTCTACATAATTTCAAGGACAGGTCTATTCCTTCCTAAGTAGGGCAATCAGAGGAGTTATACCTACTCATAGAAAAATTAAGTATTTTGCAATTCCAAACTATCTTCAGTATAATTTATTTTGGTTTTGTACTCCCATATTATTTTCAATTGTAATCCCAAACCCAACTCAGAATTCTGTATAAGGCTTTTGGTCACAGAGCAGCCAGTCTGGCCAACTATATAGTTCATTAGGTGGAAATTGAAATGCTTCATCACCCCATCTGTGCCACTAAGCTGGCAGGAACTCAAGGACTTTCAGAACAGTACTCTTTGGATTTCTCTGAAATCAGACTTGGCAAAAAAAGAGAATGATTCCACGGAAATTTTCACAGAATATTCTGAGTTGGAAGGGACCCACAAAGATCATTGAGTATAACTCCTAAATGAATGGCCCATACAGGAATCAAACCCACAACCTTGGTGTTATTAGCACCAAACTCTAACAAACTGAGCTAAACTCAGGGTTGTACTGTCATAATGGAATGTTTTCACTTTCCCAAATTGACTGTTCTAAAATTACCTTCTCAATAATTTTGTTTTTTTTTTTTTTTATTTCACATCCTTCCCTGTCAAAGTTTTCTAGTTAATCTAAGTTCTAGCATGTGAATTGCATTATTACTTAGCTATCATGGCTATTCAAATGAGTGAGGAGGAAAGAAGGTTTTCCACACTTACCTATGTGTAATTTTCCAATAGCTGGATGCAGACTCTCAAGTATGGAAAGAGAAAGCAGAGTCTGTGTGCATGCAACTTGCCTCTTCCCAGTGGACAACTAGGAGGAATTGAGGCAGAACTAACATTCTTGCTTCCCTCAAAGAATTAATAAGTTTCAATTTGTGGAGTGATGAAAGCCAGCAACATACTTTGTAAATGGCAGAAGTTACTATGATTTCTGTTTCCTTTCAAAGAGGGGTCCTGAGACAGCTCGTGAATGATAAGGAACCCATAAGATCTTAGACTAACTTGTTGCACTTTTCTCCATTAAAACTATCAATGAGAGATTGTGTATGGAATATACTATAAACCCAGAATAATTTTGAATAAGTTAATGTAAATTAAGGTTAAGATTCAGATGGTTTTAGTCGCTTTTGAACTTGGGAAACCAGGGTTCCTTAGATATAATTAGGTGATATTTTCACAAGACTAGAGGATAAGATATTTTCCTCTGCCTTTCTAAATCAGCAAAAATAGATACAAGAGAAAAAACAAAACAAAACAAAAACAAAACCAGAAAAAATTTCAGAGTTATGGGGTTTTTATTGGAAACACTTTTCAGTGTCCAACATTTCTAATGACCGCTGTGCAAATAGCAAGGTACAGCTGCCGGATGGCTGGTCCACTTGGGGTTATTATAGCATAGAATGAAGTTCATCCTCTTCTGTTCTGCCCTTGACATTTTACTCAAGCTGACTTCTTTATTTACCTCTGATGCTTTTGTATTTCTCAAGCTCTGGCAAAAAGTTGTGGAGTATATTCTATTGTTGTCCTTTTTTTAAGCAGTACATGGTATTTTGGCCTTTCAGAGGCAACTTTCTAATAGAAGGGAAAGTAGTGACATGGAGCTCTACTGAGCTTGTTTATTTGTAGCGTGTATGCCCTTGAGTAGCTCCACACTAGGTCAATAACACAGGAAAACCTCTGCTTTCCAGAGTCTTAGCTCAAACACCAAATAAAAACAGAGCTCTGAAAATTATCCCCAGTTAAACCTTCATGGAAGAAAGCAATTTCTTCCTCCTTTTGCCAGAAGGCAAACTAAGAAATTGTGTCAGCTGTGCTACACAAGTGATAACTAAACCGCATCATCTTCACCCAATGCACAGAGCTTACATTAATTTAAAAAAATGCAAAATCTTGTAATATTTACATCTTCTGTTTCTCACAAGAAAATTATTTTCTCACTACAGAGCCTTACTGTATATATGCCAAGAGATCTCAACCAAATAACCTTGCTAGAAGTATCAGAATAAGAACTCTGGAGGAAAAGCCATGACCAGAATCTAATTGCTCAGTCACATCAATTATGTGAAAAGAGATACTCAGCAGTTTGAGTGTGTGAAGAACTGAAACCTTGTTTTACTAAAGACCTAAAAAGATCTTTTCCTATTGCCTACAGATATCCTTAGTCTTCAGTTGCTATTGTCAGTTAAATGGTCACTTATAGATCTTTCAGTCTTTGATGTAAGACTCAATTTACTCGGGAATATTATATATATATATTAAAACTTTCATTTTCACATACAGACCTACACAAAATATTTTCCTTCTCCTGATTCTTGATTTCCTATGTCTCCTAATATTTCATCAAATAAACATGTTTTTCAATGTACCTACATAACAGAAACCTTTAGACAAACTACCTTTTTGCATTATTGTAAACTCTACATCTCATATGCCCTTTGTTCTCACTCCTTTTCTAGTGAAGTTAAAGCAACACCAGAGAGGTTCACATCTGAAGCAGCTCCAAAAGTGGTGCTATAAAAAGTGCTCATCAAGTGCAGGGATGCAGTTGCTTACTACGTTTGACTCACTCATATTCACCTTGGCACTTCCAAGCTTGACTACAGTGATTAAATGACAAGAAGAAAGACAAAGAAGAACAGGGCTCTTTTTATCTCTACTTCTCCCTCACATATATCGTGTATTTTCTGCCAACTTTAATACAGGTTCAATTTAATTCCTGAAAGGAAGTAAAAAAACCCAACAAACCTCTCCTCTCTTTTTCTCTTAGGTGAAAATATGATCTTCTAAGTGGCCAAAAACTTTAGATATCTGAAGAACTGCTCTTTAATCTATCATATCCTAAAAAATAGGCCTCCTCTTGAGCCCATCAGACTCGGTAGAAAGATTTAGATTGAATTCAATAGATTTTGGATGAATTTTCATGAGAGCACACAATTCATTTCACTTCTATTAGCTCTCTAAATTGCCATAGTGTTACTGAAAATTCTTGCCCACAAATAAAGAACAAGTCTACGCAGCAAACCAATTAATTTCAAAATTCCTTAGGGATTTTTTATTTCGGTCCTTTATACATGAAATTGTTTATACTGGAATTCTTATTTTTTTCACAGTATCACTGAACAAGCAAAACTGCTGAACTTTAACTCAATTGCTGTAAACATCACTTCATGGGAGAAAATGCTATATGAAAATTTTAGGCCATATGCAGAACTAGTTGACTTCACCACACGAACTATTTCAAAGAGATTTCAACATCTTCAAAGACATTCATTAACATCTTCAACATCATCAGAGAGATTTGATAACACATTAGTTTTAAGCCAATTTTTTAAAGTCATTCTTTCTATTTCTCAGGAGCAACAACAGTTTACTTATCCCTCCTCAAAGCAAAATAGTTAAGATGCACTTCAGCAGCTGAATGATGATTTGTCATCACATATATGATCTTATTCCCATTCTAACCAACACCTGAGAATATATGGGTTGTTTGTCCACAGAGCACTCCTGTGGGGCTGGGGGATACTCCAGAAGGACTGAGAGCCATGCCTTAGCCTCACAGCCCAACTTTGTCCCAGTCAGAAACCCCATTCCAGAACGTGCTGTGCCTTCTGCACCCTAAATCAATGTCTGCATTCCTCCTCTTCTTTGACTTAGGTGTCATCTAGTCTAACAAAGAGGAAAGGATGACAAGGTAGGAAACAGCAGTTAAAAATGATACTTCAGAATGCACCAGAAACAGCAGAGAAGCTAAGACAGTCACACTTGCCAGAAGTGTCAGGAAGCAACAAGGTTCAAGCTAAAGGTGTTGTTTACAGCAATGAAGGGAAGATAGATGATAAAATAAATAGGAATCTAGGTCCTCAGCATTTACCTAAAATCTGGAAACTTTGTATGTCAAACAGTTAAATGTAAGCCTAGGACTCATGTAAGCGTGTTGTGCCACAGAAGCCATAAAGTACAGTGCTGCAGTATAGAGACTGATCCTACTTTTCATGATGGGTGTTAAAGCAGAAAATTCTGTTATAAAAGGTCCATTTTTATGTCTTTTGCAGGCAGGGCATTGGAAAAGAACATAGAAACAGCTGTCCTGCATTTATTTTCAGATTTACTTGTGATCCACCTGGATCTCAGAGTCACATCTTCCATTTAGTTGTACAATCACTAAACTAAGAAGTTTTCACAGCAGGTTCTACTTGGAAATTAATCTAGTTTCCAGACTGACTTCACAGACCCAGTTCTACACACCTTCTTCTTCCCTTCACTTCTTTTCGCTTCTTTTCACTTCTTTTCGCTTCTTTTCGCTTCTTTTTGCTTCCCTTCCCTTCCCTTCCCTTCCCTTCCCCTCCCTTCCCTTCCCAAACCTTCCCAAACCTTCCCAAACCTTCCCAAACCTTCCCTTCCCAAACCTTCCCAAACCTTCCC
>JAWMRA010000078.1:95371233-95439121 GCA_035584735.1 Pseudotriccus pelzelni | reverse complement strand
CCTTCCCAAACCTTCCCTTCCCAAACCTTCCCTTCCCAAACCTTCCCTTCCCAAACCTTCCCAAACCTTCCCAAACCTTCCCTTCCCAAACCTTCCCAAACCTTCCCAAACCTTCCCTTCTCTCCTTAGCATGTTGAAACATCAGTGACTGTTCTTATCTTTGCAGGTAATCTCTGTATGATCCTAACAAGAAGAAAAATATATATTTTTTTATTTTTATTATTTTAGCAAGAGATAGCTGTTGATTGAAATTTATCTTTCTCATGTTTTGTACACAAAAATAATCTATACTGCTGATTCTAAGTCCATACTTTAAGCTTAAATTTTGTAAGACTTTCTAGGTTATTTGTTGTAAGCCTAGGTTTTGAAAAAGGAAAGATTTCTCTCATAACATTATGTATAATCTAATAAATAGCAATAGTAGAAAAAACCAACTTATTTCTCCTAACTGATCTCCATTTGTCCGTAGTGTAAAACATGTGGATATGTAGTTCAATTAATTCAAAGAGACTGTCTGAATCAGATTGATGTCAGGTTTTTTAATGAAATAAAAACTCTTTAAAAGATATAACATTTTTCCACAGGAAGTCTAATTGAGAGTTTTTTTAAAATGATGTAACATTTCGTAAGTCATGTGCATAGAAACTTTAAAAGGGAAAATCTACTCCATTTAGAGAAGAAAGCAATTTTATCTGCGTCTTTTGGAAGTCTGAATGATGTATATGCTGATAAACATACATATTCAGTTCCAATAGAAGGCATTTTCTTTTACCTCTTTCTACAGCATTAAGCATTTGCTTACCATCTGTACTAGAAGCACAGTAGTAAATCGTGAAAAAAATGTGCTCTTTGTAAATCTAAAACATCCTGAAAATTCCTCTTACTGAAGCATTAATGATTTTTGATCTAGAAGTGAAGGAAGAAATTTTCCACATAAAATCATTCCTCAAAATAGCATCTTGATCTTTTTCGATATATATTTGACCCTCAGCAAAAGGTTAACACACCAGAAGACAGTAAATTTTAAGCAAAACTGAAATGCACAGTTTTTTCCACTTTCAAACATAAATACAAAAAAACCCAACAAAACCCAACTCAGACCAACTTTCCTTCTTTATAAAAACTCAGAAAGGAACAAGGCACTCAAAGGTCTTTCAATATGATTGCATGCCTTTGAAATCAAACTGAACTAATATACACTTTTTTATTTCCCTTTACCTAATAAGTAGACTAATCTGAAAAGAAAATGTAGTCTACATCTCCATTAGATACAAGTCTCCCCTATATACCTGTCTCCATTATATACATACATCTCCATGATACAAGTCTCCCATGTATACCTGACATCAATTAGTCTAGTGATAGAACCGCAAACCTTTCCGTCTGTTCAGAGTTCATTAACATCACCACAATCTTATCCCTCTTCTCTACCCACCAGAAGAGTTAGACTAAGATGGCTGCGGACCTCTCAGTATGGCCCCATTTAAACCCTGGTGGAAAATCTCTTTAAAAGAATACTAAATCACATCATCTCCTTGAGCAAAAAGAAGAGTCTATCATGTGCTCCTTTCTTACTTAGATCATATTAGGTTTTACACCTTACACTTCAGAAAATATAATAATTTTCTCAGAAGCCATTGCTGCTTGTAACTGGGTTCAGGACCACAATATTTACCCGAGCCTAAAAGATAATGCTTTTATATATTTAGTCTTTAAAAACAAAGTTCTAACCTCTTGAAAGAGGTAACCAATATAACTTTCAACAAAAAGTTTAGGATTAAAAAATATTTACTCTACATGCTATTAGTAAGAATTCTGTTCACAGTGTCTGATGCAGTTTCCAAAATGCTTTTTTGTCCTGTACGTTATGTACTGACAACATCTCTACAGGCTAAATCAAGGAGCTTTAGATTCTACTTAAGACATCCACTGTTACAAAAGATATTTCTCACTTCATGGCCTCTAAAACTGTGCCACCTGTTCTCACAGGAAGACTCAGACATGGTTCATTCTCCAACATTCATTATTTTCCCCACTCCCTTCCTCCCTATATTCAGTAGGAAACAAGCTTTTACTATTTCTTCTCTTCCCTGACCTAACAAAAAAAAAAAATCTCCAACTTCCATTCATTTTCCCTAACAACCTTTTCTCTTAGAGACCCTGGTGGGTTTCCATGGATGTCCTTCAGTAAATCCATACAGTAAAAGACAGTTGTATGTACTTTTATAATTTTAAGAGAAACATTTGTCAACTAAATATTTCAGACACCTCTGTAGGTTAAAAATCATTGTATACACCTTGAGTCTTCTTAATCAACATATATGTACAAATACAAGGTCTTTTATTTAAGCAAATGCCTCTTAACATTTCCCTTCTCTAAATATTTCCCTAATAGAAAAAATTAATAATTTGACAAGAGAAACTATTTACAGCATAGACTTCTGTCTACACGAAATTCTCTGAAGGTCTTTTAGTGCTGATTCCACTGAAGAAGCAGGGCTAACAGGTAAAGAATCCTTAATGTCATCACATAATTTCCATCAGACTCAGTGAAAATTTTGTCAAAATTTAAATTACTCATGAGACAACGGGTTTTTTTGCTTGTTTTTCCCCATATAAAGTGAAATTTAGTAATAAAAGACATATACTGAGCTATTCCAGCTCCTTCCTCTCTGGATAGAATATAATAATTATTGTTCCCAAACTGTTTTGTGCCTAAAACAAATCCTAGAGAGAAAAGGAGATGGTTGAATATGGGATTTTGGCTACTTCTTTGATATATGTAATCAGCAGGTGAGAGGTTGTTGTCTTGGTTTGTACTGGCAAAAACACACATTTAAGTGAACTGGCATCAGTGAACATTTAGAACTGTGTTCATGCTAACTGAAGGAACTCAAAAAGAAAGCCCTTATCATTTATCAATTTTTTAAATTCAACTTGCTAATTTTTCATTTAAAAGTAGAAATCTAAATTACAATTACAATCTGAAAAGAACAGAAAGAGCACTATAAAAAAAAAAAAAAGTTCTCGGTTTCTGACCAGCTGTATTCTGAAGATTTCATTTTCAAACATGAATCTTTCACAAATGAACATCTAAGACCTTTTTGACAATATACCAGAGCAGTTTTTCATTGCCGTAAGTAATGTAAAAATGGAAAGAGATAAGCAAAAGAGTCTGACAGACAGCTATAACAGAAAGATTAAAAATGCTCATCATATATAAAGTTCAAGTGGAGTGCAGATTTAGCTACAATAAATCTGAACTTGTAGACCTTCACATTTTGCTTATATCTAGACTCAGAGAGTCTTGCTGCCTACTTCTTTAGAAATTTTTCTCATTTTATTTTGAATATTTTCCAGAGTCTTAGATGCTTTGTGATTAATTTTGAGGGGTAACTCAAAATGTCTGTTTTTCGCCTATGGGAATTCTTTTCATTTGGTCCTTACTTATTTTAAAGATTACTTCTCACTTTGCTTCTTAGTTGGTAAATGAAGAAGTAATCTGAATGTTTGAAAAGACTTCTCTCCTGTTGCATGCTGTAAGGGAAGAGCTTGGACGAAAAGAGAAAACTTTTTGTTTATTACAAAAGAAAGTTTTATTCCAAACTTCATATATGTCATAGAAACTGTTTTTTTCTGAGGACCACTCCAGGTATCGAGAGATCGAGGGAGTTGTAAAAGTCCTGGTTAGTTATGCACAGACTTCCTGAGGATGGTATTGTTCTATTTAAATCTCAAAAAATTACTTTTAAAGAGAAAGTCTGCAATAGGCAGATTGAAAGGTATTGTCATATATTTTTTACAATACTGTTACATAAAATATTTGGTATGAGTTCTGAAAAATTTTCCTACGCATTCTAACACTTTATGAGTGTGAGAGGCAAAGAAAGAGAGCCTACAGCTTCTGAGTTAGAAACCCAGCACATCATGCAATGAAATTCGAATCGAGTGCTTCAAGTGATTAAAATAAAAGACCAGAATAGGAATCAAGTTTCTTCATTATCATGGTAAAATAATTCTTACAGCAGAAGTGATCACATTTGGGGCATTTTCAATACCGTCCATTCTATATTTCTCTGCATATAATACATTGTATATGCACATAGGGTTTAATGTGGTTTTATATCTCCTGTGAACTACCTGTACGCTATGCATATAGTTCAACTATGTATAAATACTGCTATAGAATTTTAATAAAACAGCATATTTTTTCCTTCATTTGGATTACATAACTTCTTTTCTAAAGGTACTCTGTTCTCATCTTGTTCATTTATCTCTGCCTATTCCTAGCTTTACTTTAAATTCTAGATAGTCTTAATAGTCTTCTCTACAGTGTCTCTTCATCCTATGCTAATTTGAAGCCTGAGCTCCAAGTGGCACTTTTCATCTACCATCTCTAGTCTTCTGTCATCTGGGGCAACTCCTCAGTTTTATCATATTCCTGAAAGTCTTGTGTAGTCATAACCTGGGATGATATCCAACAACAGATTGATACCTACTTTCAAATGAATGTGCAAGACATATCTGTCTTGGAATCCTAATCTATTAAAATAGAGTCAACACAGAATACGGGGTCTGGGGAGTTACTGTGTTAATCAGACACTACTTTAGTGTAATCAGAATAACTGCCTAGGCTCAGCTGATTGTATTCCTCACGACCTTTCCTTGGTTGTCCTATGAAATGACCTTAGTAACCTGGTTGACTCTTTGACAGGAAGTGGTCTCATAGGTTTTATGACCTCTCTGCCAGCTCTGTATTTATCCTGGGTAGAAATAAATTGCCTTAAATGGTACCAGATGAATATGTTTAGACACCTGAATAAATATAGATCCCAGGAATGCTAAAGGGAGTTTAGAAATGTTTTAAACTTACAGACACTGGCAAGTAAAAATGTTAGACATTTTAATCAAGAATTGTCTTGTTCTTTCATCCACATGTCCAATTTGCTAGGGGATCCAGATTATTTTTCCATTTCATAGTCTACTAACAAATGCCTTGGTTCCCTATCCCTGATTTTAATCAAAAAAGAGAACAGTAATGGTAGGAAAAAGGAGGAGGAGTAGACACTTTTTGACCCTGGTACAGGAGACAGGAAGACAGATAAAATTGTGTGAGGTATTATGTTGCATTGTTAGATAAAAGACATTCTAACCTGAAAATGAAGAAAGTCAGAGAAAAGTCATCTAGTAAACTCTCAACAAAAAGAGATTTGGGAAGATTGTTCATGAGGAAAGGAAGAAACTAGAAAGTGGTTAAGATTCAAGCAAATTTTCATTCCTGAAACAACAAAAAATGAAATGTATTTATGAAAACTATTGTTTAATTATAAATAGAGGTTTTTATTCTGAATTTGTTTTCAATTACTTTGTTACTGGAATATCTGAAAATATATTGAAAATATATTGATTTGATTTTGAAATAAAGTCAAAATAGTTTTAAATCTATATGTTACAAAAGCTTAAAAGTTATTTGAAGCAATTCAAAATGCAATTATTCTTCACTATATCACTATATGTGATCGTAGAAAACTCCTTCTGTGAATGTTTTTCCCACAGGAAAGTGGGATAGATTTCCCCAAATATTCTTACAGTAAAGATGACTCTGTATTCTGTAGTGCTTTGTGGAGAACAGAGCAGCAGATGGATCTCCATCTCTTAAGTGTTTCTTGTTCACTTTCCATTTTCCTCTTGTAGCTTTTATCCATTTCTTCTCTGGTCTACTAGAACAAGTCTAAAACCTACCCAATTCATCTAAATTCCAGGTCTCTTTACATAATGAATAGATCATCTGAACAATCATCTTGAGACAATGTAGTGTTGCCTGAATCTTTATATTAACTCGTCACTGTGCACAGTACTGAGGAACTTCATTTTTATTGTAACCCAGGTGAGGATATTTGCTGTTTAAGTGAAAGCACCCCGGGGCTCCCAAACTGCCCTGCTGCTGGGCAAGCCACCACAAGAGCTATGACTTCCAAGGAAGCTCAAATCTTACAATGGACATGTCAGTCCTGGGGTCCACCTTCTGGAGAAGCAACAAATTGCCTATTTTCACTTCCAATCAGAATAAAATCAAATTTTAAAGTTGTGAAAATGAGATTCCTTTCTCCATATACCTTCTTATTTGCAATACATGGGGTTTTTTCCTCCCATTCACTGCAATTTTGCCTTTCTAATTGTGTATTCTTTTGTTCAGGCTCACCCAATGCAACACAGTTGTAATGGTATTTAAGTTACTATACATTATAAGGACACATAGAGAAACAAATAGAAACAAATACCTTCCTACTCCTCTGCCTTAAGGTGCTTTCTTTCTTTCAGAGGTTGCCTCTTACAGAAAGTAAAATGAAATTATTTTAATGAGTAGGATAAGTACTCAAAAGTCATGCACTAAGGGACTGAGAAAACAATAGACACACTGGAAGTACAGCTGGTTATAAAAAGGCAAAAATTCAACCCTTTTAATTTATGCTACAGATATGCTAACTAGTATTAATTACATATATCTTGTAGTCTTTTAGTTGAATTACATAGAAATGCTTTGCAAAATGTGGTGTTGATACAAAACTTCAAACGTTTCATACATAGTAACAGCCAAACAGGATTAAAAAGGAGCACAGCAGTAAGACAACAGTGATCAATAGCCCATTGTTACATACCAAAACCTTCTCTCCAGTAGAAAAAAAACAAGAGAAATAGTGTTCCCTTTTCTCCCTCACAGGCTCAAAATTACCAAATATCCCTCTGAGCCATCTCTTTGATCATTCTTCTTGTGCCCTTCCTCTCACTTAATTTGAAGGTCTAGAGGAGGAAGAGAAACTACAAAAATAATGTCCAGCTAAACAAGATATAGTTTAAGAATTGAGGACTTTCAAGGTGAGATGTAAAATGGTTAAAGCAAAAGCTCTGATTTAATTTCTGGGTCTACCTTTGACTTAGTTTGTAATCATGAGTAAATAATTTTGCCACTCCTTTAACTTCATTATAAGATTTTTTTAAAGAAAATGCAACTCTATTTTCACAACATTAAGATCTTTGGAGAATGTTGCAAACAAAAATCAAAATAAGAGAAAATTATATGCAACATGAATGGATACATTAATATAACATCATATTAATAGTACATTTGTATATATATATATGTAGACATATATATATAGATAGATATAATATAAAGATCTTCTAATATGAAAATCGTTACCACAAATATTTAGTGTTCAGCTCTAGAACTGGTGTAAATACCTCTACGGTGTATGGTGCAAGAGTAATGCTCTGATTTGCACATGTAATAAAAAATAATACCTTCCTGGGTGGTGTACTATGAAACTGATGAATCTCTCTTTGGACTACAAGCAGTAAAAATTTTGCCCCTCTTGTAGCTGGGCTCAGAGACTTATATTTCCTGTACTTGTTTACATGAACAAACATTGTAAAAATGAATTAGCTTGTCCATAGGAACTTTAAATGTGTCCTTTAATTTCTGTCAGTCACTGTGTTGCACATTGCTTCACACTGGCAGCATGGCTCCTTCTAGTCACTGCAGGAGTGATAAACAAAGAAAATAATCCTGAATAATGCTGGATAGAAATGACTTTGAAAGCTTACTAAAGGCAGAGGGCTTTTAGTTCAATTGACAAGGCAAACTTGTAAATGACATATATATCCTGTACTGTTCTAAAGGCACTTTAAAATTAAAAGAGTACTCTTCTACAGACCACACACAAGGTTGGGATGCCAGTTATATACATATACTTTTGCATAGCAATGCAGTGTAGATAGGTGGTATTCAAGAACCATCTGGATGCAATCCTGTGCAATGTGCTCTAGGATGACTCTGCTTGAGAAGGGAGGTTGCACCAGATGGCCCACCGTGGTTCCTTTCAGCCTTACCCATTCTATGATTCTGTGATACAAAACAGCTACATTTCACCAACCAGTTCTTTCACAAACCAGTGTTTTTGTATATGCTTTTTAAGGAAAGTAGGCAAGTTTAGTGGTTACCTAGATTCTAATAAATGCTGGTGGACTCCTTTTGTTAACATTACAGGTAGAAAAATGGGATCTCATGGAAGGAAGGAATTTAGAGGACAACCCAACTTAACTAACACATCCAGAAAGTAATTTAACCTAAATAACACAAGTTGCTCCAGAAGCCTTTGAAAATATTAACTACAATGTCTATGTGTGTACAAGTTTGTTGAAAACTCACCTAGAATTTCATTCACTATGGTACTTTGACTCCTTAGAGCCATAGATTTCCAGGACAAAAAAATGTGCCCAGATATCACTTGGAAAGGCCATAGCAACTTTGATTTGGAAAACAAAAGGCAAACAATACGGACTGAAAGATTATGGAGAGAGACTATTTACAAGGGCAAGTAGTGACAGATAAGGAGGAATGGCTTTCAAAGAGAGTAGGTTTAGATTAGATATTAGGAAGACTATGAGGGTGGTGAGGCACTGGAACAGGGTGTGCAGAGGAGTGGATGACCATCCCTCGAAGCGCTCAAGGCCAGGTTGTATGGAGTTTTGAGCAAGCTTGTCTCTTAGAAAGTTGTCCCTGCCCACACCAAGGGGGTTAGTATTAGATATCTTTAAGATTCCTTCCAGCATAAGCCATTCTATGATTCTCTAGAATCATATTATCTAGTCTCTATTAAGGTTAGTAAATATGATTTTGTATTGTTGGGTTTCCAAATGATTTTTCCTTCTGCTTTTTTTTTTTTTTTTTTTAAAGAGAAGTCTTTCTTTTACTTCTTTATTATCCCAAATAATGTGCACATTCTCAACCACAGTAGAATACTCAAATCTTATTATGTTTCTTATCCCAAACCCTTCTAAGCCTTTCTTGTCAAAAGAACTGATAGGTAAGATGGCTTCAAGAAATAAAAAAATGTGTTCTATTTTCTCTTCACATTCTCAAAATTATTTCTTTATTTTTTTTTGTCTAGAAATTTTGTTATCTTTTCTTCCCAGTCATTTCACTAAAGTAGCAATTAGTAATATTCCTTTCTTCCATCATGAACATGTCCTGTCACAAGACGTTGAATTCTGAATTTTGAAAGAACTATTCAGATAAGGGAGGAAGCACATGATGTTGGAAAAAAGAAATGGGAGAATATGTCAATAAATAAATTTAAAAAAAAAAAGAGTTTGAGGGGAAGATGGCAAAAGCAAGAAAAATACAAGAAAGTGTGGGAAGAGATAGAAAAATTAAAATACGAAGAGGGAAAGAAAAATTATAGAGGTAAAAGAAAGGAGATGCACTTATTTCATACAGTTGTGAAAGCTTTAAAACTCCGAAGTACATAAGAGAGGGGAGAAAAAACAAAACTGGTGATGCATATCTAATAAAATATTTGTTATTCAAGGTTTCTAAGAACATGAAAGCAAGACTTGGAAGTACAAGAACAAAGTATTTCAGCAAGTGCAATATACAATACAGAAAAAAGCCGATTCTATGCTTAAGTATTTGTGTAAACAGCTGTACTAAAGAGCAAAGAACAGATGAAGTCACACCATGCAAGGGTCACAATAACAGAATTACATTAGTTTAGAAGTATGATGATGACCTAATACAGGATTTTTATCTCTAATGTTTTCTTTCCTGTCAATATATGGCCATGGCAAGGTGTATTTCTTTATGGTTATAGAATCATAGAATATGCTCAGTTGGAAGGGATCATTTAGTCCATGTGTTTGAGTGATTACTAGGTCATACTTCCTAAAAGTTAGTAAATAAATATTTTTAATATTGAAAGCTTTATCTAGAACTAATTGCTCTTTTGGCACAAAGTTTTCATGCTGATCTTAAATATGTGACAGAAGTATACATTGAGTTTCAAAGACAAGAAAAACAAAGAAAAGATTACTATGGCCCAAATTCACAAAGGACTTGCAGAAAATTCAAATGCCTGTATTGAAAAGCATAATCTTCAAAATCCTCTCCTAACTTCTTACGTACTAAAGGAAAAAAGGGCTTCTTTTTAACACCAAAGACCCAAATACTGAGAGGGAGCTCAGATGCCCTGAACAGCCCTACCTTGGCAGTGTGACTGCCCTCACCTGCTGCTACCCTTAGCATTGTCAGAGCCCTCAGGATGGTCATCATCCACCCTCTGTGTGACAGGCTGGAAAACGTGCTGAACACACACAGGCAGAGGTAGAGCGACAGCTACCAGCAGGAGAGCATCTTCCATGGAAATATCCCTCCCTGTTTTGCTGCCAGTCCCAGCGCTCAGAAATCTCTGTAGAGATTCCTTCAATACTTAACAATATTTCTCTCTTCTGATCCTTCCTTCCTTCATCCTTAATCTCTCTGTGTTTCACAGGCTATGAATAAAACGTTAGCATTCCCTTAGAAAAAAACCCACCATATCAGCACTTTTCCCCTTCACAATACTTCTACAACTCCACAGGTGTCCAAAGTCATCTTTTTCTCTTCAGATGATCTCTCTGATGTATTTCTTGTTAAATACAGAGCAATTGTTCTCATCTTGGACTTAGCTTCTGTTGTTTCCATTTCAGATCATGATCTCTGCAAAGGGCTTTTGGGTCTGAAATCTTACCTAGTTTTTGTCATTTATCATGTCAGTTATACCAGCTCATCTAATCTTCCTCCTGCATATCTTTTTTTTTCTTTTTCCAAGCCTATGACTACACTCGTTGAAAAATACAGTTGTGGCTATGGAGAGTACCTGCATTGCATATGGAGCTCCAGCTGGTGGACTGAGTTCCCAGAGGAGCCGTATAAAACGACAGGGTTAACACCCAACATGGCAGTTTTCAACAAAAAAGTAAAACTGGCCAATTTTATTCAACCAAGGTAAAAGTGAAGAAAAAAAAGAAGAAAGAAGGAAAGAAAGAAAGAACGAAAGATGCCAAATTTAAATCAATATGTTACTCTAGCTCTAAAATAAGGCTACTTAAAGACATATTTGCATGGAAACAACTGAAGACATACATTAAAAGACTTTTTAGCAAATTTTAGTATTTTGGTGCATACCCTTAAAATTCCATTCTAAACTACAAAAATTTTTGACAATTTTCAAAATGTTATTGTTTACAAATACAATATTAAACCACCTCTGCAATAGACAAATACTTTACAAATCTTGTTATTTCCTTGGTGTTTTAAACCCCTATTTGGATTTCCAGCATTTTTAGTATGTGGAAGGGATTGTGTATCAATCAACACAGATAAAACTACTTTGAGGATATGACAATTTCAGTGTCTGCAAAGCAAGCTGTTATTTGAAGTAGCCTGGCTAGAAACTTGCTAATGGCTTTTTGTGTTATATTTGTATTTCCTGCTGTTTTATCCAGATGTATATTTCGGAAGTTAATTCCAGAAGTGTTGCAAAGGCATCTCTTGACAGAAAAAAAAGCACCTCAAAAAGAGTTTAGAAAATAAATTTAGAAACGTTGCAAGAGTAGTTTTACCACTATAGAGTCATGATACACCTGTGACAAAAGCCCTTGGACAACTATTTTCTTAATTTTACTTCACATAAAAGGACAGAAGATGTCAGGAGAAAATACAGTACTTTCTAAATGGAATACAAGAATACAACTATAACAGGATTTTGAATCAACCCTAGATCTATTTCACATTTTAACCCCAAAATTCATTTCAGTCAACTTACTCCACAGATTTAGAATATTCCTTCATCAAAATACACACATAATAAGTTTAGAAACTTATTGGTGGCTGGCTACTGTGACAGAAAGGGAGATGTATGTGATGGTGGAGTAGAACCAGAGCAGACTGTGGAGAAAGCATTGCTGAAATCAGAATATTGACTTGCATTCCCCATGGCACAGCATGTAGAACATCACTGCTGAACAGACTTGCTATTAATTCTGTTGCCTACATGGGTCATGGCTGCTAAATTAACTGTCTTTAGTGATATATTAAGTTCTCTGAGTTCGTGACAGATTTCGTTCCTCAGCTGTTCTGAAGCTGACAGCAGCCATTTCCACTGCTTCTGCAAATCACACTGAAGCTATAGACTTTGTGTGTATGACAGTGACTTTAAGTAGCGTTATGGCTGACATACAGCTTTCTCAGTTATTAAAATTAAAAAAAAGGAAAAAATCAGCATTCTTAAGTGACTTGTCACACTGCGTGACAGTGTTGATTGTGACAGTTTAAAATTCCTTTCCTGTATCTTAATGGACCAACTCAAGGTGTCCTCAAATTGTTATAATGCTTCAAAAAACCACAGAATCATAAAATAGGAGAGTCTGGAAGGGACCATCTGATCCAAACTCCCTGCTCAAATAGGGTCATTCTAGACCAGGCATAGGATTGTATCCTAGTGATTCTTGAATATCTCAAGTGAGGGAGACTCTGCAACCTCTCTGGGGTCTGTTCCAATGCATGGTCACATGCGCAGTAAGGAAATTCTTCTTCATATTCAGGTGGAACTTCTTGTGCATCAGTTTCTGCCCTTTGCCTCTTGCCTTATTGCTTGGCACCACCAAGAATTGCCCAGCTCCATTCTCTTGCCACCCTCCCTTCAGTTACTTATATACATTGAGGACGTCTCCTCTCAGTCATTTCTTCTTGAAGCTAAACAGGCCCAGCTCCCTCAGCCTTTCCTGATAAGAGAGATGGTTCAGTCCCTTAGTCATTTTTGTCACCCTCTGCTGGACTCACTCCACAAGCTTCATGAGCTTCTTTTGCTGTTTAAATAACACACTTTTGATACTAGAACGTCTTCAAAAAGTGAAGCATTTTTCATAAAGAAAATAAGCTAGAGTGAGATAATTCTAAAATAGTTTAATTTCTAATAATGTAAATCAAATTCAAAATCCTTTCAAGGAGGATTATAGTCAGATTCACAGAGTGTCACTCAATGCCAGTGTTTAATTTCTCACGTCTTCAGAAAAGGGTTTGGGGTTTTTTGTATATCTAAATAAAGTATAAGATAAGAAAGACCACCAAGAAAATACTGGTCCAGAATTTGCTGTATTTACATACCTTTGGAAGGATAAAAATATACATATTACTTTTGGAAACCTATACATATATATAATACATAATAATAAAAAAAAAATCTGCCTCAGAATAGTTCTGAGACTGCATAGATTATCTTTCCTAACTCTATAGTATGTACTTATACATCTTATGAAGAGAAAAAAATGTGTCTGCTCTTCAAAAAAATAGTATCATACCAGAAAATAGGACACAGAAGAGCAGCACATTTTTAATTCCTATCTGCATGAAGAATTTAATTTCTATTGCCATTTTAGGTGATAAGAAATTTATTGTCCGCTACGTAGAGTGTTGTAAAAAGTAACAAGGGGAGAAAAGACCAGTTGTTTAATGTTGAGCTTTATCACTTTGAGATCAGGTAGTCAATGAGCTAAAGTGATTTATAGCATCTGAGATGAGCTGTGGTCACCTTGACTGTATTTGACAGAGTGGATTAATTAGAGGAAACTGACAATGTACAATGTACAACTGATCTATGTAATCAGACTGGATTTGAGAGAAAGGAGAAATACTGTATAACTGGGTTGAAATGCAGAACCCTCAGGATCATATAATCATAGAATCACTTAGGTTGGAAAAGAACTCTATGATTATCGAAACAATCACTAACTCAACACTCTCAAGTTCACTGTTAAACCAAATACCTTTGCTTTATCTGTCTGTGCTTTATCAAGACATCTTTTTAATACCTCTAGGAATGGGCTATTCCCCAGCCAGCCTGTTGCAATACTTGACAGCCTTCCCATGAACAAATTTTTCCCAATATCAAATCTGAACCTCCCCTCATGCAACCTGAGGCCATTTCATCTTGTCCTGTTACTTGTTACTTGAGGGAAGAGACTTCCCCTGCCATCCCACCACTCTTACTACAACTTCTTTTGAGGTTAGTTGTAGAGAGCAATGTCTCCTGAGCCTCCTTTTCTCCAGTTTAAACAACTCCTCAGCTGCTCCTCATAAGGATGAAATATCCTAACTTGCTAAATCTGACATTCCTGTGTTATCTTGAAATAGTGGAGAAAATTCAGCTGAAATTTAAATTGTTTGTCCACCTGAAACATCGTTAATAATTTTTATTAAGAAAGCAGTTTATTCAGAAATGACACCCTGAGGATAATAGCTGTAGCTAGAATTTATAATATACTCCCTTACCCTAGGTTATTAATTTTCAAGACTTGGCTCTTGGACATATTTACAGTGTAAACAGCAGAGCCACTGCAAAACTTAGGAAAAACATTGCTTTCTTTCTGAATAAAATTATTAACAAAATTCATCAGATTTCATCAGATCCAGGATGAAACTTTTAGTAAAACTGGAAAAATGAGAACCAGACCAATAACAATAGACAGACAATAGATTTAGAAAGTGGGACATACATGCTAGTTTTTAAATTCCTTGGTTTATGTAAAATATGTATCATAGACTTGAACTTGTGTCTTCCTCTATCCAGTGGAGTTTCCCAAGCAGTGGATTTCTCAAATCTTGCTGATAAGATGTTGCTTTTTCTCGTTATTAATATCAAGTAGAAATAAATGATGAAATATCAAACCTTTTTGGTAAAATCCATTTCTGGGTTGTTTTTTTTCCTAACTGCAGCTGCCCATGCCGTATCTGTATCTTACAATGGAGAATGAACTGATTTGATTTTTTTTGGGGGGTGCCTAGTTCCCACATGAGTATATTGGCCAAGAAAAGATAATAAGGCTCCTTTTAGTGGAATACTGACATTCCAATAAAACAGATCTACAAATGTCTCTGGAGCATTCAAATTCAAAGTAAAAATGAAAGAAAGCCAATATACTTGTTATCCAACTACTGTACAATATGAATCATTAATAACCACTGAAATGTCAACATTAAAGACTTTGTTGTTGTTTTTCTTGTCCTGAAAATAGCCATGGCTTATTTTGTTCACTTTATTCTACCCATTTAGTGACAGCAGCAGATTCTACAGACATCAGGTGAATTCACAGGAAAGTAGAGTCAGGACAAAACAGAGTGACCTCCAAGCAATTACAACTAAACACAGAAGAAAATGAATGACACATCAAAGCATCAGCTTCAAAGACACTCCCAGGTGGCTCATTTCAGAATGTGTGTTACAGAAATCATACAATAAGGTGTTTGAACTTTTTTATTGAAGGAAATTTTTAAGAATCTCTATCAGGGAAAAAAATTACTATGTTAAAGGACAGCTAAAAATCCAAAGTCAATGTATTCTGAATACGTTTGATAAAAGGGTGAATAGCAGAAGAAATAGTTTGGCTCCAGCTTTTTCAAAGGAAGATGCTGTGAAGGGAAAGAACTGTGATAATACAGTTGCATACCAACATTATACAGACACATGGTTTTGACTTTAAAAAAATCATTTTATGTGTTAGAATATGGCTTTTGCTTGACTTAATTCTTGAAGCCACGTGAGTGTCACATTCATAAAATTTATAGTTGCAGTACAGTATTTGACAGGAGATAAAATTCCAAAGGCAAAATTCACAAGATAAATTAGTAATGCACAAACCACAGTGGACTTCAGCAGATAATCAGATGATTTTTTTATGATGTCTGGAGTAATCTATGTAGAAATAACCTATGCAAGTAACTTACTGACAAAGAAGCTTGCAATGTGATTACAATGGGCAGCTATGAGCTGAACTTGAGGTAAATTTACAAATTTCTGCTAAACTTACGTAAGCCAAAGTAGGTTAAATGTTTAAGTGAAATGGAGAGTATGAACCCTTATTTTTAAGTGTTAATTAAAAGAGTTAAGGAGCATGACACCTAAATTTTTAAATGAGTTTACAACTACTGAATATCTGAAATGCAAATAGCCATCTACTTTAATAATGTTAGAAGCTTCCACTTCTGAAATCCTTGCCTATATAAAAAGCAATAGGAATTAATCATAGTGGACAGAACCACTATACCTACCTTCTCAGTTTGTACATATAATATCCAGTTACTGTAAATTAAAGTCTCACTGACTTTCAAAACAACCTGAAGGCACAGAAGTCACTTGGAAACCTGGGACTCCAGCTTTGCAGCATTGAGATACTTCTTAAATTTTTGTATTTGTGTTTTTCTTGTATGTTGAGAATACAGATTTTTTTTTTTACAGTAGTTTAATGAGATATGCAGTAGTTAAGAGACAACTTAAAATCAGAAGTGGTTTGTGGTTTCCAACCTGAAACACTTTCCATCAGAATTTACTTTTATTTTTATGACAAAGTGCTCAAAATAGGAATTATATACTGAAATAAAGTGGAGCAGATTTGAATTTTTTTTTAATCAATCCATATCATATTGGAATTTTGCTCCTCATCACAACCAAAATAGAGACATTAAAAAAGATTCCACTCAGCTGATAAAATCGGAATCTCTTCTACTATGAAACTACTTTAATTTAAGCATTTTTTATTTATGTTCTCTTAATTTATGAAATTGAGTTTGCAGTTATTCCTTGTAAAACAATCAGAAAAGCTAAAGTGAAATCTCTCTTGGTGTCTCAGAGGGATTTCATTATTTATTAAGCAATTTCAATTGTCCCTATGGGAAAAGTAAAGTCTTACTTTAAAAATTTATTTTGTTATTCTTTTTAGTTAAATTTTCACAGTAGTAATTTTCATTCTAAATATTTAAGAGGTTTTTCCAGGGGCATTTCTTTTCCCTAAACTTAATGTCGTATGGGGATTGTAATGTTTTTGTCAGCTCAAATGTTTCTGTAATAGCCTTATTATACTTATGGAACTTGGTAAGCTCAATGCAGTTCGCTGAAATTAACTTAAACATTTGCCATTATTTGTGTACATTTCATTAAGTTCCTAATAACAAAGCTCATCTACAGTAACATTAAAAAGGAAATTTGTTTTAAAGTTTCAGACATACATGAAAGAATTAGGTCTGTTACATACAGCTGTGGCCATGGTTTTAGTGTCATGCCTATGTAAATCAAGACTAACTTTGCTTAATGACGGGAAAGTACTTTCCAAAATGACTGTTGAACAAAACAGTAAGGCAATATTCAGTGGTGTAATTTCCTTTGTTCTTATTTCAGAAAAGATAGACAGTATTCCAGGTACACATTCAAGTATAAACAGTATTAATGTCAAAGGAATTCAGGACATATTCATATAACTCAGTGAGATAAAACATGAAGCAAATTAAAAATCAAATCAAGTTCGGTAGAAAAATCTTGACACAGAAAATGATTCTAAGAACTGTAGGACTGAATGAGTAATTATTTTATCCACTTAAAGTCAATAATTTTGAAGTCAAAGGAATAGTAAGGATGTCTTACACTGGGAGTAAGAGATAAGAAACCAAATACTTTTCTGAACAAGAACAAGGGGATAAAAATTTGGGAAGGGATTTTCATTCCTTAACAACTGACATAGTTCAGTCTGTCCTGAAATAAACTCTGCTTTTTCAGTCTCAAGAAAAGGTTAGTTCCCCTTGTGTGTCTTTTAGGTGAATCTTGAAAAAATTGCAACAGCATCTTCAAGTTGAGAGAAATATAATTTACATCCCTCTCTGCCAGCATGTGCAGGCCTGTTCTTTCATTTCAACAAGCTTTTTTCTCCTAAAAACTGTAATCAGTACTTTTTAGCACATGTGAAGTCAAGTTCAATTAAGACAATTCACTGTCAAGTTACCCCTGGCACCCTAGATTTACTGCTCAAATTCATTGATTTATAACGTTGAACTGTTAACAGATAGCATGTGAAAGAACTACAAGTACAAAAGTATATCCTAATAATTTCTGGTTATTCTAATTTTACTCTATTTTCTATTTTTTCGAGTAATTTGAACTTGTAATGTGTGCTGTGATATGTGATTAGTATCATCCAGGTGAAAAGATCATAAAAAATGTGGATTTTCAGAATAACAGTGCCAAAGACATTCGCTTCAAGGGGAACTCAAAGGACTGCTGTCATATTCTGTTTGCTTTTTGGTTCATTAGGAATTTACTGTTTCTAAGCTTTCATAACGAGACATTTTTTCTGCACAAAATTGTGGATTTTCCCCCATATAAAAATTCTTAATGACAAACAAAACTGCTTGTACATAATTTCTTTTTTCCTCAAAGCCCTAACATTATGACATCCTTTATATGAAGGGACTCTTAAGTTTGTAATAAAGTGTATTAAATTGTGCAAAGGTGTATTACATAATTGAGTTCTCCTAGATTGTGTTTGTAATTTTAATATTTCAAATAAAATTAGAAACTTATCAGAAATCTCAGAACACTGATTTCCCCAAATGCTAGTGTGTTTGAAGACTATTTTTCAAGTCACAGTCACTGTTATCAGTGCGAAGTGTGAATATTCCAGCATTCAAGTCCATGAATGTAAAACAGTAGATGACACTTTCTCTGTAGTCTGTAAAATGAAATGTAATAAATGCAACATTATTGATAAGAAATCATATTGTGTGACACTCAGGAAGAGGAATCCACTTTAAAAAATACAAGATAATTATTTTTTCTTTGCTATAATATTGTGCTTCATTCATTCTTGGTCTGGATGAGATTAGCATGTTGGATCATATATACAACTTTTAAAAAGTAACAGTACTGACAACCTGCATCAGTATATCAGAAAAAAGGTTCAGAAATACCTTTCCAGTGGTCTTATAGAAAGAGCTGTCCTCAACACTGTTAAAGCTGCAGGCAAACGACCAGGTCACCGGCCTGCAGCTACACTAATGGAACGGGACACGAAAACCTCTGTACTTAGGATGAGGAACTGCACGTTGTGACAGCCAACATTGGACAAGAGGTAGGGATAATGCCAAGCATCAGATGGTGGCATCCTCATGAGTGGCTACAGGAGCCAAACCTTGTATGTAATTGGAGGGGATCACTGGGGATCCACCACTAATATCATAGAATCATAGAATCATTGAATCAGATGGGTTGGAAAGAACCTCTGAGATCATCGTCAGGGCAAGATTACCTAGATAAATATGTCAAAAATGTCAAAACTGGGAATAGGTATTGCAAAATGGAGACTGACAGGGAGAAGTAATTAGGGGAAAATTATTTACCTGGGAGAATGCTGAGGCAGAGAAAGGGAGGTATGAGGGTGGTAAATAAAGAGAGTCAAGTGACAGGAAAAGAGAGAGTAAAGTGTGGAAATTCTGTGAGCAAAAAACAGAGGGGTTCCTACCAAGCAGCTTTATGCTTGTCCAGTGCTGCTGAAGCAGGACAGTTATTCAGACCCGTTTCTCTTGATATGCAATAAAATTTGGTGTGCTTCTACAGTCATGAGGGATGGGGGAGAAGCAGGGTGGGATGGAAGCTTTCCCCAGGTGACTGAATACTGGATAGATAGATCAAGTATCCCAGCACCACAAAGCTGGTGCTCATTCCAGGCTTGTTATCATCCACAACACACAATACACTATATCTGGGAATTACAACAAAACGTTCCTAAGCTCTGAAACATGGAGATTTTGGATCCATTATTCATTTAAAGTAAAACGTTTCAGAAATGTTTTGTTTAATTATGATAGTTCCTATGTTCTTGATAAGCAATTTCCTAAACCTTTTTTTTATGTTAGTTTAATTATGGCAAGGTTTAGATAACTTTGGAATATGATATCCATCAGATTCCTTTACAAAATATCAATGAATTAAGAAGAGTGCATGTTATTGTTGCGTGGTTTGGAGAAGTATCATCAGTGCAACGAAAATTCATTACTAAGAAAATAATCTTCTTTTGCATGAAAAGGAAATAGTTTACATGCATAAAAGTTGTCATTTTTTTCTTCAATTCAAAGCAGGCAATTATTATAAGTCAAAGAAATTAATTAAGGGAGCTGCAATAGAATGTTGGGATTTTAACAATATTTTATTTTCAACTTTTTAATGAAAGATGTAAAGTTTATCTGGAATATGTATCTCTTACAGTAAAATATTTCAGTCCTGAATGATAAATAAGTGTCTCAGAAGATATAATAGCCCTAAAATTTCATGAAAAAAAAATAAATAGGAGGACTGAGAAGAGAAACTTGTCTTAGTGGTCAGTAATAATTTCTAAAAAACAGCTTAGATTTGGTGTTGTAAATTATTTGAAAACAAATAGGATCCATTTATTCAACCACATAAATTAAGCAAAAATTAATAAATGAGGGGGAACAGGAAATTTTTTGACGGGGAAAATATGAAAGACAATCTAAGAATTACTCAAAACAGCTGTATTTATAGTTTTTCTTCATGGTTTTCTAGCAACAGTGATGCTCCCACTGTTCACATAAAAAAAAATTAAAACACAGAAATAGAAACTCATACTGGAAAAGAAGTTGTAAAATATGTAAAATAAGTTTATATTGAAAGAACTAGGCAATTAAAAACACAAAGTTGTCAAATGACATATATAAAAGCACAAGTCATGTCAGTTTCTAAACGTAGAATTTAATTAGATCATCAGAGGGAAGGAAATATAGTAATATGTAAAATGAGGAAAGACTGGATCTCAGAAAAGTCTAGCGTTGAGAATTTATAGTGAAGAAATATAAAAATAAAGAGGAAAAATAGATGGAAGAATCTACAGCAAGCAGTGGGATAAAAATATGTGGGTTTTTTTCATCTCTACCATGAATAACATAACTAAAAAAGCACTGAAGAAAATATGATAAATCTTTACATTTTAGATCATTTGATACAATGTCATATGGAAAAATCTTTATTTGACATAAAGATGGAACTTAGCACAAGCTTAATAACTTATTTTTTAAAAATTGATTAAAGGTGAAATGGTCTTATTGAAAGGAAAAATAATGAACTGTAATGAGAATAACTGCGAAGGTCATAAGGAATATCTTGGGACTGATTGCACTTAATATTTCATAATGACCTTGGTAAAACAAGTTGGAATGTGTTTAAGAAATCAGATAAAAATTTCTAAGATACAATCTGTGAAGAGTGTGAGGAATATTTAATATTAAACACCTGGATAACCTTGAAGACAGAACAATGGAAATCATGTGAAAATTATCAGTATAACATGTAATAACTATAGCTGTGTAGGACTGAGCTAGGTGATCTAGGAAATCAGCCTATTGCTTTGTTAAGTTCTAAGACTCAGTAAATTTTCACTTCAATGAATACTGTGGTTTAATTACAAACTATCATTTATTTACTTAAAATTTCCCACCTTGTTATTAAATTAAATAGTCCCATTCCTGACAAAGAACTTTTTTTATATTTCCTGTATTATTTATCTTATTTCTAAAGAAAATTATCCCTATCTTTCCATATCAAAGCTTTTCCATTTTACCATTTTCATAATTTTTCTTAATTATTCAATATCTGGGTTATCCTCCAACTTTGATATTGGTATCAAATAAATGATAGAATTAGAATCACCTTTCATTAGCTCATATTTACATTCTGACAGTCTTCTGACAAACTTTGATTTCTCGACATGATGGAAAGTTTGGCTATTACTAGTCTGAAAAAAAACCAACAAAAAACAAAACCCAAACTCAAACATAAAACTTTTTTTGACAAAGTTGCTAGAGTTGTTAAATTGTGACAGGATTTATATGAGTAAAAAGAGAAATTGAAAAAGAATTTGTCTGTGTTAATTTCTTTTGCTTGTCAGTTGAATGCAATTATGCTGAATAAGGTGTCAGGTAGTTTTATACCTAACCATAACATAGAACAAATCAATATGAAAGTAATGAACTAAATAAATTATATATACCAATTGGGTCAGATTCATTGTCACCAAAAGAGGCAATCATGTATGCATTTTCTGGGGGTTCATTTTCAATTTACACACCTGTTACATAGAGCCATTTTAACCATTTCTGGGCTTTTTTTTTTTTTTTTAATGTTTCAGACCATAATTATCTCTTTTTCTTAATGATCTTTCCCTAAAATTATTGTTGCAAACACAACAGTGACAGCAGGTGATCAATACTTTACATTCTCATCATCACAGCTTGTCAACTATTTTTTATATGTCAAAAATCTGTTCTTCCCATTTTAACTGCAGTGGTAGGTATGAAGATCAGTCACATTCTTATTATCTTCTAATAAATCCCATAAATCAAACCAAAAAGGAACATTTTAAAGTGTCATTGTTGTATTCTTAACCAGAATTCCAGAATCAAAGTTGAAAGAAGTTACCACAGTTTGGTCTTTCTTGGCCATACATATTCCATGTTATTACAATTCACCCCAATGTGTTGGGTTGACCTTGGCTGGCTGGCTGATGCCTATTCAGCTGCTCTCTCACTCGCCCTCCTCAACAGCACAATGACATAAAATGAAGTAAAGAGATAAAGACATGGAGATCACTTACCAATTACTGTCAAAACAGACTCAACTTGGTGAAAATTGATTTAATGTATTGCTGATTAAAATATATTTGAAAATATATTTATATGGTGAGAAACAAGGGCAAAAACTAGAACAGATTTTCCTCACTCCTTTCCAGACTCAATTTGACTCCTTCATGCTTGACTCCTCTACAAACCCCTGTTCCCACAGGGGGATGAGGAATGGGGAGTCGTGGTCAGTCCGTAACAGCTTCTTTCTGCTGCTGTTCCTCCTCTCACTTCCCCAGTATAGGTTCTGTCCACAGACTGCAGTCTTTCAGCATAAACCTGCTACAGTGCGGCCTCTCCGCTCCAGCGCCTGGAGCACCTCCTCCCTCTCTTCCTTCCTTCACCTTGATGTCTGCAGGGCTGTATCTCTTACATTTTTTTTCCTCACTCCTTTCATTACTTTATGGCATTTCTTACTCTATGTTAATTATCTTTTCCCAGAGGTATCACCATTCTGTGGTGATATCAGCTGTAGCCTGTAGTGGGTCTGTTGGAGCCAACTGGAAATGGTATCTCATGGGGTGACCCTGCAGCACCTGTGCACTTGCACCCCATATACTGGAAATGGCACTTTTAAAAATGGAAGTTTAATTCATAAAAGAGTTATTTGTATTTTGACAATTAAGGAGACTCTGGCTTCCTTAATCTCAGTAAGAACAGATTGCATTCTACTTCTTTTCTGTAACCATTGGAATACTGTTAAGGATTTTTGGGGAGTTCTTTAAAATCCTGTTACAAGTCTTTACATTTAAGGCATCCATCTTCACCTTCATGACAGCTTTTGAAATATTCAGGTCTTCATTTTTCATGCTTTGTTAAATGCAGTTCAGTGTTGAAAATGAATGTGAAAACATAAAGTCAAGGATGAAAAATTATTCCACGCAATGACACCTTTGCAGCAGAGCTGCTAAAGAAGAAAGAAATAGAAAAGCTTGTCAAAGGTAGGGACCTGGTAAGTAATGAGAAACACACATACACAAACACATGGAGATATGTGTGTTTCAGTTTCCCATGGTGTTCCATGATGGTGCTTATTAAGCATGCACAGAGAGTGACTGACATCAGTTAGTCTGCCCTTACAACCTGTAGTTGAAGGGAGCAGTTCAGATCTCATCTAGTTTAATGACAGAATACTAGTTAGCAATTTGGTGTTACCAAAGGAAGAAGCATTTTGGTCCTAGAGAATAGCTGTCCACAGGCTGGGTAGCACTGTCAAAGGGATGTTAACTGACATTCTGCCTAGTATTCCTAGCAGAACTACAAGGACTGAACAGATGCTGAATTATTTTTGTTATTAACAGAGTTTTGAGCTGCATCGTTAATATACCTGTGAAAATCTTGATTTTGGCAACTCAAGGATAAAAAAATCACAAACCCAACCTGTGTGATATCAACTTACAGTAAAGACCCCTCTTACCTGTCATAACAGCTTTGTAATCTGTTGTAAACTGACAGCTTTCCTAAAACCTGTAATTTCATATCTATGTATTGTGCCTTTATTATAAATATATAAACATACATATATAATAAAGATATTAGTGGTACCCATTTCCCCCTGTATCTATCACTTGTGCCCATCCCGCAGACCAGCATACATTAGCCCTGATATTGACAATAGAAGGCACATGCTTTACATCAATAAGATTTGAAATGCCTGGTGCTGTAGGTGAGTGCTTAGTGCTTCTCAAAATAAAACTCATGTAACTTGTCCCCTGCGTACAGAAAGAAATTGTAATGATTTAGTTAAATCAATTCTTAAATTGATTTAAAGCAGTTAAATCCCTTGTGTAAATGCTCTTAAATTGGCTTAAGGGTGGCTAATATTGATGTATCTTATTCATTTCGATCTAGAATTTAATTCTATTAAATTGGCTAAAATTATTTGTATACACTAGAGCCTCAAGTCTAGCAGTCTAAATTGAATTTCATGTTGCAAGGTCAATGGACCTCAATGAAGTTAGGACCTATACTGACACAGCAATTTTAGAAATTACTTCTAAGGGCCCAATAATCAACAACTACAAAAAATAAGCAGAAGTTCGCAATGAATACTAATAACTAGACATTATTCTGAAGATTTCATCTACAGGATGCATTTTTTTCTAAATTCTGAGCAGTTGAGGCTGGTGATACACAAGACAACAAACTTCGAGAAAATGAGGGCAAAAGTTAAATATATGCTATGCGTTTTTCTGGCTTTCTTCCATTTCCAGCTTAAATTTGCTTGCTGACTATTGCTGGGCCCATCAGGTTTGGCACAATACTGAGAACAAAGATATGCAAGACCATCTGTCAGCAACAGTTCCAGTTCATCACAATTACTAGTATCTATCATGTGCCAGACAAAAGTATCTGTGCCTGTCTTGGTTGCAGAACCCACAAAATCACAGGTGAGAGAAAGGAAAAAGAAATATGAGATTTGCAAATACTCTTTTCCCATAGACAGTGAATTATTTTTTTTATCAACACATATAAATCAATATTTTTATTGGTTCTTGCACATTTCCAGCTCCTACTACAGTTACTACATTCAGTCAAACTTGAATATATATAGTCTATTTTTGAGACTTCAGTAATGCAGGCTGGTACCAGAATGGAAATAAATACCTTGAGTAAGATGGAGGATATACAGACAGTGTGAGGAAATAATAAAAATCTATTATTTCAAATATTTAAGCTCCTTCTCATTATTAATTCCAGTGTGACAAAAATTGCTAGTTACTCCTCAGTTAGCACTGATAAATTCGCAGCTGCACAAATGCAGCTTCTTTCTCTGATTTTGGCTTCAGTCTGGTTCTGCTAGGTTTGGATTGAAATGGAAAGCAGAAACCCTGTCTGCCTGGCACAGGCTCCTTTGCTTACAGCCCTAACAGCTTTGTTTCATTCTTCTGTGTCAATAGAATTTAAAATATTTTTTAAAAAATTATTTTCCTACTGGTTACACTGAAAGAGCTGAGTAAATCAAGGTGCCTTTTGAATGCATAGAGATATGGTCCCAAATAATAGTTGCTATGGGAGCAGAGTGTGGTGCTTTATGCAGAAACGAAGAAAGAGGAATGGAGAAGCACAAATATGGTACAGATTGGCACAGGTGCTCATTGGCTCTAAGCACAATGTTAGTTCCCTTAAATATACTGTGGTAAATCACATTTATACATCAGAGGCTACAAAAGTTTATATTTAACTTAGTTCCGTTTACTTACATATAAAAAGATTTATGGTCACCAGGAGGCTCATTAGCATTGATTTTCATAGTTCCCCGTTAGGATTAATGTGTCCTTGGTATAGGAAATTATCCAGAGTTTATACAAAATGCTAGCTGGAATTATTCCATGTATACTTAGCAGGTTTGTATTATCTTGTGGGGATCCAGACAAAAAAATCCTGCTTTTCTGAACAGTTGCAATAATATCATTATTAAGAAATAATGCAGCCATATATTAATGCAGTAATGAGAGTGCCAACTTTGTTTAAAATTCTAAGGTCAAAAAGGGGTATTTGCAAAACAGGGAACCAGTCACTCCAAAAAGGATCAAATAGCATTATATTTCCTTCTGTAAAACATGAAAGGTCTACAGTTACTTTCATGACTAATAAGGCAGCCTGTAAAGTGTGTGAGTAACTTCCCAGTGTGGCTGAAGCAGAGAGAGGAAGACTGGGTTTTTAACAGATACAGAAACGATTTGGGGATTTACTTATTTTCAGGTTGTCTAAATAACAGTTTATATCTGTATCAGCTCAGGGCGAAGGGGGCCTCAAAAAAAAAAAATTCAGTAGTTTACTTAAATTGTGCTTATATCTTTTAATCATATTATTTTCATTAAGGAATCCTTAAAAATTATCATTTTACTCATCCAAATTCATCAGGTGTAGAAACCCATCAGAACAGTTAACTGACTTGTTATATATTTTTCCCTTTTGTATACCTATTTATATCCTCTGGTGAAATTATTCAATTTAGCTCCCAATAAGCTGCCCTTGGAGCTTGCCAATCCATGAAAAAATCAAGTAGTTCCTCTTCAGTTGTCCGATTTTTTCACACCGACATCCGTTTTCATGTTGGATTTTTCTTTTTTTTTCTCCACAACACAAATAAGCTGTGGCTTTCTCTGGCCTTTTAAAATTTATAAAAATTTACTTTAAAGGTAAAGTTTCTTCAGCAACTGCACCGCGAGCACTTTCTTCCTGCCGCGGCATAATAACACATGCTGACATTGTCTGCACAAGAACGCTTCTGAAGGGACAGGAAACGCACAGACATATAACTGTAGGAACTGTCATGAGACACAAGTACTTAGCAGTTGTGAACTTTACTGCACGTCAGGACAGTCTGACAGTGTGTGCACAACCAGCTAGCAGGGATGCTGGAACTCATTAGACCGCTAGTCTCCACTGCTTTCAATACTATCTCCTTAGCCTTAGAGTGCATTAGATATTTATACACATCAATCTTGAGTAGCAGACATGTTAGTAGAAATTTTTAAAGTAACATACTAGTTATCAGCCTTTTACAAACTTGAGTGCTTAACCAAAATGCAGTCAAATAATCCTTCTTTCATTTTCCATTTAACTGCTTATTCTAAAATCATTCCAACTGTAGAAATATTTCATTCTGCAGTTTCTTTTTAATAAATATTGATTTTAAGCCCTGCATTTTTTTAAAATGTCTAGATCCTGAAAAGGATACTGCCAGAATAATAAATACAAAATTTGGCAATATATTGAAGTCCGCTTTCAGCTTCTATCAATATTCCTGAAAAAGTGACAAAAAAATAACATCTATTGTTATGATTTTTTTTCTAACTCCCTGTCTCTCAGTGACAGACTGAAGTGATATTTTTAGGCAAAACATCCAATTTGAGCCTGACTGGATTTGCTGGTTTACTCAGTAGTCATTCAGTATTGATAAAGATTGGGGAAACCGCAGTGGTGTTAGCTGATTAGAATTTGAGATAACTACATATCTCAATGGAGATAACTAGACAGGGAATTAACTAGCTAATAAACTAACAAAGTGATTAAGCTATTTCCATGTAAAAAAAATGCTGATCGTCATCTAGAAGACTGAGGTAATCCATACTGCAGTCAAACCTTGCCAACAGCTGTGCAAAGGGGAACATAGGTTGTTTTGTTGTTTTTTACAAAAAATCCAGACACTGAAGGTGATGCTGGTGATTAGAGGTAAAAATGTTTCTCTCCTCCCTCAGTAGACCTCTAGCAGATGATGTACTTTCCCAGACAGAAATTTCCTTAATTCAGGCAATAGTTTCATACAGAGAATAAATTGCAGCATGCCAATCTACTAATCTACCACTAACAGCACCTATTGGTGCTAGTCCTACCACCATGAGCTCCACAGTCACATAGTGAACTAGAGAAAAAATAATCTAATCTAAAATTATTCCCTCTTTTTCCTCCCCTGGAGTGAATGACAGAAATTTGTATGGACATCTAAATACATGCATGCCAAATTGTGTTGAATTCTCAGATCAAGTTTAACAGTCTTGGCAGGAATAGTCATTGATTACATTTTTAATGTGTGATGGTTATATTTAATAAACCAAAAGAAAGTAATAAAATAAAGAATAAATCAATAGTATCAAAGGTGAATATTGTCCTTTAAAATGAATATTTTAAAACAATAATTACTAAAATTATATTCCATACTACTTACCTTTATTAGATTTATTATATAATTTAAATTATATTTATGTTTAAAATTTTATTAACCTATATAGATTTGTCCTTCAAATGCTCTTGTAAAAACATTTTTTAAAAGGACATGCAGAAAAAACCCTTTAATTTTCTATACAGAAGAACCATTTTTAAATTCCTTTTTCACTCGTCTGGCAAGACCAATCATTTAACTCCTATGGCTATGATGCAGATCAAAATTACTGCTTTCTGAGCATAAGCAAGCTCCAAGATGTTCAAACTTAGTTATTGTAGTTTTCCCAAAGACAGTGTCCAAATTCTTGGTCACTCAAGTGGACTAGTGAAAACATAGATTCCCTATGATATCTAGCATCTTCAGTCAGAGGATTAATTTTACTGCCTACCATGTAAAGAAATTTTGGAAATATGCATTGTATTATGAAATTGTAAAGAAATAGAAAAATGGATTGTATAAAGAAAATCAGGAAAATTAAAGATTGATGAATCTGTTTATTCCAAGTTGTTTACTATGGAATTGTGCTCCCCTTTGAAATTCTGATTTTTAAAGTGTAAGAAAGAGATTCTATTAGTATTAGCTGAAACACTAATAGGTAGGTAAGTCTCTTGTTTCAACAGAATAATTAAAATTCAAATCTACCATAAGGTTCAATTATTATCCAGACTCTGTGGTATACTACCTCTACAATAAAACGAGAATCTCTGCCCCACTGTATTTCACAGACATATGAAAAACTCTAGAGACTTTTTTTTGCAGTTCCTGAATTGAATTCAGTAGAAGCTTAGTGAGACAAACAATGTAAAACTAGATTAAATCATTTCAGCATTCTAGCAAGCATCTTTAATGTTCTCTTACTATTTCAATAAGTGTAATAACGTACATTATGCAGAAAGAAAAAAGATTCAGATAAACAAATTAGACTTTAGATTAAAATACTGGTCATACCAGAGGTTCCATTTTTGTAGATGAAGCTTTAATACATTTAAATTAGAAAGACACTTATTGGGTTATGGCAATGCTGA
Organism: Pseudotriccus pelzelni; assembly: GCA_035584735.1. Taxonomy (NCBI): domain Eukaryota; kingdom Metazoa; phylum Chordata; class Aves; order Passeriformes; family Tyrannidae; genus Pseudotriccus; species Pseudotriccus pelzelni. The sequence continues at coordinate 95,410,095 of JAWMRA010000078.1, read as the reverse complement.
ATCAAGTAAATGACAGACATTAGAATAAGATTTTCAAAGCTATTTAAGAGCTTTGATAAAATAATTGCCTGGGTGTGCTTAATTTCAAAAGTGTCCTAATATAATTCCCACTGAGAATGCAAATTATTTTTTTAATTAAAAATCCAATCCTGCTCCTTTCTCTAAAAGTGATGCCATCACAAAATCAGTCTGATTAGTTCTATTATACAGTCTATAACGTCTGTTGTGGTTTAACCTCAGACAGAAGTTCAATTCCCATGCAGCCACTAGCTCATTCCCCCACCAGTGAAATAGGGGAGAGAATCAGAAGAGTAAAAGTGAGAAAACTCTTAGGTTGAGATAAAGACACTTTAACAGGCAAAGCAAAAGCTATGTGCACAAGCAAAGCAAATAAAGAATTCATACTGCACTTCCCATGGGCAGGCAGACGTTCAGCCATACCTAGGAAAGCTCCATCATGTGCAATGGTGACTTGATGAGACAAATATCATCGCTCCAAACATCCCCCACCAGTGTTCACATGTAAGTCACCTTTCTTTTGCTGTTGTATCTTAATGTAACTGACTTCAGGGCTGACACAGATTGTGAACACAAGGGCACTGTGGATGTCCCTAGCTCATGTACCAGTTGCAGAAGCAGGGATATGTTCCTTTGTCTATTTTCTATTTTGAGTTTTTTCCATAGTCTATAAGTAAAAACTATTAAACTTAAACTTTTTCACATGGTATATTATTAGTTCAGATCACCATTTAACTTGTTTTGACCTTGGTTTACTTTGGGACATGCCTTTGTGAATCCAGAATTCATAGACGATTCATATATTTTGTTTAAACTAGGCCAGTGTTAAGTGAACCCATATGCTACTAATTTTTCACACAGTAATCATTCCCAACTAGTCATTCACAGTAACATTTATGGCCAATATATGATTGTTTGCAACAATTCATATTTACAAGATAGGATTTAAATTTCTAATTCCACTCTTTAAAGGCTTGGAACAAATTGGACTCTCTATAAATTGTAAATAGATTAACAGGACTGTCTCTTTTAAAGAAAGGAAAGAGCAAAAGAAAAGCAAAGGAGGCTGGTAGCCTTTAAAAACTGAATCAGCCACTGGAAGAAATGACATTGTATCACAAAACCAAATGTCAGGTGACATGATCAAAAACTAATGTTTTCTGCAGAAAAGCTTATTTCTTTTGGTATGTGCCTTTGTTATCAGGAATGCATTAAAAGTAAAGCCACGTGAATCTTCACAGAAAAAGAATCTCTGCCAAGACTTGAGAAAAATCTGTTGGTAATGAGTCTCTAGAGTCAGACATCGTATAAAAAGAGGTCACTGCGAACTGACCTTACAAACCATCCACCTGTCTATCCCATCACATATTGGCTTCTACTAAACAACAATGAAAAAAAAATCCCCAAAGGTTTCCACTTCTTCCCCTTCTCTTCATTCAGAAGAAAAGACAAAAGAATTATTTGCTGCCATTTAGATAAAAGTGACATAGCAGACATTTTATTGCTGTTTTTCAGACAAATGATGACAGAGAGCAAAGGAATCATTTGGCTTGTGTGGTGAAAATGTAATCAGAATACTGTAGATGAAAAATTAATGCCACAAAGTATATTAAAATGTAATCTAAAAGAATGGATATAAAAGCTTGTTTGCCTTTTAATATTTGTTATTATGGCAATGTATTAGCTCTTTGTAAATAGTTGATGGTACTGAGAAAAAAAGATGAAGTGAGAGAGTCAATTCCTTCTGCTTGAAATCTTTCCTTTTGCAGGATGACAATGTTCTAGCACTTATATATATATGCATATATAAAATTCCCCCTTCAGAAAAAAAAGTATTGTGAAAATTTCTAAAATTATTGTAAGTCTGCAGTTCCCCATACCACAATGTGTCATATTCTGTTTACATGTAATTGCCTATTCAAACCATAACCCCTGTTACGGGCTCTGTACAATAAAACCAACAAAACTGTTAACAACAATGAGCAGCACAACCTAAGTATTGCTTAGGAACATTAGGAACACTGTAGAAGAGGCTGTCCAATCTCAGTAGCCAATCACCTTAAATACTGTACATGCTAATTATTCTGCCCTTATTGTGCTACTCTTATGAGATCATCCCAAAACCATAATTGTTCCATTCAGATCACTTGCAAACCTTCTAAAAAAAAACTTCTCTGAAGAGTGAAATGGGCAGAGGGGTTTATCTAGAACTATTTTTCCACTCTCAGAGAGTTTGCGTAGGGGAGCTTTTTTGTTTGTTTGCATGTTTGTAAGGAATATCAAAAGATTTGATCTAAACTATTCTATGGTGAAGATTTTTCACACACAAGCTGTTTTCAGATCTTAAGATTCTTCATCTTTTATTGTTACAAGGAAAGGATAATGTCTAGACAACTCTAACATACTGAAAAAGGGTCAATACTTTCTGTACAACTGTCAGCCCCATTTCTTCTAAGTAGAGAAAGGTCAGACGTGTCTAGAGAAGAATAAGGATTAGGATGTATCTAAATCAAAATAGAATGAAAAAATACCAGAAAGAAATTAGAAAGAAAATCTTACAAGAAATAACCTCAGTGAAACCAGGTAACATGGTATTGACCTGCCTTTGCAAGATGTTAATACTCTAACTTCTTGTTTTACCACTATATATAGTCTAAGTTTATATTTATGGAATAAATAAAGGAAACATGTTATGCATGCTTCCAGTATGGGTAGGTGCATATTCTGAGATAAAGTTTTTATTTGCGTTAAGATTGCTTGGAGAATATAGGGAATAGAAAATAGAAAAAATGGGTTTGTATCAAGGACCCATAATATCCCCAGAATCTTGTAGTCAAAAATGTGTAATAAAACTTGTATAAATATATAAATAAAATAAAAACATTGGATGACATTTTCTGCAAATTAACATAAATTTGTTTTAAACTAAACATTAAAGTGGGAGTTTTTTTAGGGGCCAAGTTCATAGAATCATAGAATTATGGAATGACTTGTGTTAAAAGGGACCTTAAATACAATCTAGTCACATGTACATGTAGAGGCAGAAAAAAAAGCTTTTTTTCCAATACACAGATATAGATACCACTGAATCATAATTTATTTGCACCATTGCAGCATACAGCTATGCTGAGGAATTAGTTAAACAGGAATTTCGCATTTCCACTAACAAGAGGTAGGCATGTTCTTCATCTGTTATACTGTTTACCTAGAGAAAATATTAAAAAAAAAAAAAAGGGAAATTGTCTTAAACCTCTCTGTTTCTTTCAGAGTGATCTGTCCCTGCAGTGGGAACACCTTATAGTGCTAGGTCAGGACAACTCTGAAGAGTGTCACGATTCAGTATATGTTGAGAAGATTTTTAACTACTGCCCTGAGGTCTTTATACACTCAGCTGCTCTGTCACTGACCAGAAGTCACAAGCTTCCACATACATATCAAGCTTCTGTTTTCCTTAAGGTGAAAATACCAATGAATTTCTGCTATTTTTTTAAAAATTTTGAGAATACATCTCCAGTTGCATTATAAGGTCAGGCAGTTGGTTTCTTCCCTTATGTCTTCTTACATTTCATCACACAAATGGTGTGATGTTGTCTCTGACAGGTTGTGTGTGACACGTCTTGCATTATCCAGGTTGTTTTGGACCAGAAGCATTTTGGTAGCTATAGTCAAATATCTGGGTTCAAATGAAAAATAGATTTTATCTACAAGTGAAGGTTTTGGATTAATGCCACATGTTGAACAAAATAAAATTAATTCCCTAAGTTCAAATCTATTGAGCTTAGAGCCCAAGGAATGTACTCTCTTTCCAAATTCATAATTCAAATTCATCACCTTAGAGTGACTGCAAGCTAGAAATGAGTTGCTTTGCATTGCAGTTGAACTGACTCAGTTATGTAAACAGATCTTTCCAGATAAATAAATTAACTGTAATTGGGAAAAAAGAAAACAAACAAACAAACAAACAAACAGAACCCCCCCAAGAAAATTATTCCAGTTGCATTAAGGCTGTCACAAGTTTACAGAGAGTCAGGTTGCGAATAGATAACCATGTCTGAAACACGGTATTTCCATCATAGCTATAATACTGACACTCATATAATACTGACACAGCAAAACTAAATCACTATCATCATCAGGGAACTTTTAATTTTATTTATCAATAATTTTTGTGTTCATACACATTCTGTATACCAGTAATATGTTCCTTATGTACGTGATCAGATGCTTTTAGGGCATTCAACTTGGAAGTCACAGTAAATATTTTTCCCCACTACTTTATTTCTGAAGAATTCTCTAGCCCTTGCTTTTGTCAACATCATAATCCTGAGCACAAAAATAATATACAGTGCTGTCAGGCAGTTTTGAAAAATAAAAAGAAAGGTTTGATTATGCTGCTGCTTACTGTCATAACTCTGTTTTTATTATTAACTACACTTGAGAATGCATTGCACATTTATTTAGCAGATTTTGTCCAAAATAGCTGTGCTAGCTGAATAGTGTGAAAGAGTTGATCTGACTTGAGATATTGCTTTCCTTCCTACATTGAAGATTAATGCCTCCAAAAAGATGAAAGCAGGAGGATAAAAGTGTGATGTTTTCAAAGATAATTCTACTAGTGGCAATCATGATCACTAGATGAAAATAAATAAGTCATTTTCATTATCATGTATTCTGAAAGGAAGCAAGATTCACTACGAAGGAAAATCATAAAACAGGGGAAATTAAGGGCTTTGAAAAAGTAACATTGATTTCAGAGTGCACCTGGACTTCTGTTTCCACTGTTCTGTCTTCAAACATCAGCTCATATTTGGAGATGTTTTGATAGCAGACAATACAAAATTTAATGGAAAATATACCAGACTTAACCCAATCAAGGACTTTTCTTATGAGAACAAAAGCTTTTTAGAAGTGTCCTTTTCACTTCTAGTTCTACTGCCTTGTAGTATGTAAATTCACATGACGGGTGTCATCTGTGCTCTGTAAACAACTTATTTTCCTAGGAAGTAGAAAGAAAAAGCCAAAATTAAATAATGGAATGAGAACTTTCCCTCCTCCCATTGCCAGTGCCCAAAACCGAAGTAAGACATATCCATTTTTTAGCTTCACATAGCAACTGAAAATAATGTGTATAAGAAAGAAAAGGAATTAAATGGAAAAAGAGGGAATACTGCAGTGTGTCATGTACTGAGCTTTGCTCTGTAGCGTTATAAACAGGCATATGCCACAATATTGGTACCTACAATACATCAAATCAGCCATTGCAAAACTGATTAGATCCTCTTTCAACTCATTTCTACCTATTAAGTAACCAGTCTTGGCTTTCTGCTCTCTTTACCGTTCATCTACGAACTCATGCATTGTTTCTACAGATAATTTTTTTTTTGATCCTGTTTTCCTATTAAAACTATTTTCTGACTTAGTATGCCTTACATCTTTATCCCAAATTTTAACTTCCACTTCATGCTGGCACTGCATATATCCCCATAATGCTTGTCAGATTCTGTCTAGCCCAACTTAATTGTCAAATCTCCCTACTTGCATTTTCATTCTGCCAGTTAAATGCTTTCTTATGCTAAAATAGACAAATCAGGTTTATTCTTCTCTTTCAGTTCTAGCACAAGATTTCCAGACATCTGTCAATGACTAGAAATCCCTTCCTAACTGAGTTTTAGTTCAGCACCTCTTTTTTCTGCAGTTCACATATTCTGTATTTTCTGAAATAAAAAAATAGGTTTTCTCATGCTCACAGCAGAAGTTGTGATTTAGAGTGAGACAGTGACAATCAATGAATACCTGAAAGAGAAACTCTGTGAATCATATGCTTAATTCTCTGAGTAGTTTAACTATGCACATCAGCTTATGGATGATTATCTGAATTCTTACTATGAACTTTCAAGGTTTACCCTTCATTAACCACAGCAGCAACAACAGAACCCTAATAATTTAAAGCCTACAATTACTGTTTATAATTCTTGTCAAAATCCTGGAGAACGGAAAACAAGCATGGTTTTGTGAGCCCTTAAACTAATATTTAACATAATTGCAGATTCAATTACGAAAGTTTGAAAACTGTAACAGATGTCTGGAGAATTAACAGATGAGCAAGTTATTTTAATAACTACTATCTGAAAAATCCAGTAGCTTGTGACAGATGAGGAGTTACTGACCCATTCTGTTTGATCTATTCTTTATTGCAATTTGAAAAAAACCCCACTTCATTCAAGAGAAGAAACCACAGTATATAAGCAGAAGTACTTTTAATATACCAATCTGAACTTCAGCATGTCTCTTTTAGGCTTCACTGAACATTTAAAATTTACAAATGGTCTTGTTGGCTTTCCAATGAATTTACTCAACAGGCTCCAGCTTTATTGATTTCTTGGGAGATTTTGATATTCTGTTCCATTCTCTCTTTACAACCAAACAGCAGGGAGGGCTAGGATAGGAAGGAATTAACTAGATATAAACAATAGATAAAGGGATAATAATAATCTGTAGTTTATTTTAGGTCAAATATATGATATTTTAATATTCTGTTTACAACCCACCAAAAGTTTTAGCTAGACTTCAACCACAGTTGGTCTTGCCATTTATTAGTAAGCCACTCAGCTTTTCTGCTTTCAGCTATAAGAAACCTTTTTTAATATGCATTCATGGCAATCATACATGTCAAATATACTTGTCAATCTGGATCAGACCAACTGAATAATACCTTGACTTAGATGTCATTTTCAACTTTTGTCATTGGAATGTCTAAAACAATACAATATTTTACTTTTTAACACAGGTTGTGATTCAGAATCTACTTTTAATACATATATGTTTAATAATAATCTACTTAGTTGTTGGCCTGAAATTACTCCCTACTTTTAATATTACTTCTTGACCTCTTAGTAATCCTTTGAGGTACAGAAGCATTTTATTTTCTTTGAGAGATGGCTTCCAGCACAAAGATACGGCCTTCATTTCCTGTGCATGCTACCCATAGTGACAAGGAAACTTCATTTTGATGGAGGTGTAAATTCTTGCCTACAAGTTCCTACGAATTTTTTTTATCATGGAACCTTAGCAATTGTAATCTTTTATTGTAATCTCTGTTGACTCCACCAATTTTAGTCTGGGTGAAGTGAAAAAGGTCTTCAAGTTCTGACTCTTCAACTTTTGGAAGCTTTATTTTCTACCCGTAACAATAAGCTATACCACAGAAAAATGTAGTATCAACTTCCTCAAAGAAGGCTGAGCAAGGAAAATTGAACGTTGAAATTATACGTCAGTGTTATACTTGCTTTCGAACAGCTTTATATCACAACACCTTCATGGTGTTAGGTTTTTTACAAACACACACAGGAATTACAACCCCTAATCCAAGTAGTTTTTTTGTGGGAATGGACTTCCCCTTAAAATTTATCCTTCAGGTTTTATGAAAATATTAGTGTTTTTAAGGACTGTAATGATGAAATATTTTCCTGAGGCTTCAGTACCCAAGTAGACTGCTAAAGACCTAGATATACCTCAATCTGGAACAGCTGCAAAATGTAGGCTACAAATATGTCGATAAACTGCTTCCACACAAGCAATGTGAGGTATTCAGTAGGAATTTGTGACTCTAAAGATGACCACTATTTCAAGAACATTCCTCATTATACCCTGAACATAGGCTTCTTAAAAATTTGGAAATTAAAATTTTCCTGTAGGAGTTAAAACATATACACACACACACACACACACACACACACACACACACACACACCCTATGTTGTGAAAACATTGTCTATTGTCAACCTAAACAGTTTACTGTGATGCACAATACTCTTCTTATTGAACATATAATTTAAAACATTAATGAGGCAATCTGTTGCTGTAAACTACTTACATTGGCAGACTAAAAGCCATTGGCCACTGAACAGAATCTACTGCTGTTCACAGCGATAATCTTATTCAAATCTAATTACAGTCTGTACTAGTTTTGACTGGGGTAGAGATATTTTTCTTCATAGTAGCCTGTACGATGCTATGTTTTGAATTTATTACAAAACCAATGTTAACAGAATAGTCACATTTTAGTTAATGCTAAACAGCAGCACTTGCACAGCACCAAGGCTTTTTCCCATTCTCTCAACACCCCACCAGAGTGGTGCTGGGAGTGCACAAGGACCTGGGAGGGGACACAGCTGGGACAGCTGACACCAACTGACCAAAGGGTTATCCCATACCATATGGTGCCATGCTCAGTATATATAGCTGAACTAAGTCACTGGAAGAAGACACCTCCAAACTCTTGTTTTTCTTTCTGTCCCACATTCTCTTAATTCACAAAGGAGCTCTTAACACAGTCACGATGTTTCCACATGCAAGAGAAATAGAGCCTGAAATTTGTCCCCCTGGGTTTTTTTTACCATCCCATGTTCACCCCTCTGGTAATTTTTCCTCTTCTTTTTTTTTTTTTGTCCCTTTCCCCTTTTTAAAATTTAAAAATTTTATTTTATTTTAAAAATGCTGTTATTTAGCAGCAGAGAAGCAGAATCACAGACTTTCCACTCTATCTTCCCCCAGTAAAATGATACAGTGGCATAGACTGGGAGAAGATCATCCCACAAGCTGCCATGAATTAAATGAGTTTACAAGGCAATTTTAATCAAGAAAAATAAGATAAATTGATCCACACAGAGCTATGACTTGCAACAAAGAGATTGCTTTGAAGATCAGAACTTGCTTAAGGTCTCGAAATATTAAATTATGCAAAATGTAAATATTTTTAATCTTGGTTTTGTGTACAACTAACTTTGCTTTCTGTAGGAAAGAAAAAAAAAGACAGTGCACAGATATACATTGATTTTTTTTCCATTAAAAATAAAAAATAAGTTCTTTTGGAAAACATGGTTTTGTAACTAAATTACTTTAGGGAATACTTATTATTTCCACAAAAAACATTACTATTTCTCTTGAAGCTAGGCACAAATATTCAGAAATTTTATTCTGAAATTTGGAATAGCCCAGGTTGGAATGATGGTAAAATTTGAGGCATAAACATGGACTTCAGCTTGAATTACAACACTTTCATTCTTAGGTATCATCACCCTTTCTTTTGTCTTCGAAACGTCATTGTTTGTGAAAAGTTCCCTCCAAAACAGAAAACATTTCCAGTCCCCAGTTAATTCAAAAGTTGAATGCCTTGCTTGGGTTGTATACAGAGACCAAGGAAGGAAATTGTTGTGGCCCTAGGGATAGAGAACTCCACTAGGAAAGTTATGTTATCTAAAGATAAGATGATATAATATAAACCCAAGTGTTATGAAAACCCCTGCTTGAACGATTACACTAATGTCATCTTATTCGAGATCACTTATGACCATTACACCATTGTGTATCACAAGTCTTGGATAACATGTTGTTAAGAGCACTTATATGTATGGCATATGTCATAGCAGATCAGATCATCTATGCATGCAAATTCCCGTGACAGAGTTAATACCTCTTCTAATATAAGCCAGATAATAAAATTTAAAACCAGGCTAAGCAGTCTGGACAAATTGTCTAAATTGTCTAAATATAACAACAACATGGCAAAACAGATGTTTTTAAACAAATAATTATTCAGTTGCCTGAAATGTCAAACAAGATTGGAATTAGAATCAGAATATCTTAAAAAATCCCCTAACAACCAGCTGTGGGGCTTGCTGCAATGACCAGAATTTACAGGCTGGAAAACTTTGAGAGAATTTAAGATGACCTGAGACCTTTTTTTAAAAAATATAATATTTCAGCAATTAAGGTGGGCTTTTAATTTAAATATTCATGCTTTGTATATTATGAATATGTTTTTTCTGCATGAGGCATGTACACAACCTCAAAATAATATAAGTCCTTTTTTCCATCACAGAGTGGTACTTTTCACAAATGAAAAAGGAAAATAAGATTTTATTATTTTACAATTAATTATATTACAGATATTTTCAATTTCCTCATAAGTCAGGTAAGCAATCTAGACTACAGATTCTGAAAGAAAAATTTTCCCTATTTTACAAGTGACATTTATAGGGCATATGGTGCAGCTGACATTTCTTTTTCTAACGTTACTTGCTAATATTTTCAGAGGGATGAATTACTCTTCCGCGTCTCAACCATTACAACTGCACAGAGAGATAGATATGTTTGCTTCTGTTTTGCTTTTCAAGGAGTATGTGTACCATGAATTTTTTATGTATAATACAGTGCTGTCTGAAAAGAGGCTAAAACTATTGGAGTCTTTGGACTGATTAAGTGTTATAGCACCACAACAAGAAGTCATTCTTTATAGTTAAAGTATACTCTGAGGTAAATACCATCATTAATTTGCTCTAGGTTAAATTACTGTGCAATGTTTTTGCGCAAAACTAAAAAAAAAAATTTAAAAAATCCTGTTTTACTATTCATTGTTGCAATTTCGTGCTATAAGCTCCCCTATAATGCACATTTGTGAAGGGCTCTATGGAGTCTTCAGATGTTTAAAAACTCTATCAAAACTACAAATCAAATTTAGGGTCTATTCACAAGAGTAAAGTTTAGGCATATAAAACCTCTGATGCTTTAATATTAACTTTCATTATCTACAGAATTTCTGAGGAATACTGAGCAATTGAATAGCTGTGTCGTACTTCTTCTAAACATTTCTTCAGTCTATTCACATTAGTTGGGTGTGATCAAGTTGAAAATTCTGCTTCTGTATCTTCTAAACATTTAATACTATCATTTGTGTTTTTTTTTTCCTTATGGAAGAATTGGGTTTTATGAACAGCATCCGTTTTATGAAGAAAATGTGTGACGATCTCTGAATGACTTTGTTCATCTAAAAGTTTATGCTGTGTCAAAAAAAAAAAAAAAAAAAAAGACAGGCTTTAGAAACTTGAAACTTTCTTGAGTTTTGTTACTTTTGTGCAAAGAATTGCCCACATCACCCTTTCTGATACAAATTTAATTTATTCAAAAAATTAAAGTAAAAGTAGATGTGTAAATGTATCTCAGGTCAAAGCTCCATGTACTCTTAGGCGTAACCAGAGATATTTCTCAGGAAAAATCTTCCAATTTACAGGGATTTTTTAATGAAAGTTTTGAAGCTGTAACTCTCAAATTGAGTCATTAAAAACTGAAGTTAAACACTGACCGTTAATTTGACAAGTCAGCCATAACCAGGAGATACTAATTTAAATATAACATTCAGTTTCTTATTACCACTCCAGCATTTTAAGGGATTTATGTGTCTGAGATTTCAAGTTTTATACTTTAGGATCACTACATGTGTGACTTTTAAAGCCACTTGACCTTCAAAGCTACTTTGCCTCCAGACTGAAGATATCAATAAGAAAGTCTTCACCTCAGAGGTTGAGATTAAAATCTCATTTCTGGCATCAAAATAGATGACAATACAGGGGTAAAATCTTTAGTTTGTGATGTGATAATAGTAGGAATATGACTGTTATGTATATATTCCACTTCTTCCACTTGACACACCTCTTTTCATCCAAATTTGTTCTTTTTCAGCTCAGACAGCAATGCCAAACCATCCAACGAATGGTTCCTCACCTCAGGAATTACCGAAACATAAGAAAATGTGGTTTATAACATCAGAACATGCAAGAAAGTAGATAGTAGTATGATGTTCTAGAGGGCTAGAAGAAATACTTCCTCTGTTTCTTTACCTGGGAGCATTTTCCTTATCTCCCACACCATTTTATTAAAGGAACAACAGAAAACCCACACATTCATGGTAGCGTATGACACACAAGACATGATGCAATTAAATTTCATTGCTGTTGCAAAGTGTATAGAAAGTAACTTTTTCTGTCTCATATAATGCTGATTGTCCTGCGTGTAAGCTGAAAAATGATCAGCAGGGGATTACAGTAACTGAAGAAACACAAAGAACCTGTACCTTGGAGCTTTCAGTAAGAGAGAAAAGGAAATGGAAAGGAGGGATTTGTAACAGTGTCATAGGATATGATAAATTCTTTGCTATCACCACACTAATGCTGTCAAGCAAAATTCCAGGTTTCATTCCCACTGTGCAATGCAGTGTTCAACATCCTTTTCTCATTATATTAAATTCTCCATATTTTCAGTTTGAAACCCTGTTGCTTCATAGCTGATAGGTTTGTATTTTATTGATTATTATAATTTCATTATTGATATTCTTTGTCTTTCCCCACATTCCCAATCTCCATTTAAATAAATTTGTTGAATCACATTTTTACTATATTTGGAAGGAGTAAATACTTGTACCTTACAGTCTTGTACTTTGTTTTGCCTACTGCACTGTGAGAAACATAAGTTTTTGAAGGGCAACACAAAGGAAACAGACATAAAGTGAAGTCCGTGCTGTTCTTTACAATCTTTTAATATCAAGCAGACACATTTACAGATAACGAGTAATTGCTGAAAACTAAATACAACCATTTGGTATTTACAGTAAATAGCAATTTCATTTTAAAGTAGATGATGAAGTTCTGCCTGATGCCTACATTTGCTTAATGCCTGAAGGAAGTTTCAATGAACCTTTCAGTGTTAATAACATAGTATAACTTTGTGTAAACTTTTTCTTCTGCCTATCTATTTACTAAAACCAAGTTAAGACAAAATTTTTCTGTGTAAAACTTTCATCAGATTTTCATCCATTTAGGAGAGTACGTACTTGTGTTAATTTTAATGTTTCCATCTGACAAAGTATCTGTTTTCACAAACATGACCTTTCTCTGTGCTGATGTACTTTCCCTCTTCCTTCTCCATGTGGGTTCTTCTTCTTAAACTCACTAACAGAGATCATATTCATCATCATTCTTTACTCCCCTTTAAGTTAATTTGAAATTATGACACATGTTTAGCAGGGCAATGTTTCATTAAGAACATGAATAAGTGAAATCTTTCAATTTTTTTTTTCACATACTAGGAAGCTGAGTATTGACGTAAGTCCATACATTCAATTTTTTAACATCTGTTTATTGGCTTAGAATCATAGAAGAGTTCTGGCTGCTCTATAGGTGTGTGTTTACACCTCATGTTCTGAAAAGCCTGCAATTAAAAAAAAGTCTTATGTTTCAGTCCTCCAAAACAGAATCAAACTTTATTCTTCCTTGACTTAGAATAAACCCCTAAAAACTGCAAGTCTTCTTGCAAAATCATTAACACACATTATCAAAAGTGGGGTATGTAGGTACTAGTAAGATGATTCATGGCAACACAATCCTTATTACACCAGTATGGCCCCATAATTGATTTAGTTAATGGCACCATCTGCTCATATCTGGTGTTTTCTTTCCAGTTAGAGTGACACATCATACATTCAGTTTTGTAAGTTTAGCCATGTTTTCCATCTTCTGTCCCACCGTTTGTTCTGAATTACCTTTTTCTGTTTGCATCCATTATTTTAATAACCTCTTGCTTTTGAGGAAATAACAGTTTTAGGAGAGTTAGTTTGGCTCACAGAACTCCTTGTCTTTGAAAGTCAAAAGTGATTCTCTTGTGGTGACAAAATTCTGTTGCTTAATGCAGAAACCACCTAGTATTGTCTTCAGTTGTAACCCTATGATATGACAGGCCTCAAGAAAAATACTTTAACTTGACAGTAGTAATTTTCCCTATCCTGCCAAAACACTAGGAATGGAAGAAAAGGAAAAAAAAAAAAAAAAAAAAAGAAAAGGGGAATAGAAAATTGCAGCCTATTTCACATGGTGGGCATATAATCACAGGTAGTACATCAACTTCAGCCAGAGCTGACAGTAGTATCTAAACAATAAGTTATGCATCTGGGAATATGTTATTGAATGGTTTTTCACATCTTGGAGTGAACACATTACTTGAAAATTACCTCAGTGAAATTACAGTTTCTTTCCAATATGGTCTTCTCTGGCCTCTAATTCAAGGACAAACTGTTAGAAGCAACCACAAGCAGTCATATGTTTACATGCCAAATCCACCTTATTGAGTCCCATCTCTATGTTATTTTCTCATGAACACCAATACAACTGGGGCATTTTTTTCCTTTTTGGCTACAAATATGTTGGTGCAAGCAGTTAACAGTGTCCTGATGGACAAGAGCCAAAAAGGTCTGAGCAAACTCTGTACATACTGTTGATTCTTTTTTCCTTAGAAATTACATAAAAAGTAATTTGTCTCCTGTGTTTGAATTTCTACCAAATAGGTTCTTTAACTCATCTGTAGAATACAGACATAATTATTATCAAAATTATTTTGACCTTCTTAGTCTTATATCCTCAAAAGAATTATGATTTACAACATTTGAATTTATGAAAACAGAAAATCACCAAGTCAAACATATAAAAGACATTTGCTTTGTACTTTTAATTCCTTGTTTGTCACATATTCCTTTGGTGTTTGAAATAATATTTGAAACTTAGGATACAGTAATATATCTGAAACAGATCTGTTTCCAGATACACTTCAACTATAAAGTCCTTGCTGTGGGCCTGTTTCACATATGTGCATATGCCATACTGAGAAGGGCATGTTAATTATATCCTGATAAAGGGAGCCCATAAAAGATAGGTCAAGTGTATTTTTGAAAAATGGCATATAGCTATTAATTTCATTATTTGCAAATGTATTCATGCAGTATATTCCAAAAGAACTGAGGAAAGAAAAACTTCCCTCATGTCCTAATAGACAAGAATACTTTCTTGGACAACACTCTGATTTTAAAGGGACCTGTTAAACATAAGCTATTCACCAATCTGTGTGCCATAATTTCTGCAATGACACATCAGTACCATAATGACAGTCAAGGTCCATATAAATTACTGAATTCAATTTTAAACCTTGCTCTGGCATTTTATTACAGGTGGTTTTGTCATTACTATTATGTCATCCATGATGCATGTATCTATGTCTATATATATCTTCTACCTCCTGTCTTTATAACAGCACTATTGGAATATCAACATCCATTCACAGTGTTAAACTTTTTGCATGACATAAAAGCACACAAGGTTGTGCAAGGATATTTCTAGGGCTTGGTTTAAGAAGACTCAGAACTTGGGGACATACCAAAGTTGAGTATGAGTGGCCAGAAAAGGCCTTAACTCTGTGTGAACACTACTCAGCAACAACTGGGTTATCAACACTGTTGCCAGAATAAGCCCAAAACACTGCCCCATACTATCCACAATGAAGAAAATTAACTCTATCGCAGCCAAAATCAGCACACCAAGGCAAGCACTCAATACACCAGGGGTAGACTGATGCCCAGCAGTTCCTGAGCAGAACATGTCTAACACTCCTAAAGTCCTCTCTTTTTCTTTTTATTGCTGAACATGACATTATAGGGTACCAAATATCTTTGTAGATAGTTCAGGTAATTTCTTGTCTTTATTCCCTCCCAGCCTAGTCACTGTGAAAGTTCTCATATGAGATGCATATGAGAAACATAATCATATGAGAAACATAATCATAGAACTACAGAATCATTAAAGCTGGAAAAAGTTGGAAAAGACCTCCAAGATCATTGAGGCCAGCCTTGACCAAACAACATCATGTCAACTAAACCATAGCACTAAGTGCCACATCCAATCATTTCTTGAACTCTTTCAGGGATAGTCACTCTATCACTTCCCTGGGCAGGCCGTTCCAATGCTTGACAACTGTATCAGTGAACAAATTCTTTCTAATGTGCAACCTGAACAGTCCCTGGTTCAGCTTGAGGCCATTGCCTCTTGTCCTGTTGCTAGTTGCCCAGAATAAGAGGCCGATCCCCACCTGGCTACAACCTCCTTTCATCTAGTTGTAGAAAACAAAAGGTGTTCCCTAAGACTCCTTTTCACCAAGGTAAACAGCCCCAGTTCTGTCAGCTGTTTCTCATATATATTATTCTCTAAACCCTTCACCAGCTTTGTTACCCTTCTCTGGACATGCTCCAGCACCTCAATGTCTTTTTTGTAGCAAGGGGCCTGGAACTAAACATAGCACTCAAAGTGTGGCCTCACCAGTGCTGAGTACAGTGGAACAATCATAGCCCTAGTCCTTCCAGCAACACTGTTTGTGATATGAGCCACAGTGCCACTCACCTTCTTGGCCACCTGGACACACTGCTGGATCATGTTTACATGGCTGTCAGCTAGCATCCCCAGTTGTTTTTCCACTGGGGCACTTACCAGCCACTCTTTCCCCAGGTTGTAGCACTACATGGGACTATTGCGGCCAAAGTGTAGGACACAGCACTTGATCTTGTTGAACCTCATAACCTTGGCCTCAGCCCATTGATCCACCCCTCCAGATCCCTCTGCAGATACTTCCTATCTTCCAGCAGATCAACACTACTGCCCAACTTAATTGAGAGCGCGGAAGTTGTTGATGCTTTGCACACACGTTCCACAGTGTAATCTGCACTGTTTTGGTAAAAAATCTAAAACATGGTACTTAATGAGCTGCTATGAAAAGAATTAACTCTGTCAGAGGGAGACCCAGTAGACCAGCTTAGCAATTAGTTCTTAGTACATGGTTTTCATCTAATTCCCCTGTACTTAATAGTATTTGTTCAATTTCTACAAATTCAGTAGTAAGAGTAATCCACTCCTGTTCAATAAATTCCTATTAGTTCAATTCACAGTCTCCAACAATGTCATGGAACTTGTTTGTTCATTGGAGTTTGCTGCTTTACCATATTCTGTCTGTATATTTGTTCTTTTCTGTATTTAATTTTATTAGGAAATACTGACTGCAATTTAGGATGAACATAGAGACTGCATGAGAAATTGATGGTTAATGTTAGGATTGTCACCTGCTGTCTACATTGAACTCATGACAGGACATAGGTTTTGGCCACAAATTTGCGATACTTGGTCTCAGAGCTTGAGTTTTTAATGAAGGCTCTGTGGACCTTTCTGTAAGTGATTAGTCAGAATACCTGACACAACCTGATAACCAGATGGTAAGAGCAAATACGAAGACAGTGAGCAATTGAGATATTAACATAGGGCAAGAGTTCTGAAAGAAGATTACATAAGCTATATATTAATTAGGGTAGAAGTGATTAGCAGAGCACAATGATTAAGTGACATAATTTTGAAGGGCATATAGAATGCAGATGCCCTGAAATTATTTGACAGAGTAATGGGCTGAAAAACAAAGGGCATGAACCAAAGCTAAGAAAAGACTGGTCAGCAAGGGACTTCAGGAAAAATTTATTCACACAGAAGGTAATTAATGTGTAGCACTACAAGCTATTAGGTGGGGAAAAACTAACCCTCAAATGCTAAACATATCTGAAAGCAGATAGATAAGTGCATGCGCTGGATAGACTAATTCTGTGTATTATCTCTTCCACCAGAATGACAAAGGTAAAGCATTACTGAAATTAGTAGGATAATATATGAAGTTGTTTCACTAAGGCAGTGTTAAACACTAAAGGCAAGCACAATAAGTTTGGCAGTATAGTTCTCCACCAAAAAAAGCAATAAAACAAACCCAAAAAACACATCACAGAACAAAATATTTTAAGCTAAATGTTTCTTTCTGGTTTTACTTCTAACAAAAAAATAACAGTTTTGGAAGTATCTCCCATGGAAGTTGTGTCTCCATAATAAGGGAACAACACAGGGCTTCTTAAAAGCCACAATTCTTCCTGGGAAGCCAAGACCAGGAACTTTAAAACCCAGAAGTTTCTCCCTGTAGCTTTTTAGCTGAATTTCCTGCTCTCAGATCCAGTCATGGGGCAGACTGAGCATGTATTCAAGAGAAGATATGCATAATATATTTTACCAACATACCAGCAGCAACTGAGCACTCAGAAAAAAATAGGCTATGTTCTAGCCCACATGGCTCTCCAGCACTGAGCATAACAATGTTCCTTCATCCACTCGACACAGAAGCCTCAGAAAAGTTCTTTTGCCTTTTACCACTTCTACTTACCCCTGCACTGAACACCCAAACCAAAACTACCCTCCACCACCCTGCATCCAACTTTTTTATCTTTACCGTCCACCAATCTAAACTAACACCCCACTCACTCCACCTTTTTTCTTTTTTACCTGCAGCATATGCTGCAAACACCTCGAGACTTCCACTCCCACTCCACTAGCAAGAGTTAGGTTCTCCCAGAGCAGCACCAATTGGCACTTTGTGAGCACATTTCTGGACACCCCATGCCAGCACTGATATGCTATTCTGAAATGCCCCCAAAAATCCAAGTGGCTGTGTACAGCTGGTAGGGACCAGCTGCTGCAGAGCAGCTGATACCAGAACGACATCACCCTGCTCCTGGGAAGTTTCAGTTTAGGTAGCCCAATCTGCTCTTATATAACAGCCAATTATTGGGCGTGGAATTATCAGTCACTAGTTTTCCACTGCATGAAAGCCTTCTGTATGTGAGAGCTGCATCCACGGTATGCAGTGACACAGACTGATGCCTGACTGTGAGTTCTCACTGCTTCCCTCTGAGGTTCCTGCAGCTCCCGAGCAAAGACAGGACAAGGAAGACGGCACTGGAAGTAGCTTACGTATATGCACAGAAGCACGTACACTAAATACAGCTGTCTTAGAGCTTAGTTCAGAAGTGTATCAGAACATCAGCTAAGATATTCAACAGCTTCAACTTTCACAGGTGGAGACTGGAGTAACTTCAAAATATGCAGGGGCAGGGGAGTAAGCAAAAGAATCATGTATGTAGGTTGAGCAATAGATTGCCAGAAATCAAAAGCATTAGCCTTTATTCTCCTGAAGATGAATTTATGTGCTAAAAAAGGTATTTATTCGCATCAGCTGTTTTATGAACAATATCTAAATAACATAATGTCATGCAAATTTAAATTTCATATTGTTCCACTTTGATTTAGCTTCCCTCCCCACTCAAAAGAAAACAAGCGAAAACAAACTGTCAAGATTGGATTTTGAATATTTAAAATTTCAAAGTGCTTCTACAAGGTCTGAATCTCTACAATACAATTAATATCATTTATGGAACTGTATCCTAAAATCTGGTTTTTATGAAAAATTTTGTTTTCTGTACTCTCATAGAACATGTTTAAGCTGAATTCAACTGATCTAAAATTAACAGAAATAATTTTTCAAGTCAAATGGCTATGTAAATATTTCAAAATTAGCACTTTTAATTAGGCTAATGGAACTTAAGTAATTTCCACATTTCATATCTCTGTTATCTTGACATAATAAGGGAATATAGATCATTCTATAAAAAGCTTTTGAAGAGATTTATATACTAAGAAGCCAAAATGAGCCATTATCCAACTCAAATGATTGTCCTTTATTACATTTAAATCATCAGTCAGGATGATCTACGAGTTTGAAACCTGGATCGTCTCCAGACTGATATGGAGTTCAGCTTAAGAGTAACAGAACTGATGTTGCAGTATAAATGCAGGGAAAAGGAAGTATGGAATTCAATTTACAAATTGTAGTTTCTTCCTGGTTATCCTGTTCCCAAATAACCTGAAGAAAAAGAACACAACTGACCTCAAAACGGATTTGTGGATGTGGAGTTTATGCCTAAGAAGCTCATTTTAAGACAGGAATAGGTCTTTATCCAGACAGCTCATACCAGCAGTAAATAGCGTAGATAAATGCCCATATGTGAAAGAAGAGACTGGTGATACTGACCTTCTTTGTATGGCTCTACAAAGGAAGAGTGATATCAGGGAGGTAACAGCTTATTTGACAAGTGCTTTGTCTGAGCATAGAGCTGTAAAATAATTTTTAACAATCCCAAAGGCTAAAGCAGCCAGGAAATTGTGTTCATATACTCTTGGTTCCTTTTCATGTAAAGTTCTCAAAAATTCAAATTTCCATATATTTTTGAATCCTGTTTTGGCAGAAATTCTAAATATGATAGAAATTTATCACTAGAAAATGATTGTTACAGGTATAAGCACCCTTTGTAATTCCTATGGCAGTTCATCAACCAGTAATATGACAAAAAGAAATTCTGTGTCAGTGAGGAAAATGTTTGCTCTCCTTTTTTAGACTGGAAAGCACACAGAAATCTGAATTCTTGTTGTATCCCAAATGCAAGGGTATATCAGGAGGAGGTGGGAAGGTAAGAAGAGGGGAAATAGGGAATTAACATATTTATTTCAACATCATTACAGCAATTCTAATACAAAATAAGAATAATTCCTATAAATTATTACCATTGTTTCTTCTCTTCCCATTGCTCATTCTGCAAGGTACCAAGCAGACAGTGTGGATATCAGGAATGATTTCCATCCTGTTACATTCCTCACAGGATATTACTGTGAGATGTGCTGACTCCTACCAGCATAGTTAAACATTTCCTGGTCCCCAATCTGGACTCTGGCTGCTAGAGACTTGGCAGAACAAAACTTTGAGTAGAATTTCTTTACTGATTGAATTAAAATGAGACAGACACTGAGCAAATCCTTCAGTTCAGATATTTCTTGTAAAAGTAACCTGGGCATAGGAACAGTCCCAGGCTGCATAGCCAGGAGAATGAAAGAACTATTTGCCCCTGCCTGCACTAACATATTAACATACCATAGACTTCTCTTTCTCCAAAGCTACTTCACACATCTGAGGGTAGAAGACAGACCCATAAAGGTATCAAATTTTTCTTCCCTCTACTAATCATCCAGCCTGTGCCTTTCCCAGCATCTTTCTACCCTTAATGCTGTTGCATTTTACTTGGAAAGGAAAAAGGTAACTTTCAGTTTCCTAAAAAAGACTGCCCTGACACATCTAAAATTGTTTTTCCTTTAACATTTGTAATAGTTTCACTCTAGGTCAATATTGCTCAGAAAACACAAATCTCTTCTATAGTTGGGAGTCTGCATACTGGAAAAATATTATGTAAAAAATTAATTAATTAATTAAACAAAAATATTAAATACAGCTTTGTTTATCTACAGATGGGAAGCCACAGCCTGAAGGAGGTGTCATATCATTTATTCACATAACTGATTTGTCTCCTTTCTTCCAGTTACATTACTGTTAATAATAATCTTATTACACAAGTGTAATTACTTTATTCTTAAGCATTCATTTTCAAACAGTTAATTTTTTTAATCCAATGAATTGTCCTCAGAAGTATAATAATTTTATACCTACACTATATGAATTCAGACTCTGATGTTCAGACTTGGCTTGTGACCATATTGGCTCATTCTAATACAAACAGAACTCCTGGTTAAATATATTTCACTAAAAAGACAAATTAGAAAACAAATATAAGCACCTAAATACTCTTAGGCAGATAATGTGACTGTTGGAGATGGTCCTGTGCAGGGCCAGGAGTTTGACACAATGATCCCTGTGGGTCCCTTCCAACTCAGCATAATCTGTGGTTCTGTCAAATGTACATGTACAGGAACTTTGCTATAATATGAACATTAACCAAGAGGGGGGAGATTAGATAACCAAGTAGAAACTAAGTCAGATTTAAAATATGATTCTAGAAATTATTTATTACATTGCTCCTTTTGTCTAACTCACCATCAGAGTGAAAAATCCTAGGGGAAAAAAAAGCTCTAACATGACTACTCCGAGTACTGAGCCCAGAGGTGATTTAAGGGTGCTAATCACCTCAGAATCTATTCCTAGGTTCACTCAAGTTTCTCAGTTACATTGACCTTCCCTTCAGTTTACTGTGCTAAGAATTATTTAAGAATAACAATTTGCTGCATAACTGAACTAATTAAGCTTTGTCATATGTCAGTAGCCAAGCAACCACAAGAATTTATGCACATATATATGTAAGAATACACATACATACACATATATATTCTATAGAGAAAAATATAAATCAGTGGAAAATAAAAAATACTGCAGGCTTAGGAATTAAACAAAAACCTACTCTTAGATTCCTCTATGTATGTACATGCAATAATCAAACAAATACAGTTGTCATCAGCTTAGTTTCTTAATGAAACAAGTGTTAGACAATTGACTTTCAAAACTTTGGTCCCCCATCCCCTAAACAATTTTTAAACTTATTAACAATATCAGAGTTTATCAAAAGGGCAACTGGCTGTACTACAACTGGCAGACAGGTATTTAGTAACGTCAGTGGAGGAAGCAAAGTGCCCTGATCAAGATTGCTTGAATTGCCTCACAACCTGCAGATCTAATCAGCTGCATGCAATTCTGGCCAGCAGATGCAGCAGTAGATAGGGGCCAGTGGGCCAGCCAAAAGCAGAGGAAATAACAGTGGTCTTGTTAAGTTACATGGAGAACAGAAGGCAGAGATATGGAATGAAGGTCTGTCCCATTAGTAAAGCAATGCTGGAAGGGATGACAAAAAGGTTTCAGTATAAATAAGGAACTGAGGAAAACAGAGCTTTTTAGAGCAGGAAATGACACTTGTATTTAGGGCACACAGGAAGAAACTTAGTGTATTTTAGCAGAGTAAGAGAGACCCAGACAACCTACTGAAGTCTCTTCCTACTCGAAATAGTCTATTAATCTAGGGGAGGAAGAATCCAGTGTACAAAACACACTGTTCCATCATCAATGTGACTTCAGTGCTCCCCCAAAAATTTTTTCACCTAAATTCTATTTTTTCAGATCCCATTAGAAGATTCATGCCTTATTCCATGCCCATGCAGTACCAAGGTGCTTAGTACCAAACTTTTTAAGGTTTTTTAACTTTCTGTGAAAAACATCTATTTCCCAAAATGTCATTGGTATTTCTGTAGCAGTAATCTCTAGTCCTAATTTGAGTACATTATTATATGATAGTCAGAAGCCTAATTTCTCTACATGCTGCTGGCTTCAGACCTTATTAGACCTAGAGTTACTGGTAAAGAAGACCTAATGACTTTGCAGCGTCATTTTAGTCCCTGTCGGAGGATTTGAATTTCCCTTTTGAAGATCATTACATCCTCATGATTCCTACTGACAGGTGCTCTACTTGAGGCAAGAGAGTGTGCTTAATGCTTTATTGAGAATTATAAAAAGTATACTTGCAAATACTTTTCAAATTTTTTTCTGTTATTTCAGCTTGTGCTGGCAGGCAAAAGGTATGACCACTTTCTAACTACAAAGCAGGCTGTTCTGCTAGCTGAACAGAAAGACATTTGTGATCCTTAAGGATGAAAAAGTGGTAAGTTATAATTTCTGTCCCTAAGGTCTTGTAACTGATTGATGTGATCTCCATTTAAAAATCCTCAGACTTAGATGAACACAAAACTACCTAAAATTAACTCCTGCTCCAACAGCTCCAGTCTGGCTTTGCAATTGCGATTTGAAGGTGTTGGTTTGTGTTCCCTCCTTTAGCAGAAGACTGTGTCTCTATTTGCCAGTGAAGAAATTTCTCTGTCTGGTCCGCCTGATCTGTACATGTCCCACACAGCAGAGTACTGCAGGAATCTTTGCATACTGGCTGTGATATTTTTAAAGTTAACGTAAATACAATAGTATATAAGTACTGTACATGGACAGGTCTACACAGGATGAGGGCCAGGCTCGGATGAAGCATAATGGAAATAAATATTCCACACAGAAAAAGTAAAACAGGCACTGACAAAATAAAACTGCATACCAAGATTACATGAAGGCTGCTTATTACAAAACTTTGAAAAGTTCATAACAGAGAATAGAAACATATGGCTATCATTAAACAAGATCTATAACAATAGTACATGAATTTCTGTCAGGAGTGGAGGGTCTTGAGGTCCTCATTGGTGTTTGACCTCAAGTTAGGTGTTAATAGTGGGCGCAAAGGTTACTCTCTTTGAGGAATACATCATTCAACAGTTTACACAACCCTGTACCTTCCAATTAATCTTCCAGAAAGAGAAATTAGGAATACAAAATTGTTATTCAGCAATATTTATATTGATTTCTGCTTTTAAGAACAGAGAACAAACAATATTCCTAAGAACTTAGGTGAAAATTAATTTGCCTCAATAATTGAAGGTTTAAGATGTTTTGAAGTTTCATAAACCATGGAAGGGCCCCTTGGGAGTGTCATTTGCTCAATGGGAAACATAAATCAGCTCCTGAGATAAACCTTTTGAAATTGGTGTGGGGTTTATTTGTGGGGGGTTTTTTGTAGCTGTGCAATGTAGAAAGTTGTTAGATTTACTTTTGTAGACAACATAAGCATAGGGCTCTTAAGGACAGTGTTTTAATCTATTTTAGAGAAGACCAAACTTAAGTGCACTTCAATTAATAACCAGAGTGTTTAAAAAGTTTTTTATAAACTGAAAATCCACCATAAATAAGTCTTTAACATAATGTATCTTTAAATTTGCCTTTAGTTTAAGTAAACTATTTGCTCCTTCGCAAGTTGTTGGACACAGTGTTTCACTGAGGCCTTTAATATAATCACTGACATTTCCTGAGTGGATACTTGGCTAAGGTTAAGAAGAATTTGAGATATAAAGAATTATGTGAGTTAATGTTTGATCCAAGTAGGAAAGTTTGACAGGAAAAAGATATCCTCTTAGGAAACAATATTTCCTATATCTGCATTTCCTCTATTTTACATCAGGCCGAAAAACTAATGTTTTAAAAATAAAATTCTTGTCTTTCCCAAAAATAAGTAGCTGACCTAAAGCTACTTATATTCTCGGTGTTCAACAAGTATACCAGATACATGGATTCAGTTTAAGCAGGTGCTGTAGGAACCATTCCATTTTCTTTTCCATATAAACAGGAATTAATAAGTTAGTTAAATCTATTTCTTACCTGAAGATTACCTTGTAGGACTGAGAGCTGGAGCTAGTTTTGGTTTTTTTGGTTTTTTTTTTTTGTTTTTTTTTTTTTTTTAATATCCTTTAGATGTTATTATTAATTTTATTCATCAAATTATCTTATTTCTTTTGAACAATTCCAATTTGTCCAACTGAAGTGTTTACTAGCACAAAGAAAGACTTCAAAGCTTACATCTTGACAAAAGTGTCGTACTTCTTGCTCTTTATTTTAACATAAAAGCTTTCTAATTCTAAGGATGTCAGTATTTAATATAAACTGTAAAATATTAAAATGCATTTTAATCAAGATTACAATGAACACTTCTCGGTGCCCAGGTTTATTCTAAAGATAATTGCAAGTCTATTAGAAACAGAAAAACTTTATTCCAGACACCAACATGCTGTACAAGGGTTTTTTTTGATAATTAGGAGAACTGGAATTTTCTAGTCTTTTTGTGTGCTCAGCTGCTTATGTTGTATGGTTTCCCAAAGCTCTTTAGCTTTTAGGCTGTTGCAGCTATTGATATTGTACGTTTTTTACAACTTTGATTGCCTTATTAGCAATGTAGTTTTGCCATTAGTCACAGATTATGTTAATCTAAATTTCAGTTTTAAAATCTTTTTAAGCTACAGGAGATTTAAAACAAAAACAAAATCTCAGTTCTATTAAAGTCTAGATCCTAATATTATACATGGAAAACACAGCCCAGATTTAGCCCCAAGAGTCCACCAGCAAGTCCCAAGAAGAATTAAGCTTCTCAAAATATTAATCCAAAACAATCAGCAGAAGAAGAAGAGTCCAGTCTGAAGTCAGATATGTTCTGCCAGGATCTGCTCACAGCAGGCCAGGCACAAACACTGACTCTCAGCCCTTCCTGAGGCTGAAGTGGCTGATGCCCTCTTCTATGTGGGATATGCAGCCCTGAAACTTTTTTCTATAGTAAATATCTTTTTCTGAGCAAAGAAATTAAAAAAAAGGATTTTCTCTTTCTATAGAAACAGAGTTGTTGCCTGTGACTTATAAAACAACAAGTAAAAACACCTCAAGGACTACAAGCTTTTTCCTAGACTAAAGGAATTTGAAGATATGGTTTTTAAAGCAGATGGCTTAACCAAGAAACTATAGCCTATTTACTTTGAAGCCTTTTTCAGTTGAAGCTTTGATGATATATAGATAGAATTAAGAAAGCTATTAGAAGAAAAAAAAAACAAACACAAGAGATCAAGAGGAAAGGTATTTTGTAAACTCAGGAGTTAGAGTAGTCGCTTGGAATGAACTACTGCTGGGTACCAGTCAGTCCCTGCTCTCAATAATGCATTCAAATTGTATTCAGGGATTTTTTCACATACAAATAATTCTGAAGTAGGAATCCAAATCCATTGTACTGAGAGTGGTGAGCACATCACACACCTTTTGGTGCACAAACAAGGTGTTAGCAGTAAGAATGCGATTACTCCATGAGGGGGGCAACCCTGGGGTGACTCCAAAGCAGGCAACACCCTTGTTGATCCAGGCACCCTCCTGCAGAACACAAGCCAGGCATTGATGACAGGGACCATCAACAGCCCCAGATCCCTGCAGCAGAAGATCCAGAGTCCCCTCAGGGGGTCAAGTATGGAGCAGCCAGAGATGGGTTCTCACAAATCTACCGCATAGGCCCAAGTTGTACACCTGGGAGAGGGGCCAGGAAGAAGGCACAGCTAGAACATAGCTCATGAAGGGATTAAGGCACCCAGGTTAAGTTGAAATGGGGTTCCTGGACCCATGAAGAGCTGTAGAGGGAGATAATGACCTCAGGACACTGGCACAAAGAATCCATCAAGCTTCGATAGCAAAACCAGGTTTAGGCTACACCATAACTTTCAGAACAGCAGTGGCCTTGAGTATTGAAATATTCTCCTCTATTTACCATAGGTCTGGGACTGAGATGCTATATCATTGTGTATCCAGCTGATGAAAGAGAATTACAGTGGATGTGTCTTCATTTGCATGTATCCAACCCACATTTTTGTCAGATTTGCAGCAGAGTTCAGAATATTGAATTGAGTTGGTTAGCTGTTGAGGTTCTACTTACCTTGTAGGTAACATTCTGCTCTCAGACTAAAAAAAAACAAACTAACAAAACAAAACCAGAACAGTGAGAATAAAGAACAACATTTCACGTTCAATTTTCTTCAGTTACCAAAATAACAACGAACAATCCTGATGCTAATTCCCAGTGATAGGGATTTTGGGGCAATTATGTCATTGCAATGATTAATTTCACAGTGAACATTGTATTCAGCCTCTCTAATCCTCCCACTGAGTAGCTTGATCTCCCAGCTTGGTCTAATTAGACAAAAAGTTTCAGGATTATATTACGGCCAAACAGAAGACACTTGCAGACAAATGAGGTCAACAAATAACACGTGGACAGCAGTGGAAGTGGAGGAATGATCATGTCTTGAACAAGGAAAGAGCGCGGCCTTTGGGGATGCTAAAGAAAAAACTAAACATGCTCTTGAGCTCTTGCCAAATCTACAAACATTGAGCAAAGAAAACAAAATCAAACGAGGTTAAAAATTCTAAACAATCTCCTTGCACACATTTAGGTAAGTATAGTCCTGGTTACTGTTATAGCTGAAATGAAATGGTTTTTTGCAAAAGCCACATTTTTAATGTGTAGTCACTAGGCATTCCAAAGTGGAGTTTACTCTTCTGGGGATATGCAAGGCTATTTTCCTTAACTACTCAAGCTACTCTGCCTACCACAAGCCTACTTCTGCTCTATTGAAGTCAATAAAAAGGCTCATATTGATTCCAACAAGCATGGGATCAGATCCAATGCCAACATCATCCAGGAGGTAGAAACGAAGATAACAGCTGAATATTGAAACAGCATGATGAATACCTATCAGTTTTAGCACTGCCTTTATATATAATTCCAAAAAGAATAACAGGAAAGTGCTTCTATTTTACTGAAATATCCATCAGAAATAATAGATGTTTCATCAATGCGTAAAAATACCACGGGAAGATTACTTTGCTTTGTGCATTGTTGATGTGAAAAAAGATAGCAGATCCATAAACTTCTTTATTTATTCAAATTGTATAAGGAACTCTAATAAACCAGACATATAATGGAACAAAGATATGTGCATACAAAAACTGCTTTTCTTTGCATAAGCCCAGTCCAAGAAATTCTGTATTTTTGTTACATTTAAAGTTTTTGTCAATAGCTAGATATCAGAAAATTAAGTAATTTCAAAATGTTCACCACAGATAACTGTTCATATATGTGAAGCCAATTAGCCTAGACTAATTCTCAAGGAATTACTTTAAAAGTGTTTGTGTTACTGAACTATAACAAAAGAAAGCCAGAATGCACCAACGTTTGTTTTGTTTATTGAATAAAGAAACTACATCTGTCTACAGGTAAAGACAAAGACTGATATAGATCAAATATAATAGCTAGGCTGAGATGCAAAGTAATAAACAGTATCTTTTCTTATAGAGGTTCTGATTTTTCTACAGATTCCTCCTGTTTTCAGCTTCACCTAAAGCAAGTGGTAAAAAATAGTAAAATGACTTGAACAAAAGAAGGCATGAAGGATAATAAAGAAAGCTTTTCTGGTCTTCTTCTTCACTTTTCATTAAAATATTTGTCACTTCCACCTTCTGTAAAGACCTTTGTGTATAAGAAATTCAGCACTGTCAAAACCACCATTTCAAACTATAAATCCATTTTAGGCAGCACATATTTCTAAACTATTGGTACTGTCTACTGAAATTTTAATACAGCTTCTTCTATGTTGTGCACAACACTCATGCACTAAAAAGAAAGCTGATTCTTTTATTTGTATCCCATAAGGATAGCTTTAATTTGTTATATTTCGGTAAATGTTATTGAAATCAATGCAGAGTATGTAACAAAAATACAAGAAACATCATAAATATGAATTTACTTTTATTTTACATATTCTGGTATCAATATCAATAGCCTGTCTGATAATAATTGAAATCCCTGACAAATGGCTTCTGTAGAATTGTGTTGATTTGAGGTTGGCAAGCTAACATTATATCTTCACTGTTTGGTTTCCTTCCCTTGGGAAGAAAAGGACAAATGGGGAAAGAGAGCATGCCTTGAAAGTCAAGAGGATCATCTGAACCCAGAAAATAACCCTATTAGTTAGGGCTATAGTGCTACGAGAGCATTCATGCTGTGCTCTTCTTGATAGGCTCTAGGCTCTGTTTCTGATCACACTGTGATTTCTTGTTACATATTAGGTAACATATAATGGTCTCAAAGAGATGTTTCAATATAGGAACACAGAATCTCATGTAGTAGAACAAAAACTCCCTTGAATATGTTTCAAGGCATAAATTAAAATCTTATTAAGCACAGCTTAATGTCAACTAGTGAATAAGACAGAAGTGCCTTAAGCAAAGACTGAGAAGTGCAATTAAAACTCAGGGTTTCGTTCTACTTTTACTTTGTAGTTCCTTTACCATTTCCTATGATATGATCACCATCATGACACTGGACATCCTTAGCCATCATGAAAGAATAGATGGGTTAAAGCTAGCTTAAGTTCACTACTTATTTCAAAACTCTTCTGTTAGTTTTAGTTTTTATATTCCATGTTCAGCTGAGCCACATATTCAATCCTCCCTTCCCCCTCCACTGCTGGTGTGGCTAACTCAGTGAGACATTCACACTCTTTTAATGGGTTCATTAAAACACTGACACCAGCAGTTAATCCACTCAATTGTGATGCAGTCAGATGATCCATCCAACCAGCTGTCTAAAACAAAGGCCACTCTTAGGTCCCCAGTGTGCTGAGATAAAGTTGGTGTCTGCAGCAGCTGTGGTCACACCATACATTATTTCCTGAGCATCAGGGCCACAACCCCCTTGCCCACTGCCTTTGAGCCTTCTTCCATTGTAGGCAATTATTTGTCATAGTGCTATGAATAGTGTGAGTATGTACAAACAAAATCAATTGTTTGAATTTACACCTTCCCTAATATTTCAGATTGAGAATTCCTATGTTGTTGTCACAATACTGAAATAATATTTCCTGCAGAAAACTATTTGTTGTTAATTCCTTTCCACAGAGAATTTCTCTGGATCTTGTATTTTTTGCCCTTCTACTTTCATTTGATAGGATGGTTTTTGTTCTGCCCCTGCCAGTGTCCTCAAAGCCCTTAGAAAAAGGAAGTAATCACAATGCTTATTTACCACAGACACTTGTGGTATAGATGCACTAGTCAGTTTTTCAGGTATTATTACTTTCTCCATAGCAAAGAATAGTGCTCTAAGACCCAAAGTTTTGGTACATGAACATACTCTACTGTTTGACACTCAGATACAAACTGTTCTTATATTCATTCTACCTCCATTCTACAGCTATCTTCAAACATCAGCTACACACTCTTTTGTGTGTGTTCTCCATTTGTTTTTGTTCTTTTTAATTATTTCACATATAGAAAAGATACAAAGTGGAAAGAGACCATCTTCTGTGACAAAACACTGATTGGAAGACACTGCAGTAATAATTGCAATACTCATTCAACATATGTGCAATTGTTATCAATGGCTGAGTTTTTTAAGATGCCAGAAAATCTGTATGAATAAATATTAGTTAATGAACTGGAGGATCGATAAAGAGACTTCACTTTTCTGTTTTACTGTGCTATTCTTGAGTCACAGTTTTTACTGAGCCCAAATAGCTGTGCTGTTAAACTATTGGGTATGTACGTCTACACTATTGATTTTGAAGTATGATCTATTTCCAATGATAATATGAAAGTATGTAAAGAACCTCACAGACAACATCTTCCTGACATTTAAAAGTCACTTGACAGTTACAATATTAATAAAAAGCTCTTTCATACTGTCTTCTAGTTTTTTGTTAAAAAACATTCCCAGAAATCTTATGTGCTTATCTGATTTTCCTGGCAGTTTTGGTGAGAAATTTCTACCAACATTTCCTCTCTAGTTTATACCATCCTATGGAATGAAGTAAAATTCAGAATTTTTTTTTATTATTACCTGTAGAATGTTTGCCATGAGAAGCAACTGCTAACAGTTACCAAACAGGACAAGTTTCCTGGAAATAGGTGACAAATATTAACTGCTCAATCAGCAGTGTGTGTCTCTGACATTTTATCTTTGCTCTAGTTCGGTTAATGCTTATAAATTGAGCCCCTAATTTATCTTCAGCCGAGCTTGAAAAAGCAGAGTTAAAGTTTTATTGCTTACTTTTGGTTTTATAAGCTTTGAAGTAAATTTCCTTTCCAAGATATTATCTCTTATCATTAGCTACCAGGACATCCCTTATCTTACTTTTTTGGATCAAGAAAAGAGATAAGGCAGTAATACATCTCTGCAGAAACTAACCAAACCCTCTCTCAAGAAAAGTTTATCTACATTTAACCTAATATCCACAACTAATATGTTTGTATTTTAGCTAAAGGTGACTTAGAAAAATATCTAATTGCAAGAACCCTAAAGTTTCTTGTTCTGTGTAATTACACACTGTATTTGCATATCCTGCAGAATGCTTCCTTCAGCTTTGACGTTATGCTGAGACAGCGGCTTGTACTTACAGACCTTTTTAGGATTTCCTTCCAGAACTCTCCAGAGACACATAGCAATTTTTCATATCACAAATAAAACCTATGAGGTTAATAACTCTTTCAAAATATTTCTAACACATCAATTATTAATTTTGCTTTTACATTCAGTGGTTTTCTACTGATTGTTTTATAGCTATATGTTGTTGTGGTAGAGAGGATGGGAGGAAGTGAAAGGTATATAAAACAAAGAAAAATCATTGGAAATACCTAAGCTGGAAGTCCTCATCTCTCTCATACATTTCATTCCAAATATTGATGTATCATCTTCAGAAAGGTAAATCTTTGAAAAGAAAATGAATGCAGGATAATATAAAATGCTTTAATGAAAGCTACAGTACTGACTGCTATTTTGCAATAAAGCAAAAGCTACTTTAAATATCAGATGAGTAAGTCACCACATGAAACCTCTGGTCACAGAAGAGTGTCTCATAAACTACGACTAGGACATTCCACTTTGTAGATAACATTTCTGAGTAGTCTCTTTGGTATTAAAAACTTTATCCACAGAACCAATGTATTTATTGTCACTTTCACTGCTATTCCAGAAAGTGAAATACTGGTCCTTGATCACTGTGCCTAAACCCACAGGAACAGCTGTGTTTCAACAATGGGCTATGACTCTTGTGTGTGAATTTCTCATTCTCAGCCATATCCAATATTTTTGTTTAGTTTAAATTAAAAAGAACATAGGAATACATAAAAACCAGTGGACTGTGGTTTGGTTTTGCCTTTTTTTCCCTTGAGAGTGAACCTTAATAAAAATTAAGGCCCATATGCTGCATCTTTGTAATCTCACTAACACTGAAGAGAATTTTATAGGACCATTATTCAAAATGTTTCTTTTTCTTTTTTTTAATGTAACATTTTATTTCCTTACTAGAAAAGTATTTTTTAAACAAAACTTGAAGTTTTAAGATAATAATTTTAAAAAAATTGGAAAATATTGCAAGGCATATTTCATTCCGAAGAGAAAAACATGCTGAAATAATTTTCTTTTTTCAGGGAAAATATGTGAGCTTTCACTGCTGATATTCAAGATATGGTAACATTTTATTTTATTAGTCTGTAAAAGAAAAAAAATAGTAGAAGAGAGCTTGAAAATGAAAGAAAAAGCACTTTACTTAAAATTTCTTCAAATAGAATTCATCACCAGATATGTGCAGTGAATGTAAACATGGATCAAGTTTAAAGAAGACATAGGCATAAAATGAAAGACACTTGTCTAACTTATGTCAGAGGCCCAACACAACTATGAATGCATGTGGGAGAAGAAAAAACATACAGACAGAGGGCTGAAGGTTCCTTATGATGTTTCCTATTATAAATTGTGGAGGAGTAGAAAGACATGCAGTGTATTGAAACTCCAGGGATCTGCAAGTAACACGTCTCCTAGAAGCCCCTCAGCTAGAAAAGTTCTAAACAACCCCTTTATATGGTTGTCCTAAAAAACAGTATACTTGAAATTTTAAATGAGAAGCTGATACTGAAGTGTCTGTGCTCTGACAGCTGCTAAGCAGAGAATAACTTTTATTTTGCTTTCTATCTTCTGAAGACATTTTAGACGTTTTCTCCAGTCAAGGTGAGAGTGCTGGTAATCATTCATACCAGTTCCAACTCAGCTGATGTAAAGGCAACACTCTTATCAATTGCACACTATAAATGATTATCCAAACTATGCAAAACAACAAAAACACTAACACAGTCTTGAGAAACCCAGAAAAATACCTCTGTCTTCATCACAATAGTCAAGCCTTGAACTGTCATTTTGTACAGCTTACAAATAGGATGCCAAAAATATAGGTAATAAAATAAAGATAAAATAGTGTTCAGTGGCAGTGAAATCTTGAGTGAGTTTTTAACAACGTTCTGACATATGTGATTAAGGAGACAAGGAACCATAGAATCATAAAATGTTTTGGTTGGAAGGAACCTTAAAGATCATGTAGTTCCAAGCCCTCTGACATGGGCAGATATGCCAGTCACTAGACTAGGTTGCTCAGGGCCTCATCCAACCTGGTCCTGAATGCTACCAGGAATGGGGCATCCACAATCTCTCTGGACAACTATTCTAGACTTTCACCACCCTTTGAGTAAAACATTTCTTTCTAACATCTAATCTAAATCTGAACTCTTTCAGTTTAAGATCCTTGCCCCTTGTCCTGTCACTATCTATCTATAGAAAAATTGTCTTTCACTCCTTTTTATAAGCCCCCTTAAGGTACTAGACATATCCCCAAAGCCTTCTCTTCTCTCCTCTCTTCTCTCAGACCTCATGCTTACAAAAAAAAACCCAAAAAACTGGGTTAGGGTGTGGAACCTGGGGACAGACTTGGCTGGAGTGACCAGGAGAAGGCGGAGTTCAGTGTCCAGAGAAAAGGAAACATGCCAAAAAGAAGAACACAGCATTGTATTTCAAGTGAGCAAACTTGATTCTCATCAGAGATCTGCTTGGATGAATCTCTTGAGATACATCCCTGGAGGGAAGACAGGTCCAGAAAGGCTTGCTGACAAGAAACACTTGTCCCAACAAAACGAAAGTCAGACTAAAAACAGAAGACACCCAGATGGATGAGCTCCAAACTGAACTAAGACATAAAAAGGAAGGGTTCAAGAGGTGGAAGTAGGGGCAGGTGACTCAAAGGGACTATGGATTTCTTGTCTGGTTGTGCAGGAATGGAGTTAGGAAAGCCAAGTTCCTATAGTTCATACAGTTCTGAAACTGTAGTTCCAAGTTCATATAGTTCTGAAACTATATGAACCATATCCTTTTGCAATGTGTCCCTACTGCAAGTCAAGCAATAAAATAATTAAACAAAATCAAAAACAAACCCACAAAACAAAAACACAAAACTCCCACCAAAATGAAAAACAACGATCAAAAATCCCACAACACAAAACAAACAAGCAAAACCCAAAAAAAATTCCCCCACTTGACACTGAAAGAAACCAAAGCAAACCTAACACCTGACTTGTGATAATCTGCATTAAGAATGTATTTTTGTATTCTTTGTTTGGAGAGAGTTAAAGAAGTGGTTGCACAGTGGAAATGTAATATTCAATTAAAACTACCTTCAGAGAGAAAAGCTATTTGAATAACACTGTAATCTTAATGAAATGGGTGAGATTTCAAATTTCATCAGTTTTGAATCTGAAAATAGTATGGCTTAGGGCCTGTGAAATAGTTTTATTTTTTATTACAAATTATCTGTCTCTAGTATACTGTAGTCACTCATCCCTTGCATCTAGATCTGACACAGTATGGCTTAGACAGGGGCACTCTCCTCTGGCTTAAAAACTAGCTGGATGGCTGGGCCCAGAAAGTGGTGGTGAATGATGTCACATCCAGTTGGCATCTGATCACTAGTGGGGTTCCTCAGGGCTCAGTATTGGTGCCAGCCCTGTTTGATGTCTTTATTGATGATCTGCACAAGGGGATTGAGTGCACCTTCAGTAAATACACAGATGATACTAAGTTGGGTGACAGTGTTGATCTGCTGGAAGGTAGGCAGGTTCTGCAGAGGGATCTGGACAGCCTGGATCAGTGAGCTGAGGCCAATGTTACGAGGTTCAACAAGACCAAGTGCTGAGTCCTGCACTTCTCTCACAACAACCCTATGCAGCATTACATGCTGGGGGAATAGTGGCTGAAAAGCTGCCTGGCAGAAAAGGACTTGGTTGTGCTTGTTGGCAGCCAACTGAACATGAACCAGCCCGGTGCCCAGGTGGCCAAGAAGGCCAATGGCTACCTGGCTCATATTACAAATAGTGTGGCCAGCACAACCAGGGAAGTGATTGTCCCTCTCTAGCTGGCACTGGTGAGGCTCAAGTCATATGTCCAGTTCTGGGACCTCTCGACAAGAAAGACATTGAGGTTCTGGAGTGTGTCCACAGAAGGGTAACAAAGCTGGTGAAGTGTCTAGAGAGTAAGTCAAATGAGAA
Source organism: Pseudotriccus pelzelni (assembly GCA_035584735.1). Taxonomy (NCBI): domain Eukaryota; kingdom Metazoa; phylum Chordata; class Aves; order Passeriformes; family Tyrannidae; genus Pseudotriccus; species Pseudotriccus pelzelni. The sequence goes on along the minus strand of JAWMRA010000078.1, from coordinate 95,374,869 downwards.
GTGGCTGAGGTATCTGAGGTTGTCTAGTCCAGAAGAAAAGGAGGCTCAGAGTGACCTCATCACTCTCTACAACTACTTGAAAGGAGGTTGAAGCCAAGTGGGGGTCCGTCTCTCCTCCCAGGCAACAAGTGACAGGAGAGGACATAGTCTCAAGCTGTGCCAGGGAGGTTCAGGTTGGACATCAGAAAGAATTTCTTCATGCAGAGGGTTGCTAAACACTGGAATGGATTTCCCAGGGAAGTTCTAGAGTCACCATCCCTAGAGGTGTTCGACAAGTGACTGGAGGTGGCACTTAGTGCTATGGTTTTGTTGACATGATGATGTTCGGTCAAAGGTTGTACTCGTCTGTCTTGGAGGCCTTTCTCAGCATAAATGATTCTGTGATGAATATAATTTTTCTTTCAATAATAAAAAACCAAAAAATTATGTTATATTTAATTAATTAATTGATTGATTTCTATTTTGAGATACCGAAATAACAAAATTGGCACTCAACAATCAAACACCAATTTGGAATAAAAAAAGCAAAATGTAACACAGGATATAAATTAGCAGGTCTTCATTGTCCACTTCTTTCTATACATAAAATTGCAATATTCTTAATTTCACAGTATCCTTACTGTGTGGATTAGGCAAATAATTTCAAAAAATAAAATTTCAGTGTGCATAACCAAGCAGCTTTGAACTGTGTTCTGCCAGCTTCTGAACACAGGATTTGAGAAGTTGGTGATATTCTATATGTAGGCAAGGGACTACAGCAAATTTGACATTCTCATGAAAAAAAATTTCTCATCAGTAATGAATCAAGTCCTGTAGTATCATAGGCAATGGCATTTTATAAACTTAATAATAATTCCTTTAGGGTCCATCCTAAAAGCAATTAGGTGTTGATTATATTATTTTCTTCTGCCAGTGTTGATTATATTCTTTTGAAGGTATTAGGCTGCAGTTTTCTCAACTCCTAAAGACACTACATACTCACCTCTACCACAGTTCAAGTATAAAATAATGCCAGTGTGTCAGAACTGCAATGATATACCAAAAGATTTTACTCTTCAAGAGGACACAGAGTGAACAACTCAGTACACTTTCCTTTACAGAGTCAGTTTTTGTTTTTGCAAACATATTCTCAAGTTTATCTCCCCAAAACTATTCTATGTGCTTCCATCTTAGCTTCAGAAGAGTGTTCTTTGTCTGTCACACATTTACATATCTACTTTCCTACCATTTCCCCACCTCTATCTGACTGCACACTCACTGATTAGAATTTTGTTAAATAATAGTGTCAGGCTATTAAACATCATCTGCAACAGCACAAGATACAGGGCACTTTTTTCCCAATAAAACAATAAAAGTCTAACAGTTTAGTCTTTAAAACTCCAAATAGCCAGACTACTGGAATGAGTTAGAAAAGATGCAATATCAGTTTTAATTAATGATCACTTTATGAAAATGCTCAGGCTTAAAAATGCGCAGAACTCCACTGGCCTCTGTAAGGTAATAAAGGAAGGTTTGGTCCTTGCCCTAAAGATCTTAGTCTCAAAGAAAACTTAATATTTAAGACAATTAATGTGAGAGAGAATGATTAAGTTGTCTTCCAAAAGGCTCCCTAAGAACCACTTAATATTTAAATCCATCTAAATACCCAGAATGGAAGGAGTGATTGAAGGCTGCCACATTCAGCAGTCTATTCTTGTTCCTTTAGCTTCAACCAAACTAATTTATACATACCAGCCTTCCACCCCCCACCTCACCCCCCTCAACAGCTTGCTGCCTATTTCTTTAGGAATTAATATTTCATTAAAATAAAGGTTAGCACCATAGGGTGTTAATGACATTGGATTTCTATTCACAACACTAAGTGTAATTTGAATCATCAATAGAAGAAACAGAAGGAACAGAAGGAATGACCTTTCCTGAAACATGCTTCAGGAAGAGAAATGTCAATAAAAAGCAAACAGCGTTTTGCATATCCCCTTACAAACAGCCAATTCCTGTTTATGCACTTAAGAGAATAGACTTTTTCTGAGCCATCAGCTTGGCACAAGAGATCACTTGACAACGTGGGAGTGAAATAAGAGCTCACACATCCCATGTGGTGTCCTGCTGCTCAGCTGCAGCAATCAAATATACATGAAGCTCTTTGCTCCAAAATGGCAACAAGTTTAGGACCAGCATATGAGAAAAATCAATGACTTTATCTTGTGTTATCCTGTTCACTTTAAAATTCCAAGAACATCAAGCAAACAAGTACATGACCATAATACAAACGCTGCAAAAGGACCATAATGGCAAAAACATTAGAGACTTGGAGAAACAAACACTATAAAATGTCGATATTTTTATACAACTGTATTTTTTTCTGAATAAGGTCTCAGAGCTTCTGGCTCTCCTAAAACTGCTGTAAATCTTGGTGAAAGCACTTTTGAATTATTCTCAAATTCCCTAAAATTTCTGTAGTTTTCTGTCGTACGCTTGAACCCAATGATTTAATGTGACAAAAACCAAAAGCAAGCAAGCAACCAACCAAAAACTGCAAACAAACCCAACCATTAAAAAGCAAAAAAAAAAAACCTCCACCACAACCAAACAAACGTGAATCATCAAGCACATTTGAAGGCACATTTTTCTAAGTCAATAATTTAGCAACATACCCACTCTGCAGCAGAGAATGCTTTTTGGAAGCAGTTGCTTCTGAAAGCAGTTGATGTTTGAATGATTAAGTTTACAAAGTTGCACTACTAATCAATCTCTTTCACTTCCGAGTAATTCATACATCTGCAGGAAGGAACTCCAACTAGATCCAGCTCTGAGCATTTAAAATTTGTGTTCTTTATCCTGTTAATTTTCTCTTTACCCTCTAAGAAAAAAATATCATGACTGGAAAAGAAGGAATTGAACAAATTGCAGAGATAAAAACATGAAATGACAGAGTTATTTGACAAAACATGGGCTAAATATTGTCCTCATTTGCAGTTTTCTTTACCAGCCTGTCAATAAATCTCAGGATTCACCTGTGACTTTGCTTCAGCCATGCTAATCCATAACATGCTCAGTAGGAACTGGTCCCAGCTGGTCTGAATTCTCACCAGAAACTGTGGCTGATGAGCCATCAGTTTAAGCATTTAACTTAGCATGAGTTTACATATGAAGACAATAAAAACCTCTGTAACATCTGTGGGATAGGAGTTAAGGATCTTGGAAAAATAAATCACTTTATTTCTACAAAAATTATCAGTTTAACCCTCATTATGGATGTCTTGCTGCCCTTCCATTCTTGCTGAGCTCAGCTAGCACATTTCGCATGAACCAAACCACGTAAAAAACAAATTGTTTGTATGGCTATGTGCTAAACAAAGGGCAGATTTCTGGAGGAATTGAGGATAAAGATATATTTTTACTTTCGCCCCTCAAAAATTATTGTTGGTAGTACCTACAGGAGAAAAGAATCACCCTGGCTGGAATCCCTTTAAGTGCAATTCTGAATTAAGCTCTGGGGAACAATTTGAACAATTTTATTCATACTTTCAGGATAGTTTAAATTCTCTTTAAAAGTTCATCTGGAAAAAAAATAATTAAGACAAAAATAATACCCAGAGGTAAAAAAAAAAAAAAAAAAAAAAAAGAAAAAGGAAA
>JAWMRA010000078.1:95316235-95371133 GCA_035584735.1 Pseudotriccus pelzelni | reverse complement strand
GAAGGGAAGGGAAGGGAAGGGAAGGGAAGGGAAGGGAAGGGAAGGGAAGGGAAGGGAAGGGAAGGGAAGGGAAGGGAGATATAAAAGCAGGCTACTAATGGAACACTTATTGAAACCTTAATGAACAGGAGGTGCTTGGTCACTCTGTAATCACTGCCTTGAATTAAACGTCTCAAGTACAAGAACTAAAATATAATAGCAGCATTCAAAACAATAGAATGAAAACAACCCACTATTTTTTGGCTTATTCTTGGTTCCTCCAGATCTCCTTTTACAGTATCATTAAAAATACATATTTATATTGCTTGGAGGTAACCTCTTCCCATGAGCTCAATCATAAGAACAACAGAAGTGTCAATTGCTAAGCTGCTTCTTGGGTTAAGAATCTCTAACGGGTTCAACATTTGTATAGACAGAGTAACAAGATCTCTGAAGTTTTGAATAATTAGCCTTTCTGCAAAGAAAATGAGACCACTTTCCTTCACATCAGGATAACCTTGAAGGAAGTCTGTTTTAAGTTTTCACTGACATTAAAAAGGAGGAGAAGTAAGGGAGATGAAAAGGAAAAAGAAGACATTCTATAGGGCAACACTGCAAATGCAACATGAGGCGGGGGGGGAAAGAAGCTTTTAAGCAATATACAGGTGAAAAAACTTGTGAAATAATATTAAAAAGCCAGATAAAAAATAGAAAGTTCTTAATTTAATTTTTTACAGCCTATCAACTTAAGATAACCCTGTATTCAGGAGGTATAATAACTACACGTGTAAACAAGTTTTCAAATCCTTATTCTCAGCTCATGTTCTCGCAGCAAGTTTAATACTTGAGTTTGGGGCTTTTTTATTTTTGACAAGCACAGTAGCAATACCTGGGTGCATTATTAAGGAAACAGAAACAATGTTGAATGCTGTTTCATTAGCAGGTTACTTTGCTGTAAATTAAAAGACCTGCAGGCAAGCACATATGGTACATCAGGTATGGGACAGAGGGAGTCTTATTAAATGCCCAGAGAGTGTTTCTGACAAGAGTTGAGGCAAAATCTAGAAAACTAAATGCAGGAAGTTTCAATATATTCAAAATATCATTCAATTTCTAAAGTCTTTATTATATGTATAGCATGGAAAACAAGTAATAGGGACTAGATTTATGTACTAGCAAACAAAATTATAACAAAACAGGGAAAAAAAACCAAACAGAAAGAAAAGTATGAGGAAAAGCAGATCTTGTTTCCATTGTACTAGTAGGATTCTGATTTTGTTGTACAGTTGGTTTTATTTAAACCAAATTTGCTGAATCCTGCAGCTTTCAGAGAGAGTGAACTATTTGTTTCCAACTGGGTATCTTTTGGCAGGCTAAACCTTTACTTTCTACAGAGATAAAAACCAATGAAACAGAAAATTCTAACTTAATAGTGGTAAAGGTCAGCAGGAAAAACAAAACAATACAACCAAGCATTAAAAAAAAAAACAGAAACAGGAAAACCAACCCCCCCAAAAAAATCCCAAGCAATGAGAAATACTAATTGTCAGAGCTCTTACCAGCTTTATTTTAGGCAAGGTGAGGGATTAAATTCCCTAAGTATTAAGGAAAGTTAAAGGACTTCATGGACTTGTAGCTGTTTCTGAGTACATAGATCCCATTGCAACATAAGTCTCTCCATTGTGTCCTCATCATAGGTTCCTGAGATCATAGTGCCTGAGAAAACGCTGCCTGTAACAGCTGGAAGCAGGAAGAAATCTGCAGCTATCACTGAGTGCCTGCAAAGTCCATTTCCCAGGTGAGAAGAAGGTCACCTAGTTCTTTCTGAAAAGATTTTTTCCCCATTGTTAACAAGGTTACCCAAGAAATTGCCTCCTAGAGCCCACAACAGAGCTGAGAACTCTGCAGAAGCCAGAGGCTGCTCTGCAGCTCCTGCATTAATATCTGAAGAACCTTTCACTGAACTTCTGCCGTGCTGAACTCAAATACAATGTTGCAGATGGTTAAAGAAATTCATACTGTAATTATACCAGTTAAGCAATTTTTATAATTCCTCATAGCTCTATGATTGTTTATCTGCCACCTTAGAAGTATTAACACTTTAAATGAAGAGAAGTGTAAATGAAAGCTGAATCAATTACTGACAAAAGTTGTGAAAAATTACACAGGAGTATGTGTAGTCAGACATGCTAACAACTGTGCATTAATTATCTTCATAAGTTTAGTATTTTTCACATTGGAAAGCTATGTGTGGCATCTCTGGACCTGAAGGTTATCTCTAAAGAAGGGGGAGCCCATGGGCTTGAATAGTAAGTTAAGGGGTTATACCTTATTTATCAAATTTTTTAATGTCACATGTTGCTCTACACAACTTTAAAAATTACACTTAGAAGAATCCCACATCTGAATTTCATGGATTTCTCTGCTGTGATAGCTTCACTGGAGCTTATAAAAAAAAAATAAGGGTTCTCAGGAGGATATAGGCAGTAACTCAACAGAATGTTCAAGTCATCAGCCTGGATTTAATATTAGGGTAGAAATCAATTAACTGAACTGTGAGGGCAAAACATTTCATGTCTCTAAGGTATACAGCAGTCAAGTGTAACCCCTGGCAAGAATACTGCAATAAGAACTGTCCAGGGGTTATTCAGAGTAACAGCAACAAGACAATATATCACCTTTTCTGACTCACCCTCTCAGTACGCATGGGGACAAGATTTCGACTGGGATTTTTAATTATACTTATTTTTGCAGTGTCAGGTAGGAGTGGAAATAAGGGATATCTTTGCAGTCTGCCACCGAAAAAAAACCCAACAAAGTAATTTCCTTTCATAAATGCTATTCATGGGCAAAGTTTTGCTGTCTTCACAAATGAATTGTGTGCATTTGCCTCTGCTTTCAGCTGGCACTCTGCACCTTGAAGAATTGTGTCCTCCACTGAAACAACTGGCAGCTTTAATATTTTCTTTCACACCAAGTACATGAAAGAAGTAAAGGCACAAAGTTGATATGCAGGTTTCATTTTGGAGAAAGTTTCCTTTGTGGAATTCTTGAAAGAAAAAGGCTCCAGTTCTTTTCCAACACTTGAATATTCCTGTAAGATAGTAGCACAGATGCTGTTTCTAGAAAATACATTGACTCACAGGCAAGGAATCAGTAGATTGGCAGGGATGACTCTTCTGTTGGCTGGGTTCAAGAAGCAAAGCATTTGAAGTGGTTTCTACTTATGTTTTTTGGAACAGCTGCGTCTGGAAAATAACACAAAGGTTTACAAAAGTATGTCAGCTTACTTCTGAGTGCCATAAAAAATTGCTTTGAGGCAAAGCACAGCAGATCACTTCTCATAGGGTTTTTTATACTATCAGAACCCAAAATCTCAGCTTCACAAAATTGTTTTCTAAGATAAAAACAGGGAAAAGATGGGGCACTTCAAATTTCAACAACATAATAAAGTTAGAAAGGCTTAATACACAACATCTTTTCATAGAGATGATTTTTTTTTCCTCAGGTATAAAGTGATATGTACTGTATACAAAGCATGATCTTTTCTTTCCAGAACAGTGTTGTCACTCAAAACAGTATGCTGAATTTCTTTATGTTTATCAGAGACTAAGTGAATAAAAACTACTCCAGCTTCACCTTAATTCAAGTGTTAACTAGTTAAGTAAGTGACGCACTGCAGTGGAAATTTATTTTAATGCTTTTGGGAGAAGATTATGTTCATAATAGTCTCATACCAGCATTTCCTTCACTCTCTTGAGATAGACACCAACACATCCATTAATCTCCATGCTTGCCTCCATTTTATGTTTCTTCCTACATTAAAAGTCCACTCTGATTTTGGAAAAGAGTATAAACAATCAAGTAAATGTAAATGAAAAACAAATATTAAAGACAATACTCCTGGATGGGAATGTAAGTTGTAATCATACGTGATTAGTGATTTGCTCACTAATCATAGTGAGCAAATATCAAGAAAAAGTAAAGAACCACTGAACCGAAAGAAGTCTTAGAAGGTGAGCTAAGAGCAGAGAAAGATTGCCTTTGCCTGCAGGACTTAGGTCACCCTAAATGTATGTGTATGGAGGTCTTCCCCAGGCTTCTTTCTTCCTGATCTAAAGGTTGGTTAGTGGGGATAATGCCAGCAAGAGATTGACAGGGATGTGTTCCACCTTTTTGAGGTTTCAGATAGTGTTTAAAGGAAAGATGTGATGCAGTCTGCCATCCAAATAAGATTCTGGAGGAGACAGAACAGAAGTTGTAACCTATGGAAATATGCATACATATGAGTCAAGCTTTTCTTATTATCACAGCATATAATGTCAATCCAGAAGATGAGAACAGATGGATAGCTGGGCGATTCCACCATCCTTGCTTGTAGGTGACAAAGGTAGATACCTGAAATGGAAATATGGAGTTGCTCCTGCGTTGTAAACCAGGAAGTGATAAAGGAGATGCAAATTCTTAAATTGTGATGGAAGGAAGAACCTTTGTCCACCATCTGAATGTAATATAATAAACCCACAGTGTTTGATTCCGTAATCCAGCACTAAAAATCTATGTTTTTACATTTTTTTCTCTCTACTATCATGGAGAGAATAAGAACTTTCAAATAGCCCTTATAATGACCAAACTAATACTTTGTTAAACTTTATAAATTCTTTCTCTGAGAACCTGTACAGCAAGTAAAACATTTTGACTCTCCCAAAACATTACTTCTTTACAAAAAAAGAGATGGAGAAAAACATTATATACCATTTCAACCTTAAAAATTATTTCAAGTGGCTATTGGACTTTAAAGGCTCTTTCTTGCTCTCCTCTTTTACAGACTCTTTGCAACCCTAGTAGAAAACGCAACATAAACTCACCAGAAAAAATCAAATGCTGTTTCATGTATTAGAGAAGACTGAAACTGATTGAATTTTTTTTTTAAAAATCTTGACTTAAAATTTTAAAATAAACTTTAAAAAGAATGCTGTATCCCTCTGGCTCAAAACAGTTTGAATCTCAGTCACCATTTTCCTTTGATAGTCTTTGTAAGTTGCAGGCATAGCCTCAAGCAAAGACAACTAAAAAAAAAATGTTTTAAGGAGGTATTTTTATGCCAAGAAGCCAGGGCTAAACTTAAATTCATGTACCTGCCATACAAGAAATATAATAACACTTACAAATGGAAAAACGTACAAGACATTTTAATAAACTGTATATTACTCTAGTTTCATCAGTTAAACAATATCATTATTATATTCTTGACTGAATAATTAAATAAATGCTATTGAATTTTCTTACTTGTATAATGCAAATTTTTAACAACGTTGTACAACAATGCTACTTTTGAAAGCGCTTCTGTGGGTTTTCCCCCCCTCACAGAAAAAACTGCTGAGATTTTATGCTCAAAATCTGATCCACTCCAGCATTGTTTAATTCACAAGTTCTTAACAGTTAGGGTTAGTTGCCTGTCTCAGGCAAGGATGAGCAAGTATTTGAAAATAAACAACAAGCTCATGTTAATACACTGTTATGATTGAACCCCATAATATGGAAATGCTAAAGATTTTAAGTCCCAAGGGCAACTTGTTATGTATACACAGCATTATATTTTCTACTAAAAGCCATAAGAAGGAAAAGCGTTGTGGTCTTGTCTTTTCTTGTGGCCAAGAAGCCCTTCTAAAATGATAAAGACTGATATTTCAGATTTTGCACATAAATCACCGAACATAATATTTTAAAACCCTAATTCACATTTCACTGATGCTTTATAAGACTTATCCAGCCAACTAAAAGAAGTACTGATAGTACTGACAGCTCTTCTGAAATTCCCAAGGAAATCTGTTCACTGATGGAATCTGGAGGCCTTACAAAATAGAAATCTTCCTCCCTCCCTCCTTCCTTCCCTCCCTCCCTCCCTCCCTCCCTTCCTCCCTTCCTCCCTTCCTCCCTTCCTCCTTTTTCCTTCCTTCCATTTTTCTTTAGTTAAGTACAAAGAACCAAATTCTCTCTTTCCTTCCTCCATTTCAACCAATTTCATTATGCTCTATTATAAACTACAATAACCACAAAACTTTGTATTTCTGACACTAAAAAACCCGCAGCTGCAAATCTCTGCAAAATACTCAAAGACATGGGCAACTAGAGGTTGATAAAACTTGTTTTAGAGGACAAGCGTTTTAGAGGACAAAGAAATGGTATCTAATGTGCAATGGTTACCAGATATAGCAAATTTGGATGTAATGTGGAGATACAGATCAATGAAGAAAGTGAAAAATATACAAATATATGTTAATAAACATATAAAAATGATATAAAGTGGATCCCTGAGTAAGGAATAAGAAACCATCAACATGAACATAGTATTCCTTCTGGCAAATGACTTGGATCCTGTCAATTAGCTGCTAATATTCACCACCACCAGAGTGAAATCACACATAGGAGCAGTTGAACATAACTGCAAGGAATGGAATGAGTTCATGTAACTTAATTATATAATATATGTATAAAATATACACTATATATATATATATATAAATATATATGTTATATATATTTAAAAGTGCTTTTTAAACCACGTTATATTCTGTCTTTTCCTATGAGAAACACATTTGAACTAATAATGTTAAGACTCTTGAAACATCAGTTATACTAGCAATAAATTCTTATGTTTATTTATACATAAGATGTCCTTTCTCTGACCATAAAAAAGATTTGAACATTACATGCAAGATTTGTTGTATAAAATTCAGGGTTACCCACCTATAACATTTTTTAATGTCAGCTTGACAGAAAAGAGATAAAAAGTTTAAAAAAAAAAAAAAAAGCCACAAAGGAACCTAATTTTCTCCTGCGCACTGAGGGGTGGAGGGATTTAGATAAGTGAGCAGCTTTTTGATCCTTTGTTGCTAGCAGGGGTTAAACCATGACAGTATGCAATTGCAGATTTTGCTTTGTTTGGTTTTGGTTTTGGTTTTTGGTTTGGTTTGGTTTCTTGAGCAAATCATTAACTTGTGTGCTGTCCTTTTCTCAAATCCAAAATAACTGCACTTCACAAACGTGTCTGGAATCCTGATTTCAACCTTTTTCACTCAGCAAAATCATCCTGAAAGCCAACTCAATGAGTAAGTAAGGACATAAACATCTTTATAGAGATTGGACAGATCAAAGACATTTCTAGTGCCTCACCATGCTCACAGTAACTGATTTCTTCATATAAACCTAGCCTCTTTCCACTTAAAGCCATTATCCCTTGTCATATCACTACTTGACCTTGTGCAAAGTCCTTCTCCAGCTTTCTTGTAGGCCCCCTTCAGGTGCTGGAAGGCTGCTTTAATGTTTCCCAGAAGCTTTCTGCTCTCCAGACTGAACAACCCCAACTTTCACAGCCTATCTTTGTAGTAGAGATTGTCCAGCCCTTTAATCATCTTAGTAGCCCTCTATTCCTCCATCTATCTTGTGTTGGAGGCATTAGGGGTTTTTTTAAGCATTAAGTATGAGTAGCTGGCCATGTGCTGTAGTGCTCCATATGTCAGCCATCATAAACTTGGTTTGCTGATGTTTGCCCTCATATTGCACCATGGGAGCTTGGTTGTGATAGAGTAATACTGCTGTCCAAAAAGCAAGACACAAAATGGGAAAACTGCTTAGAAAAAGAGAAGTATTTGAAAACTGTATTTCCACCTCAATATTCATGTTGCTATTCTCAGCCTCTGGTAGCCTCTGATCATAAAGTTAGTATTTTATAATGAGCAGACTCTTCATTTTTTTACTGACTTCTGAAACAAAACATGCAAGGATCAATAGAAAGTTAAGCCTTAGAGTTGCTTCCTGATAGGTTAGCATCATGGGGCTAAGAAGATAGCACATATCATTAGTGACACATTCAGTTACAGATTTTTATCATTGGCAGAATGATGTAACCCTCATTACAAAAGAACATTGTTTAATTGATCCATTTGCTCCCAGCAGTCCTGTGGCTTTTTCTCCCTTACGACATAACGGCCAAATTGCAGTTCAGCTTCAATCAAGTGAAAACATTATATTGCAGCAGGAATAAGGAATACTCCCTGCACAATTTAATTACCATGGTTTTAATATGAGAAAATCGTTAGACAATTAATGTTACAAAGGCTGCCAAAGGACATTTTAAATAATAGGTAAATTAGTGCAGAGAAACCGTGAAAGGATTTTTTTTTTGATGTAATGGCCCCCAACCTTTTCCTAGTTCAAAATTCATTCTTTAGGTTTTCCAGAGTTAATATGAATATGCTGCATAGAATTGAAACAAAATGCCTATAGCTTCTAAATGGCTTTAAATAGGCAATCATTTTAGAAAGGGAAGGTAATAACTCCTTCCCTTACCACAGGGAGGGACGTTTTTCTCTCCTGTGAAAGAAAAACAAAACCAAAAACAATTATATACTAAAGGCAATTGTAAAGAAACAAAAAGTACTCAAAGTGCACCCTCTGTAACTAACCAGAAGCCAAAGTGAGAACAAGTTATTCTAAAGGTCTAATAGGGTACTGGCAAGAATGAAATGGTTTCTGCTGTGGCTTAATTCTCACCACTTATGTTTCAAGTAACAGAATCCGTAGACTTAAAGACTGAATCTCTTTAAGCACTTAATTTTTTTGCATCAAGCTTTACTCTTCTAACTCTCCCCAGAACAATAAAAGCCCTGGAGCATTTCCTTGCTAGAAAGTAATTAATTTCCTCCCTTCCACAGATCATGCCAAAACTAGCACTGAATAGAAAATACAAGAGTATATTGAAGAGCTTAGGTACAGTTCTCTACCTCCCTATCTGCTTTTAAAGAACCAAACTTCTTGACATCTGCAGTGTCTATATCTTTAGTAACTGCTCTTAATCCTATTTGGGACACCAGAAGAGTGTTGTAATAAAAATACAGTATTTTTTGTCTGATTGAAGAATGTCTTTCCTCTTTCCTCTTTCCTTTCCTCTTTCCTTTCCTCTTTCCTTTCCTTCCCATAATGGTTGCCTTACCTACGAGAAAACAAACAAGTATAATACCCACATACTGCTTGCATAGTTTTTCATTTCTGTCCAAGTCTTTGGGAAGGGTGTGCACATATGTACATTTCTAAATCTGATGTGGATCATCATGCTATCCCTGCATGCAAAGTTTTCCTGATACAAAGCAGTATAACTGAAATTAATCAAGAAATGAACCTTTGTCTTGTATAGTAGACACAGACACTGGCAAGTATTTGCAAACTGAAATTATACTTGGATTTAATCATAAGCATTTTTTTAGGGTTTGTTAGTTCAAAAATTATGGCATTTACTGCCTGTTATACTTAGAGTTTTAGGGTGTCAGGGTGTAAATCTTCTTTTCCCTTGTTCTGTAAAAGCTTTGTAGAGGAAAAGCTATCTAGGACTTACACAGAAAACTAATTAATATTTCAGCACTGGATTCTTCAAAGGAAATAACTGCATAAAAAGTACATTATTCATTGCTGATTTTGCCAGACATGGTGTCACTTGAGGTTGTCAAAGTAGGAAACAGAGAGAGATAAAGAGAATACAGTTAAACACACAATAGTACTTCATTAGTAACTACATTTGCATATTTTGTCCTCTGATAGAATACTGATTTATTTTTCTTTTCCTATTTCATGGAAAATCTGGTACCACTCAATACATTGGTATCAAACTACTCTCTGAATGTGTGCCTGCCTGTGTGTGTGATTAATATGCTTTCCCACCAGTGATGTTTTCTGCATGTGCATGTGTGATTTTATTCTTTAGATGTTGTTGGACTCAGTTCTTTCTCTTCTGTAAACCACATCTTTATGCACATTTATGTTAAAGAAGGCAGTATCAAAAAAAGCATTTTTTCCAAAGCACAAGCATTTTAATTTATTTATTTATTTATATAGATGATTCTGGTCCCTTTGTGTGTTCAATAGCAAGCAATAAATAGCTTGGGTCAAATTATGTTTAGCTTTAAACAACTATTATTTTAAAAACAGGCAAAAAGGTACCAGATTCATCTGAGCATAGTTAGAGTAATCACCTGTAGTACATTTAAACAGATCTGTTCTATTAGGTCCTCTGGCCTTCTCTTGAAAGCAGAACTTCTTTCACGAACTGTCTAATTTCACAAATGTGATAGAATTGATTACTCAATATCTCCAAAATACATCCTTAGACATAGCTACCTACATACTCTTAATTAACCCTCACATTCACAGTAGTTACTGAGGATATTTTCAATTCCTTACTTACTAAATTTCCATTTATCAATCAATTTGTTCAATCTCCATCTACATAAAACTATGGGATTAATCATCAAGTTAAGGACAGATATTCAGTGGCATACATGGCAACAATAACTAGGGGAAAAGGCTTCATTTGTGCTGAATATTCATGCTATTAAATTGACAAAGAAATATTAAATTCATACTCTTTCAAAGAAAAGTATCATAACTCACAAAGAAGAATGTGCTATTCACTGAAACTTAAGATATTCTTAGAGGTATAGAAGAGGAACATATTGTGATAAAATCCAGTATGGAAAGTGGAATTCTGATGATTAGTGTAGGTACTCTTAGATACAAGCTGATTATTATCTTAGTGAGTTTAAACAAAAGAGAAAGTGGGAATCCTTGAATTTGGGTCATAAATGTAAACTCCTTGGCTAACGAGTCTTTCCTAGGAACACAAATATTACATGTGAAATTAACTGATTATATGCAGAAAAGTCTTTAGAGGAAAAAACAATCTTATTTGTCATATTGCAATTGGCTAAGATAACATTCAAGTAAGTAAGTAAATAAAAAATAAATACTGACATACATAAAATTAATTTTTATTCATGATTCACTACAATGTAAGCATTCAAAACTGTATACTCAAAGTATTCATATGTATAGTTCTTTTAATTGTGCAGTATAAAATATAAAGGTGTCACTGTATGTAAGTAGCAAAGACCTTCAGGGTATTCTTATTCTTGTGAAGATCACAACATTTATTGCTCATTTTCTTAGTGTATTTTAGAGGCCTTACAAAGCTCAAGTCCTAAAAACTCACAGTTGTCATTACCTTAATATTTGAGAATTTTATGTTTTGGAATATTTTTTTCAGCCTTTTAAGGTAAGAAAGCTATATATTCCTCCATATAACCAGAAGAATACTGAAAAGAAAGAGACCTTTCTCAGTGTACTATTGGAAGTTCATTGCAGACCAAGTAATTGCTTCTCAGATACCAAGATAATTCCCTGTGTTAAGCATTCATCTATTTTGGGTGAGCATTTAGTTAGCCTGAAAACTATTTTATCCAAATTAAATTTACCTGTTCTTTTAGTTGTACTCCTTTAGAGAGTGGAGAGATCACTTCTTATTATATTCTCTGAGATACTGAGGACATAAGCCCTTTTTATGGCCTTTTTGTTTCAGAACCTATCCTAATTTATACAGCTTTAGCCATATATAGCTTTAGTCAGGGCTTTCTGGCTTCAGCTGTTTTTTGTTTTGTATAGACACAGTAACACTGCAATGTTATGCAAAGAGCAACAGAAAAGAAATTAATAAGCATAAAACACCGAAGAACTAAAACTGACCTCAGACAAAGAGATGCAATTGGGATTTAAATCAATATAATTTTAGTCAAAAACAGCCTTCAGATCTTTGTTCAGTGGTGTTCGGGAGGGTTTAACATGAATGTAATTACGGATGAAGACTCTCTAAATCACCATTAATTATATGAATAATATTCCTTGTACTTGTCATTCTCAGCTTATTAACTATAAAATCTTTTAAGTGAATCAATATAAAAATCACAGTCAACTTGCTGATACTGCTCATTGTGAGCAATTTATTTATTTCAGGGCATAAGCTATTTCCATTTCCAGCCTCTTTTAGTTTATTGGTAATCGGAGGTGGTTCTATAGAATCATCTCCACACCATAGGCAATTTCTGAAAGAGGAAAATATATGTGTTCATTTCCTCTGGAACCTTGTTATCTGCTATCAATAGCCTCCATCTGCAAGAAGATTGCTGCATCTTTATCTAGATGTTGCAGAAATCCATGGGATAAAATCAAACTCTTGTTTTAGGGTAATGCTGTTGATTTTAGTCATCTATATGAGGCATGCATCTGGCAAGGGGCTTCCACAAAAATGGAATTCTTGGTAAACTTTTAAGACAGACTGCATGCATGGGGGTACTTAAGTATTACTAGTGATGTGGTGTCTTAGTTTTAATTTCCACAGATGCACATTCTGAGTATCTCGGTTGAAGTGCACAGTCCTTCCACTAACGTGTTCCTTCTAATAGAAAATAATCCCAATTCTATTACCTCAAATAACTAAAAAAAAAAAATAATAATTTAATCTGGATGAGACAGAAGAACAGTGTACAAACTCACAGGAATGTTAGGTATTTCAAGGCAGTCTGTTGTCAGCGAAAAGTTATAATTCCAAATGTTGCTGAAAGTAGATCTTCATTCTCCTCAGAGCACATGTTTACAATTCAAGGTGGACCTTGTACTACTAATAAACATTAAAAAAAGCTGTGGGCAGCTTCTCTAACCTCTGAAGTGTGCTCAGGGAGCAACTAAACCCTGCATCATGAGAAATGAGACAACTTCCAAGCTTTCCAGCACTGAGCTGGGCTTTCATAAGAAGTAATATCAGTAGTTTATCATCTGTAATTTATCATCGTTAGGCATTTTTGAGTGCATCAGATGACAGCTGGTGCACAGTGTATAAAGCCATGTGCCAGGAATTCCTCACTCTCTGCCTGCCTTTGGAGCCACTTGTGAAGCGTCACCCATGGTCTCTGAACAAATACATCTGGATATGTCCATCCATGATCTAGTAAAGCTTCTGACTTACATGGAGGACCATTTTATGCGCTGGTGCTTAATAGTTATTTATTTCTTAAGAAGTCTCAGGTATTAAACCTGGTTTCCAGTGTAAGAATCTATCCAGTGAAATGAATACAACCCTCTAATTTACTTAATGACCTTAATGTTTCTTAAAAAATAATTTAAAAAAATTACACCGATATTGTTCTGTGTCTGTAAATGAAATTATCTACAGAAGTAGAAAGAAATTACAGTTGTGAGAGTTTCAGCTCATTCCTGGAAACATAAGCTGTGAAAAACAGGGAGAAAACTATACTTTACACCTGACAGCTCCAATTACAGTGCCCTACAGAGCCTAACTGCCTGCTTCAAATCTTCCCACAACTTTTACTGAGGAACAGTGGAGTGCTATATATTCTGAGAGATAGTCTTGTTTTCCTAAACACTCTATGCAATTAGTTCGGTTTATGGAAAACTAAATCCACAATAATTTAAGACCCTTTTCATCTTACAAAAGCAAAGGTTCCTTTGAAAGTACTAATGTTTTTTGATCCTCTAATATAAATGGTATTGAACTTATATTTTTATAGTGGCACAATATTATAATAGTATGCTAATTTAACAGTTAATTTAATATTATAGTTAATTTAACACAAGTAACTGTATATTAAACCTTTCCCCAGCTGAACACAGCATAGGAAAGACAATATCTGGGGTTTTTTCAGGTTTTCTCTCTTTATCTGTTTTTTTCTCTTTATTTTGCACTGACACAACAGTGTGGAAGATACAATACAAAACTGACAATATGCAGAATATGAACAATTCTTTAAGTGCTTATGAAGGATGCCTTTCAGAATTAGCACACACAGAATCATACAATAATGGAATGGCTTGAGTTGGAAGGGACCTATAAAGATCATCTAGTTTCAAGCCCCCCTGCCATGGGTAGAGAAAATTTTCACTAGAGCAGGGTTCTCAGGGCCCCATTCAACCTGGCCTTGAACCCATTCCAGGGATGAGGCATCCACAGCTTCTCTGGGAAACCTGTTCCAGTGCCTCATCACCCTCCCAGTATAAAGAATTTCTTCCTAATATCTAAACCTACTCTCATTCAGTTTGAAGCCATTTCCCCTTATCCTGTCACTACATGCCCATGTAAAAAGTCCCTCTTCATCTTTCCTGTAGGCTCCCTTCAGGTACTGGAAGGCTGCAATTAGGTCACACCTAAGCCTTCTCTTTTTGCAGTCTCAAGAAACCCAACTCTCTCAGCCTTTCCTCATAGGAGAGGTGCTCCAGGCCTCTGATCATCTTGGACTAATCATCCTCTGGACTGGTGAACTCACAAAGCTCAAGTAGTGAATTTACCTGTGTTGAGTTTCCTGTCAAATACAGAAATTTAGGTAGTCAGCAAGCCTACATAATGTAGTTGCAAAAAATAGAATAGAGAACTATTCTGCATAACTCAGTCCCTAACATCAAATTTACAATATATTGCATTTCTACATACAGACATTTAATGCAATCATGTTATATATATATATATATTATTAATAAGTTTTATGTGCATTTTATCTTCATTAATATCACAATATATTATTAGTATAACCAACAATCAATATGATAATAAAGTAGCATATGAGCTGATTATTTCTTATTTGCATAATATTGATAAAATAAGTACTAAACCCGCATCTTGGTGTCAGTATTTTATCTTGCAAAAGTGTTTTTTCCTTCATTTTTGAGAGTTAAATAGACTTAGATTTTTGAAGCCAAGCAACCAGCTGGCATGCTTGCTCTGGTATTGTATTCATCTCCCTTCTATAGCTCTTTTGTAAAAATTCTTCTTCTCACTCAGTTGGATAAAGGAGTGGGGATTTTTTATTTCCTCTTTAAAAAGCAGTCAAGAATACTGAAATCTTGTAGAACAATTAAAGGAGGAAAGTTTGATATCTTCAGTCATTAAGAGCAGAGAAGGATAGAAATAGTCAGACTTAGTAAGAAAGTTGAGGCTTTAATCTGCTGCTGCTGCTGCTGCAAAAAAAGTACCTTACAATGAAATGGAGCTAGACCACTAGAGTTTCTTTTTGACCTTCCAAATGGTTTGGACAAATTTGTAGATATAACTTTAATTCTGTGGACAGACATTTTAGATATGTATGTTAGTAGCATTTGGTTTTCATCAAATTATTATTATTTCTATGATATCTATAAGTATTATAGGATTACAAAATTAAAGGTTTAGTCTTTATTAAGTAGCTTCAGTAGTTACATCAGTTCTCTTGTTTTTAACAGGTTATAATTGCTCCCAACTTCAATCTAAATATTAATAGTATTTATATTTTCTTTTTCTCTTCAGATTTTAAGATAAACATTTATGAAAATTTAACATCTAGATTAGGATTCATTAGTCCCATATCTTTTCTACATACTGTGTATGAAATGTGGAGGTCTCTCCCAATCATGGTCAAGTTAAAATAAATTAAGTTGAGACTCCAAATGTTCAGACTACAAAATTTACCCTTTGTGCTAGTAGATAATTACTTAGAATAGTTATGTTCTGTCAACCAGGTCCTAATATTTGTTCAAAGAATTAGAGAAGATACCTAAGGGATCATCATGTTTGTCCTCATGATCATCAATGTCATCATTATTAGTTGGTAAATATTTAATTTAAAATATAAGCAATAAATTACTTGCTTTGTGTTGTTGCCCTTTTTTTCCCCCATGAAATTTCCAGTTTTGGTTGTATTTTCTCCCTCCAAGGTGGAAAAATTAATGTTATTTATTATTCATAAGTCATTGAAAAAAGTCACCAAGTCCTCCAAAACTGATGTTCTTTAAAACAAACATAAGTTTTTGTTGCAGAATTCCTATTCCGCTAGATTTGCTTTTTGCAGCAGTCCCTGAAATTATTTCTTAAAAGCTGACTTTTAATATAAGCAATTTGTGCATTTTTTTCCTCTAAATATCTATATATCTAAGCAATGCGATCTAAGGAGATCATTGTAGAATAATAAAATTATCAAAAAACTCTTTGAAACCTAATACAGTCCAATTAAATTTGTTAGAAAGAGATTTTCAGATTCTTTTTCCATTACAATATTCTTTCTTACTGAGATACAAGTCACTGACAAAAAACCATGCTTTTCAAAATATGTATTGTCAAAGAAGCGATAACTTTCCATATTTATGCCCTTCCAGTGAATGCCATATAAATTATGACTCATTTTGCAGTAAAAGGAAAGCTTTTTTTGACCAGCTGTACTTCTGAGATCTGAAAGGAAGTCTCTTTTCTTTTTTCAAAAAATGCAGAGCAGAATCAGAAATTTCCTGGCAATTTGTGAATGAATAACTATAAATTTGCTGAATTCTCTTAGCAGTTTTTATAGCTTTTTTTTTTTAAGAGCATATGTACTATACAATACATATAACAGAGGTATGTATAATACATGTGTATCCATATAAAATTTTAAAATATCCAAAAGGTCTTTCATTTTGGGGATTGTTTGTTTGACTGGTTTTAATATTTTCAAGCAGTTATTTTATTATTTTCATCTTCTGCTTCTTTAGGATTGGTAGCAAAGGTTCATTCTTATTCATATGTCAAAATACCTTTTAGGTCTTATATATTTTTCTAAAATCAATACAGAAATCTACATAGATATGGAAATGGTAATTGTGTCTTAAATCAGAAAATATGAATCTATGTTAAGATTCTGTGTGGTTTTCTATAGAAACTCTTTTCTAGGAATAGCAGACAGAATCACAAGTGTACAGAGCAGTATAACTAGGTTTGCAACAAAATAAAACCAAATACTTAAAGGGCAAGGGCATAATTTCTAAGCACATCTCTGTTATCCACTGTTCAATGAGTCAAATGATTGTGACTTAAATTAATGAAAAATGGACTGCAATGTTTCTGAGCTCGATACCCTGCATCAATGTAGATGGCAATGCAGAGCCAGTGTGTGATCAGCAGTGCTCTTGCCATGGGTTCATTTATGTAATTAAATCTTTAAAAAATCATAGATGTTCTGTAAATACCACTGGAAGCTGGGGTTTCTCTGGGAAATGTGCTCTAGTTTGGCTATACTATACTTGTGGAAGAAGACTAAAATGTTCAACAGGAAAAAAAAAAACAGTTAAAATTTTGTCCTTTTCCCCTTATAGCATTCCCAAACATGAAGCTTACAGCACCAACCAGCATCTCTGCCAAAGTCAAACATGAAGACAATATCCTTTGACTTCTCATGGATTTCCGTCATTCACTAAGAACTGAAGGAAGAAGAGAAGCCACATTCTTTCAAGTGATCACTAAATTTATATTTCTTTAAACTCAAAAATTTAATCACCCAGTTCTGTTTAAAGAAATCTACTCAGCAGGAGGTTGGAACACAAGATGACAAGATGTGCACAAAACATATTTTATAAGTACTCCAAATTGCATCCCTTGAAGGACTCTAAGCTGAAGTAGTGTTATTGTTGTCATTATCTCTACCTCAGTTGTTATTATCTCTACCTTTCAGTTTTTCCAATATTATCAGTATGGCATCCCTGGTCCAGGCCTTAACGAAAAAGGATAGAATAGATATCCTTTTTCTAGAGCACTGTGAGGGCTCACCTGGGTATCCCACACACCTTTGTACTGAGCACCCCAGCCCCTTTAATCTGCTTTCTTCTCTGCACACGCAGCTTTTGACCATTAAAACATCTGGCTGGCTGTCCTCTGACTTTGGCCAGAGTGTCTTTGGCCAAGAACATGCCTCCAGCAGGACTGATGCCTGTGTGACAGCATGTCTCTTGAGAATCTGTGTCATGGGTATTGAACATCTGCCCCTCTGAGTAGATGCAGAATTAATAACTTTTTCCAGCATCTGTAAGACTTCTAAGTCAGGGAGCTTTCAAATTCTTTATACAAGAAGCCATTAGCTTAGGAATAGGACGGATATGACATGGGAAGAAAAGTCTTAGACTAGAAATATTTTCTCTCTTCTCTACTGACAAAGGCTAAAGTAAATATTAGATCTCCCTGGTATTTCTCTGTATGCTTCCTGCTCCATCAGGATGGAGACTATCCCTTGAATCTCGAGCTTGAATGTGCAGTAGTGCTGAGGCCCACATGACCACCACCAGCAGCTTCACTGCACTGTATCAGACATTTTTTTCTGCCCTGAAAGTTGTACCTGTGATAACAGATGCAGTGACATGCAGCATTTTCTCTGCTTTTCTCAGCAATCGCATGACTGACATATTTTATAATCCTACTCCACAGAGTAGCAGATGGTGCCTACCCTTGTTCATCCTGTACAAGACTTGGTATTTCTTCTCTGTCAGTCATAAGATAGGTTTTTCATTTTTGCTGGCTGTACAAGCCGTGGAATTTCATACAGCAATAGTTACTTCTCGTGCCAATCTCATGTCTCTTGCGGTTCAGACTTAGCAGAAGTCTTTAACTCTTGATGCCAAATGTAGCAAGCCCTGAATGATCACTGGATAACACTATTCTTTAGACACACAACCTGTGTGAAATTCAAAGGCAGAGGCATGCCACAATAATTCAGCATGAAGATTAACCACTCTCCTTGCCACTAAGAGCAAGCAAAGGTATCTATTAAGTAGAAGGCCTGCTAATACTGCAGAGAAACCTCAGAAGATGGGTGCATGGTCATCCACCTTTTCTGCTCCACCTCAACATGAGATGACAGTCACATAGCACATGAAAGCACATGAAAGCAAAAACTACTATAACATACTGTTCAGTAGAGCCTGTTCAATTAAGTTCAAAATGATGCTCCAGCAGTTATGCCCAGTGTAATGTTTCTTCCCAACTCTGTGCCCACAAAAAATGTGTCCAAACTGTATCTCACTGTGTGATCCTGTTCTCTATTTTTGGGGGGAAACAGCCTCACTGACCCATTCACTGATGAGAAATGTTATGAAATTTGCCAGGGACCTTTATCAAGAAACTACACTTAGCACTTAAGAGCTGAGACAGAAATGGATATCTCAAAAACCAAAACTACCCAGGAGTAAAAAAGTCTAATCATTCTTACCTCAGCATGCCTGTCTAGGCTGAATGAGACAGAACTCAAGAGACTGCATACAATCTGTAATTTTCTGGGATACTGGTGAAAGATTCCAGTGCTGATAAATGAGCCACATACCTGACTTAACTGCATTTGGTTTTAGCAGAAGTATTTTCTACACTTCCCTTTTGCTATATTTCTTATAGCTGTTTTTAGAAGTAAAAGCATTATTCCCAAGCACAAACCAATTTCTTGACAAAGACTGTCCTGCTTGTCATTTTGCTCCCTATTAATGTCTTTCTTATATCCAGTAATCACCTCATGCACACAGTATTTAGAAATAATTTCATGACAATAATGAATACTACATCAGCTATGAGTAAAAAATTCATTAAAAGTCATGCATATCTTCTAATATTGTGCTATCTCACTCAATAATATTGAGAAATAATGTAAATATAACATTTACATTAAATAAAAATAATGTGTTAAAAATTATAAATAGAACTTTGAAAGTAATCTTGTTATCGAGAAGAGAAAAAAAGACAAGTACAATTAAGGATGTTCCTCCATTGCTGCTTTTTTTCTTTTTTTTTGTAAACTAATAAGATAATAAAGAAATTAAAAAATATACAAGTTATGGATGCTATATCATTGCTGCTTCAAGAGAATGTATTCAATTTTCCCAAATTTTAATATAAGAAATTAATTTTATGAAATCCTGAACTTGTGCTTGAGCGCTGAGTGTTGATCAGGCAGTTGCAAATGAGTAACTTTCAGAGAAGGGTACATCTCTAATTTTTGAGACCCACGGATATAACTGGAAGGCATTCAAAGTGCTCTATCTTGCCTTTAAAATATATTAATATCTGGCAGATCATAAGAACTGCATAACCTGCATAAATTTCATGATAGTACTTAGCTGATGTCAGGGTAGGTTTGTAGTTCAATGGTAGGTCAGTTTTCATTAAGCTGTTTGCTTTAAACAGTTTTAAAAGGTGGTGGGGTGTGTGTGTGTGAAAGGTTATAAGCCAGTTGTTTGTGATTTATATAATTTCTTTCTTTCTTCTGGCCATGTAAAGTGTATGCTCTATTTTATAACCAAGCAATGAAGCACAAGCTGCATGGCAGCTATTCTTGTGGGAGTAAGCTTGAAAGAATTTGCCCAAATAGCATACTTCAGTGCATCTGCACTGTATGTTGCCTTGGAAAAGGGAATCGGGAAGACAGTGTTGTTCTTGTGACTGAAAGAAGAAAAGCAGAGATCAGAGCAGTAAATGTCACCAAAATTCATTTGGTGTGTTCAGATTTACCAGCGTGAAAACAACATCACTGCTCTGCTGCCAGCAAAAATTATGTTCTGCAAGTATTTGCAGGTCACATGGCAAGGGTTTCTCTCATTACATTCTTGCACAGGAGATTTGCTCTTTCTCACCTTCAATTTGACATTTTACAGGGATTAGGGACATAAGGCAGAAAGTGTATAATGTACTGTTTTCTCCCGGTGGCTGACTGCTGCTAATCTTAAGTCAACAAATGTCAGATTTCAATTTTACTGCATTACTGCATCAGAGACTGCAAAAATCAATCTTTGTTGGGTTTACTATTCTCATTCTTTCATATACAGTGGGGGGGGGAAACATTGTTTTGCTATACTTGCCTGACACCTGCTTACAATCATGATTTTGAATATCTGATTGAAGCAACCAGAATTGCCAAAATATACTGACTACACAAAGGCCTGGTTTTCGGTGATTTTATTATTTTTTTATGAAGTAAGATGCCCCATTGTGACTTCAGGCATTTTCTCTTTACAGAAAAGACAAAAGACTCCTCTGGAAATTGAGCATATATTACTGAAAGAAATAAAAGTCCTTGGAAATACTTTATTATGCTGGAACTTTCTCATGGACAATAATATGAACATAAATAAAAGCCAATGACTTCAAGGATATATGAATTTCAAAGTTATTTCAAAATTATTCTTTTAGGAAAAGTATAAGGAAACCCCAGTCCTTTGCAAATTAGGATTTTGTCTTAGAATTTAATGTTAAGTACTCTTTACCTTCCACACTTAATAGAGGTAATCCAGTATAATAAGGAAGTGTTTACTGAATCAAAATAAGCATTATTTAAGTACATTATTATTCAATATAATCTGGCCAGAACATTAAGAAGCTTTCACAATTAACACGACTACTTAATTGCTCTTATAATATTGCTGTCCTGATTATTGTGGATTAAATCATTACAGTCTCCTTAAAATTTGTTTTGAGAATGCTTCATGACAACCTTTACAGCTTTTCTTGACCTAAACCCCTCTGAAACCTTTAATGGATTTTAAGACCTCTGAACCAGATGGAATTTATATTTTTTATTATTTTTCCTACACTCAGCAGTGTAACTACAATGTAAGCACAAGAGGAGCAGTTGAAATGTCACAATCAATCCCCAGAATGTATTTTTAAAGCCTTTAAAAAATCATGTGTCTTTGCAACTGAGTTTGTAGGGAGATAAATAAGTGTTGAATATCTCTCAAAGCAAAATAAAACAAAAATGAAATTAATACTAGAAGAACAGAGTGAACTTTAGACTCAGACAAAGTAGGCGGCTGCTTGAAACCACAGATGAGAAAACAGCAATAGCTGTGGTGCAAACATCATCTGTATTTGCAGCAAACCTTAGAAAAAACAGGTCTGCTGCAGTCACTGCTGAGGCTGAGGTGAGGGTTAGTTTGTGTTTCAGAGCACCTACTCCAAGACCTCCGTCAAGCTGGCAGGCCCAGCTGATGAGACATTATCCTTATCCCATTCTATCTTTTCCAGGGTAGCAGGAGCAGTAAAGTCATCATTCTGCAATTTTGCCCTTGTTCTCTAGGCAGCTCTGCCATTTGTCTTCCCTTCCTATAACAAGAACACCACAGCTCCAGGCTAGCTTCCACTTCTCACCTTCAGGCTTGGAAAATTACATTCTCACATACACCGTGGAGAAGCCTTGAGTCAAGGGGGCAAGGTGTTTATACTGGAACCACTTCAGACTGATTCTGAAATTGTGCTTTCTCTGGGTAAGCATATACGAACCTTCATCATTAGCACCTAGTAGAATCTGTCACCAAACAAACACAAACCAGCTCAATATTTATTGAGTAGCTAGGCATGAAATAAGGTTAAGAAGGTTAGCCAGAATTTGTGGGCTATAAATTTTCAGGGGATTGTTAGGTTCACACTGGGTCAGCCAGCGTGACTTGCATAGTAAGCCAGAATCTTGTACAACAATTCCATGGCCTGGTCCAAGTGTTCAGAAGACCATGTAATAGAGTTCCATACAGCAGATCAATATCTGCTTCCCCTTTTGAAACTAACTCTACTAGTTCACACTAGATAATGAGACTTGGAACTCCTTTTTACCTCCTGATCCAAAGCCTGTGGAAGCTCACATAAATACTTCTGTTGAACACTAGGAGCTTTGGATTGGGCCTCAAATGATGAAACATGATTAAGTTGATCTAAAGAGCAATAATCAGAGTTTCTCTGAAGAAGAATTCACAAGACCAAGCTCTACTTTTTCCAAGTCAGTATGACGGACTACACAAAACAGGCACATCTGTGTTTGACTGAAAGCACTTTTCTGCAGCTGCTGTATTTCTTTCTTACTTGTAATAAAACAAACAAAATGGCAATATTTTTAAAATATAATAAAAATCTTATAATAAATGAGGTTGTGAGTGATAGGTTCACCATTTTCTCACTAGATAATAAAGAATCTTATCAACAATGATCATATGATATTCTTCATACACAGTAATAAATAACTAAAACCAGAAATTCCTTATAAGTTCTCAACAGCTCCCAAAAAGACACTTTTTTCTTTTGGTTTCTTTTAGGGAATTTTACACATGCTAAAATGTAACATTATTGTACCAATATAATACATTTTAATCTCATGAAAGTATATCCACAGAAGGGATATTGTACATTGTATCACTGCAACTATAACAACATTCAATAACTAGCTTTCAAAACAGGTTTTTTGTAGGGGTTTGGGTTTCAGGCTTGCCAGCAAGGCATTCTGGGAAATGTAGTCCCAGGGCTCTGAAGCACATGTGCAGTGCCGTTCCTCTATAGGATTGGTTGAGAAGGTCACAGGTTATGACGTGTTACTGTTCAAACCCTCTATATAAGCGTTTGTACCTCCCCCAATAAACCAGATTCGTTACACGCCACATTGGTGTTGGCCTGGTCCCAAGGACTGATTATTTATTCAGTTATTATATTAATAATAACGCCATAGTTTTTAATTCTGATGGAAAACCCATGAATTAGAATGAAAAGAAAAAACAAGATTTTCATTAAAAAAAAATTGTGGAGTGACACTCAAAGGTGACAGAAGTGTGAGGTTATAAAATAACTTTATCTTATATTGCATAAAATTAAAATAATTCTAAGAAATCCTCTCCTGAAAAATAAAGCATTTAATTCTAAAATGTTCCAATAGTGCCATTTTGACTTTATCAGGATAACCCTTCCTAATGTATTAAAAGTTACGAAATTGACACATTTCTAAAAATGGCTTTTGTAAAAATGGGATTTCCTCACATATAAAGGGCATACAAAAACAGCCTTGACCTGTTCACTGTTCAACAGACAACTAATATTGACCTTTCATACTATAAACAAGATATGACAAGGCAGTTCTACTAACAGTCCTATTTTTTTATTACCGTTACTCTTTTGCCTAAATCATTGTTGTGGTAATGATTTATCACAGAATTACCAGCTTAAGTGATACACCTTATGCGATCGTAAACTCCCTTCTTGCTTCGTAATGTCTGTATCTGCAAGTTCGTGCCTATGCTAGATATGAACCAGCTTTCAGTGGCAAACGTAATGTAGCCACAGCCAGAGGACATAATCTCTTTTTCTCTTGTTTGTAAAGTTTGCCAACACAGAACCATAAAGGATGGAAAAGACCTCCAAGATCATCAAAATGAGAACTCTTTGGATTTCCTTTGAATTTGCCTGATGAACAAAAACCATATTATGGTTAAAGCATTTTTAATGTTGTTTGTCTAAAAGATGTCTTGGTGGTACCGAAATATAACTAGTAGTTTTTAACAACTACTCCCCATTAATAAATTAAAGCATACCAAACACCAGAGCAACAATGTTAAGAATTATAGACTTGAATCTACAGGTGGTGATTACTGATCCTTTGACCTGCATATATTTTATATAAAATAACAACAATGTTTTGTTGTTTTGATTTTTCCTGCAAGGGATTGTGTGTTTGTGTGAAGGGATTAATACAGTTGTTTTGCAGTGGGGTTTTTTGTTTGTTTGTTTGTTAATGAATGAGGAAAAATAGTGAAATTTGCTTGGATGAGGGACAACTTGGAGGCAGTAATAGTGAAGTGATATAAATATATCCAGTTCAATCTTCAAAGCAAGTTTATTGTGGCAATATGACTGTTATCATGCTAGTTCAAACAATTAGACAGCAAAATGCATTTATCTGTCATAGTGAATTAGTCTTCTATGACTTGTATGAGATGCTGACCTAGAAAGCAGAGAACAAAAATATTCAATTTACCCTTACATTTTTTCTCCAGTAAATGTTTTACTTTCACTCTTCATTTGTTCAATAGCATTAAAAGTTAAACTGCTGTAAGAACTCCTTTTTTAATTTTTTTTTTTTAAGATTCTGTGTCTGCATGTACGTGTCTCTTCCTTAGTCCTGTGTTATTTAACGAACACGTAAAATCTTGTCAGCCATGAACGTGAATTGTAGCAGTATAAGATCTCAAAAAGGGAAGAGCCTGGAACTGCTGCCAGCCATCCATCTAAAGTGCAGCATATAGTACACATTGATAGCAAAGGCAGTCAAGTACCCATCTGCTTGCTTCAGAAGTATTTTTCTTTCAGACTAGAAGAGGACACTTTAGTTAAGCTCAGTAATGAACTGATTAGGCTGGTTGTGAAGCCAACAGAAATGAACAGCCTGTCAATTAACAGTCAGCTCACAGAATAAAGCAAACCCACCCGGTCATGAGCAGGATAACTTCTTCAGTGGTTAAGGAGTGATTTGAAGTGAAGAGAAGTATTGTTTCTCGAGGGCTCCTGAACTACTGTAACAAGTGTACAGCAAAAGAAAATCACCAAAGACAAAATAAAGCAAGACAAGAAGAAACACATCTCTCATCCCTTAAATAATAGATTAAGTCTCCACTGCTGTTCTGAGGGAGGGTTGGCATACAGCATTAGTTCATAACTTCCACTGAGATAAATAATTGGTACAGAAGATTTTGCCTCATGGTTAAACAAAAGAAGAACAACAACAAAAAATCTGCTCTCAAGCTTTCCTCTTAAAGCCACAGAAGACAACTGGTGAATCGGATGACATTGGGCACTAATCTGAATGAGAGATGGTGGCAGATCTGGCCCCATGAAATGTAATTAATTTCTATCACTTAGCCTTTAGTTAGGAAACAAAAATCTTAAAAGACCATACATCTCAAAATCAAATATTTTTTTTCCACCTCAGTGGCCTGGTGTACACGTGGCTGCATGAGCCAGCCCTTCATGCCCCAAGGGCAGGGAGGGTGGACGAAGCCCTCCTTTCAGAGAGCTCAGTCAGGTGTGTTCAATGTTCCACTTGCATGTCTGCCACAAGCACCCCCTGATGACACTTTGCTGAACGCTTAAATTGCTAAAAATTATGTAAGTCACATTTCATTAAGCTGTGCACTGTGAAATATCTGATACACTTTGATCTAAGTTAGCACTGAGACTCTATTACGCAGATCAGAAGCAGTTTGCTGAAACATATTGACAAAAAAAGCACTATAAAAATGCAAACCATTTTAAGGGATAGTGAATTAAAAAAAATAAATCAATAGTAACAGCTTCCTATTAAACACATAATGCTGAATATATTGATGTTCTGGGAGTTTTTACTATTTTCTACCTACTGATCATGTATTCTACTGTATCTGTTCACAGCTCTCATTTTTTTGTGAACTGCATGCAAAATAAGAATTTATACAGAATGAAATTTTCCCACAAAATACTAATCTGGCTGTTAGAAAACTCAGAACAATTGCCTTCTGAATTACTGGGCCGACCACTGCTCAGCTGGCAATTTTCAGCAGCAGTTCCCATTTTACTGCAGTTAACGCCATGTTTCTTTATTCTTTCAAATAAATAGAATTGTCAGCTCACAAAATTAAAGATAAATCACTTACACAGACTCTCTAAACTACTCATATCCTCCCTACCAGTAGAAAACTCTGTAGCAATCAGTGATATTTTTCCTCAGGACTGCACAACAGATAGAAAAATTACTAAAGGCAGAGATATGGGACTTTGACTTACTCTTATGTATTTACTTTAAGAGCGAGAGGGCACTTCAAGCATAGCATTAAAGTTAAATCCTAAATTTCCCTGACCCCATTCTCAGTTTATGTGTTTGAAGGGATTTAAGCAGAATTTAGTAACCTGCATGCTGTGAACAGAATCACCCTCAGTCTGAAAAAGTGAATTACAGACTACAGCCACTGAACAAAAAAAAACCAAAATAAACACCTTATTTTTTTTTTTTTGAAAACTGTCTGCTTTTCAGATGGTCTATGTAGGTATCTATTAAAGAGGCAATATCTCAGGCCAAGGATTTCAAGGGAATGCCTGAGAAGCTCTGAGATTTGATTTTTAAAGCCAGCTCCTCATCTCAACACTTCCTATCATCTAATGCATGTCTAAATGGACAATAAGTAAGCATTGGCTTCTGGCAGCTCCCTCCTCATTTTGCTGACTGAAGTGGATCCTGTGTGAAAGTGCTAATCTTTCCTCATGCACTGTCCAAAAAGCCTAAAATCTCTTTGCATTTTTTATAGCACTAAAATTGTGTAGAAACTTGCCTTCCCTGAAAAATATTTCTTCACCATTCATATGCTATTGCTATGCTGAAGTGTAAGGAACTATTGACATGTCTGTCTTCAGTTTCTCATTCTGACACAAACATTCTGATAGACCTTGGGAAGTCACAACATCTCTTAATCCTGTAATTCATACTTCTAAATATTTTAAGTAGAATGAGAGACCTTTTATTTGATTCCTTGATTTATTGTGCTCATGAAAAACTGAGTACAGTAGCTTCACTGTGAGTTGGGATGGGAGCTCTCTGACAGAAAAATTAATAATTTTCAGGCCATTTTGATACAAATTAGAGTCTTTCCAACCAAAATATAAGGTCAGATGTGCACAAGCAAATGGTATTTGTTATGCACATATAAAAAACAAAGGTTTGCTTCTCAACAACTTTGTACCCTGCATATTGGCCTATGTGCACACTGCATGTGGAAATATACTAGAGCATGAAAAGTTTAATCAGATTAAATAAACTAAAAGGGGATGAATTTAACTCCTATGGGTAGTGAGTTCACTGGGAATTTTAATACAATTTTGAATCTTATGGAATCCCTTATTAATAAAGGTTATGAACCATATTACATCCCTGTATACAGTATTGCTAACTGCTGCCAACCATCATGGACTCTACGTAATTCAAATGAACAGCTGAAAAAAGAGCAAGATGGCACTAGGCAGCACTGACCAGCAGAGTTTTATATAAATTTTTAAGCATTACCAAAGTATGGATTTGCAGATGTTCTTTAAGGAGCTTCTTTTAAGAACCCACCCTCATCCCACTGATGATTTCTGTTTTCTTGCTTTGATGACTTCTGCAGACTGACAACAAAAATATCACATCTAATATAGCATCATAAATAAACTCTGAAGCTTACAGTATCAAACAAATATATATTCATATCCATACGGTCAATCATTATCTATTGATCATTAAACTAGAAATTGAAAGAATCTTTGATTCATGAATGGCTCTTTGTTCAGTTATTACCTTAAACAATGAGGAAAATGGAACCTGAGCAAAAAGGAAGTAGAACCCACATAATACACACTTGTAATAAAAAAGATTTTTAATCAGTATTTGATGCCAGGAAAATGGGATACGATAGCATTATTTATAACTCTTAGCTCCTATATAACAGATCATTCATAAACAAATAATTTGATATATTGCAATGATTTTTACACACTCAGATTCAAAGCTTTTGATAATTTTCCAACTAAGCTTTTGCATTAATTTCCCATTTCAACATTTTATTTCTGTCTTGGACCATAAAAACATAATTGTTACCACTGAAGTTGTAGCTCTTCTATTCCCAAGAGGCCAATTCATTTGACAAAGCACATACACTGTACAGCTTATTGGCCTTCATTTTCCATCATCAAATGTTAACACTACTCGAAGAAAAAAGTTAGGAAAATACCAATGAATAATGAAGATGGCTTTTATAATATGGATTTGCTGCCCCGCATAACAAAATGGAGCTTTTATTGGAACACATTTCCCAGAGTTGAGCTATTTGATCTACAAACTATTAAAAAAGTAGATTATGTTTTCCATGGCACCATAGGTACAGGAGAGTTAATTTCCACACCAAACAATAAGAGATGAAGTAGACAGTAACTAATATGAATTGCTCCCAGGCGAGCAAATAGTCCAATTTCCTATACATCCTCAATGTTTGTACACTCTGATCCATGACAAAAAGCAGTAAAGGAAACAGTTTATAAATAATAGTTCTTTGAAAGTGTACATAGGTTCAAAATAAGTTGGTGGTAACATATAATGTAAGATTTAATCAATTTGGCTTCAGGTGGAAAAATGGGTAAATTCCATTCCTACAGTATCATTTTACCTTTACAGTTAGTGGGAGCCTGCATAACATTGTTGGTTCCAAAGGTCATAGGAACATTGGGATCTGAGGGGATAAATATGTTCGAGGAAGTGGTACATGGGATTTACTGGTGCAGAGAAAGAATAGGAGAGGATAGAATTTCCTCAAAACATTTCATAACCTCATACTCACAAAATACAGGCAAAGAATCTCATCTTCATCATGCACAATGGTCACCATGTGTTTTAAAATAGTCTTCATGAATAACACCAGAAAGAAGAAAGCATATATAAAATTATAATTTCTTTGCAAAAATTATTTTTTTAAATCATATGGTCATTTAAAAATGAAGAAAATAAGAAAACAAGGGTTTAGAATTTTTTAAAATTAGTTAATTTACAGATAAACTTTGAAGCTTTTAAAGCTTTTAATTTCAGTGCTCATTAAAAGCCACAATGCACTTCTACTTTTCCACTACACTTGCTTAATGAACGTGAATAAGAAAAAATTTAAACCATGGCAATATATTGATTTTCCGTCAAATTTAAGATTATAAGTTTATTTACTTTACCACTAGATCATTAATACCTAGTTGTACGGAATAGTTTGTCTAAGGTAATAAGAACTTCCTTCACTGTGATGTACCTCCAGTGAATCCTGCAGTTAATCTGTCCCTAGAAACTGACTTAGATGCAGTTTTGTTTATTTATTTTACTAAGGAAGTCACTCTAATTAAACTTTTAACTATTTTCATATAACCAAAATGAATTTTTTTAATAATTTGTATAATGTAACAATTATTTTTTCATGGTGGTTTTTGAGATGAAAGGAGAAATAAAGGGGAGAAGCTGAATGAAACAACTTGACAAATTCAAAATACAATTTCTCTGAAATTTGGTTAATTCAAGTATGTATTTTGACTAATTTTTTAAAAATTAATTACTCTGCCATCAAAATCTGGTTCTAGTCCCCAAATGTTCTACTTATTTCCTACTTTCTGATTATTGAAAGAACATTTAACATTGTTTCATTATACACACTTTGTGAAATCCTAAATATTACATCTGGGTTATATTACATTTTTCAGATGAATTTTCTAAACTTTAGCTCAAAATGTATCAAAGATGGTATTCTTTCTCTTCTTTCTGTATTGAAGAAGCATAATAAGATGTGCTTGAAGTAAATATTTGGCCCAGATAAATTTTTTTTTCAGAGTCCTTGAAAAAATCCACAAATGTGAGACATATAAAAAACATTAAATACCAAATATCTTAAAACAAACAAACAAACTAACTAAAAACTCAAACCATTACAACAAATGATATGGAACCCATAAGTGTTCTGCCTACCTACTGCAGTAGCCAATTACAGCCCATAACTGTTTCAGCAGAAGACACAGCACTATATATTAATTATTTACTATGTATTAACTATTATTAATAATAATTTTTCATCAAGTAACATTTCTCCCTTTTTTTCCCAATGCTACAGGTTAGTTAATGACCAGAGGGGATTTTCTTTAAACTCTGAACTCTCTCTCTGTCTTTATTACTGAATGTACATATGTTTGTATAGAAAAATGGGAAGATAGATAGAAAAAGAGGAATACAGCTAAATAATTAAAAAGGTCAGATTTCATTTTGTTTCACATGTAGATCCCTCAGCTCATGATTTCTGGTATATTTCCATAACACCATTCACCATGATTTTCAGAACTAATCCATTTATTTTTATCCATCAATAACAACCACTACTACTATACATAAACCACTACATTTTTCACTATAAAATTGACTTTTATTTCTAAATACCTGAGGCAATTACTTGTCCAACAAATGTTTATTGTCCAAAATAGAAAGCCTGGACAAAAAACTTGGCTTGTGTTGGAAGGTCACAAGTCAAGTGAACTCCTTTAGGTCCATTAAAACAGTGGTTTAAATTGAACAGTTCCTATTTTCCCTGACCTATATTTTGCAGCCTTAAAGCTCTTTTCATACTTTTGGTCTCTTCTATTTTATTTTTTTTTCTTCTGCATTTTCCACTGGGGAATAAAAGCATCTCATAAAATTCTATACCAGTTTTTTTCTGCATGCCATCTACTACTAAACCATTAGTTACCCTTTGAGAGTATAAATACTTTTCTGAATTCCCTTTCCAACCTTTCTACACTTATCCTTACATCCTACATAAATTCTTTCGTTTTAACTGTTCATAGTCCTGCCTAATGGGTTTATTTGGGGACTTTTTTGTTTCTTATAGAAATAATATGATGAGCAAATATGAAATGTAAATCCTTCATAAAGCTAGGTTAATGCACCCAGCAAAGCCTAGGAAGACTAAACACATCACAAACACTGTTCTCATTGCAAAAGCAGTCAGGAATGAAAACTTGAACAATTATAATCCCAACTCAATTAAACACAGCAGATAAGCAAACACTTATTTTCCTCATTAAGAATATACACAAAATCTTTCCCAGCAGTGTTTTTCACTTCCTATCCAAGACACACTGATATTGCACATGAAGTCAGACAGATATGAACTCCTCCACTAGCAAAACTCAGTTCCTAGGAAGAAAGCAGATCCAAATCTTTTAACACTAGGTCTTTGGGTCCAGTCAGGGAGGCATGACCCTCCAACACAGGAAATTGATGCGTTTCACACAAATATATTATCACAGGGTAGTGACTATTCAGTCTCTTTTGTGCTTTTAAATGGGAGAAGAGGTCCATTTAAGTAAAAAAATATTTCCAGGTGAGAAACACTGATTCAGTTATTCAAATCACACTAGCGGGGTGATTCTCTGTACATGATGCGTGCTCTAATACAGACTTTCCTTAAAGAACTTCAGTTCAGAAATGAAGAATGCTACCTAAACAATCAGTGTTTTCTTAAATTACTTAGGAACATATTTTCCAGAAGGTTTTTTAACAGCAACTCTAAGCTTTAACTCTATCTTTGTAATACTAGTAAGTTAGGAAGCTATCATGCATATAGAAGTATGCTTAAATACATTTCACAAGAGCACTTATTTCTGCTGTTAAATTTTTTTAAAGCTTGATTCTACCCACTCATCAGTCCATGAAGGAATGACAAACTATTTCTTGTTCAAATCAGCACTCTGAAATCACCATGTAAAGGGGGCATGCTTGAATACTATGATAAATGATCTATGCTAAAAATCAGTAGCATCTTTTCAGCAAGGAAATACTAACTTCTATCCTACTCTGATACTGGACAAGTTAAAAAAAAAAAAAGTAACTTGACTCTGAGCAAGATACTCTATTTCTTTTTTTGTATCAAATTTACGATGGCAACCTTTTCAGAACCAAAAATAATGCATGGAATTTCTTAAGAATTTTATGTTTCTGAAATGAATAAAATAAGGACAGTCACAAAATTAAGCATAAGGCAACACAGAAGACTGAAGAAAGTATCTCTCAACAGTAAGGTTATTGTTAATATTTCACAAACGTTAGCATAAAGGAAAAAAAAAAAAGCACTTTTTTTCCCTGGTGTTGCATTTCATCTCCCTAGACAAATTACTGTAATTTAGCATTTGTAAGTCACCTCAAATTTTTATAGTAGCATCTAGCATTGCCAATGAAAATTGCACAGTTACCTTAGCCTCCATTTTAAAGAGCTTATAATTAAAGTATAACAAGAATATCCTGGGGTAAAAAACAAGTACCTTTATAAACTAGGAAGTACAGGGATCACAATCTATAAGACACATCTAGAAGAACCCACCACAGTCTTTACACTTATTTCAATGTGGATAACACTGGATCCCACGATGCACCTAACACTTTCTCCCTGCTATTCTACAGTTTTCTCCCTGGGACAATAGATTGCTACAGAGCACATCAGAGGAGGCAAGAGGGCACTGGAGGGTGGAGGGAGCTCTAAAAAATAGAGAGGAAAATACATCACTCTGAGAAGATGCCACACTGCTTTGAAGGAAAGGTCATACAGAATGCTGCTTTTGCCTTCGCCACCAGTCCTTACTTTTTTTTTAACTCTCAGCATCCTCACCTCCTTTAAGACCTTCATCTATAACTCCTTCTCTCCATCCTTTTCCTCCAAGCTCATTACTTCAAAATAAATTCCACTTCTTTAATCACCTCCAAAGACATGAGCTGTTCTTTCAATTTACAGACCAGACAAAACCATGTATTCCCACTCTCTCTAAATCACAGGTAAAATTCATTGCACCTTGGGACATGGCTGGTTTATTGCTGTTTTGCACTCTGAAAATATACTTTCTAATATATTTTGAAAGAGATACTTATGGTAGTGAATCTTATCCTGGACTTTCATGCTGGAAGGTCCATTTAGAGAGTGGTATATGCTTGCGTATATCTTCCCTTGCATACATCTTACATTCATTGCAATTTCACAGTAGAAATCTGGCATCTTAGCTCTCAACTTGAATGGTGGGAAAAGCTGTCCTGTGTCAAACATAAAGCAGACTCACACAGTTTGCCAAGAGAATGCTACACAAGTAATAACCTTTCATAGCTCTTGTGTTTCTTCCAATCCCATATTTGCTTCTGTTTTTTTCAGTATTTCCCCTCAGCCCTGACTGAAGGCTTCCCAAATCCTGTTGACAGCAGCCAAGAAGCTCTGTCTTCTATAATCAGTAAGTTCCTTGCTGCTTTGTTCCTTACATTGAAGATGTTAGGGTCCTCTTTATCACTGTCTGCAGTCTGAGAAATGATGTGTAGGGGCTTGAAACAGTCTATCATTCCCCGTTGAGCAGGAACTCCGCTACCTTTTCACACATGCAGTTAAGCAGCAGATGTGATTTGTCACTGAGGTCAAAACCATTGGTACAGCAACAGTAAATGTGATGTGTTTGCTATGTTAACAACTTAGATGGGGTGAGATTGCTTATGTGACTATCAGTTAGAGCATGACCCTAGCCACTTCACCATTTTGATAGCCATCTCACAGATAGATCCTATGGCTTTTTTGAATTCAGTATCTTCACTGAAGGCTGAAGGTTGCCAAATACATATAGACTGCTGTAATCACCCAGATGATTTATAAATTTGGCAGCTGTGCATCCTTCTTGTGCTCTGAGTGTTTAATTTATTTGGGATCCAGGAGTTTTATGTGAAGAAAAAACAGAGTCTCATTCTGTGATGCCTGGTAAGACATAGATCAGAGGGCCAAAAACTTCAAGTCAGTGTGATAACTCAGATCACTCAAGGAACTGTCTTTCATAGCATCATACAGGCCAGAGATTTCTGGATCCCCCTCCTTACCATAATGCTCTTACAACACACAAAGTGTGTTATATGTACATATGATTAGTCTGTACACAGCCATGCTGTGTGGACTAGATGTGTAATATCATTATTTAACAGAATCAAGTGCATCCATTGAACCACTTTCTTTGGAAATAGGGCTTAAACCTCTAAGCCAAACAACTGAGAAAAGCTGTACTCAGGTAACTTTAAAAAGTGAATCTTGTCAGATGCCCACCAAAGTCCATCTAGTGACAAAGCAATTTTTAAAAAGCATATCCTCTGTTTTGTACAATCTCCCCCAATCTCCCCCTTCCTATCAACAGACATACAGTTATGTGTTAATGAAACTAGACTTATTTCTTTTTGATATAGGAGATTACACCAGATGATCACATAGGATAAGAACTCCATCACTGCATTCTAAGCAGAAGATGTTCCTTCTCAAAGCATATTCAGATAAAGATATGTTTCATAAACAAAGTATCTAAGCATCAGATATATTTTACCCATGTATCACCTATATACTTGTAACTATTCTATAAAGAGAAAATGACAGATAGGGTGTGCAAATCTTTGCAGTATAACACATTTCTTATTTTCCTGAAGTATGGTAAGAGCTCTTGAATATTTAAAGAGTTAATTAAATGTTCTTGTACTCTTTTTTTTTCTGTTTCTTTGTGCAGTGCCATGCAAAATTCACAGACGATTCTACTTTCAGAAGTAACAAGCAACATCTTGTGCAGCTTAACAAGCTGGGTAAAAATTTCAGAAATACACATCTGGCTTTGAAGCCTGAGTTGCATTAATGGTCAGAACAGAGAGGCTGCTGCTACTCTGTCAGTATTTTTATCAGCTTTTTAGCTATTCATTCCCTATTTTGTCCTGAAAATTCATCTATTATCTGTGACAAAGTTGAAAACTAGTAGCAAGTTTTGACTTTAAGAAATGTGATTGAAGTGTTTATTTGGACACTGTTCTTTGTAAACAGAGGCTTTGCTTTGTAGAGTAGTGTCTGAAGTTTTTTGCTATGACTTGTAAACACTCAGTTAATATGGTTGTAATTTATTTATAACACTTCTGTGCTTCAAATGCAAACTTCAAAATCTCTCAGAGAATCGGAGTGAAAAACAGAACTGGTTGCATTTGCAGAAAAAGGCAAGTATCTTTAAAATATGATTAGACAACCAACTTTGAGTCAAAAGTTACCATCTGTGTTTGCCCCTATCTTTAGCACTAGGAACAGCTCTTGCACCCCTAGCAAAGATAATAACAAAAAATCAGAGAAGGGAAGTGAAGATGATTACAGGAGTGGTGTGCTTCCAAGCATTCCAAGCATAGAATGACTAAGTAAACAAGAACTTTTCAGATTAGAAAAGAGATGACAGGTGTCAGGCTGAAAAGAAATGTTAAAAGATGGCACTTAAAATAAGGAATAACAGCCTTGTTGGACTCCTTGCCAGAGGACGTAGCAAGTTCTAAATCTTAGATGCACTCTGGGGAAGACTGAAAAACCTAATGGAAAAGAAATCTATTTAGATTTGCTAAATGCATCTAGCTCAGTCCTGAGGCAGGGAAAGCGATCAGAGGAAGAACCCTACTTTTACCCTGTTTGTACTCTTCCCTAAGTGTGCACATATGGCAACTGCTGGAAACAGCACACTGAGCTGAATGGTCCTTTGCTCCAACCAAGTACAGCCTTTTTTATCTTCTTATAATCCTAAACTCACTCTTTCTTCCTTTGTATTCATTGAAAAACTTATTTTGTCTGCACTGAGTTACATTAGGTGCTTAAACAAATTCATATCTTTACAATACTTGAAATCTCATTTCTTCCTAACTCATTTCCTAATGGGATAATTTCATTCTGAAGGGCAAGTTACTAAGAAAAAATCAAGCATTTCTCCTTAGCTCCTCTTTTTTTTTTTTTTCCCTTTTTTTCCCCCCTTCTTCAAGCTATTAGTTTGGAGGAGAGAAGCCAGTGGAAATGCGCTAGCTATGGGACTCCAAAATGTCCAGCCCTAATTCATCTATGTTAGGGTATATGCTTGAGGAAAAATGGGCTAAGATCCATGTCCCTCAGACCTGTAATACTTTCTCTGTTTATCAAATGGCGTTGAATTTATAACTGTAGGGATCTCAAGAGTAATCTTCTCATATCCACTCCCCTTGCTGGTGGCCTAATGTTAGCTAGAAAAGGCTGGAGGCAAGAGAGCTATAAGCTGGCTCGCGTACATTAAAACAGACATACATTAGCTTTAAGAGCCAGAGAAAAACTCTTCTGATTTTAAAAACCACTTATTCGTTGAGTCTCTGGGGACTGGGTTTTAAAAAGCCAATATCAAATTTGGGCAGAACAGCAGAACACCTGTAATTCTGTTACATTGTAATTTCTCTAACATCTGCTACAGAAAACTTGCCAAGAATAAGGAAACCTCACTTTGGACGATTCAACTCTGAATACCCTTTATAAGGTACACTATCATAAAGAAAGCCTGTGACAGGAGACCAATGAAGCATTACAGTTGACATAGCTACAAATCCAAGAGACAGAAAGGATAAAAAGGATGCCTCTTGGAGGACATCTCAGCCCTCACATGCAGTTTTATGCAAGTATATCATTTGCAGTTCCACCTGAAGGTTAGGCTAATTAATTCCTTCTTTTATCTTGCTTGAAAGATTGTTTCAAATTAAGTTCAGGAGGTTTTATTCACATTATTTTTGTCTATTTGGCTTACTTGGCTGGTCTTCATATAATATTTTCTAAATAAGTTCTAATCCCGTTGATCTTAACTAGATCTTCTATTCAGATGGCCTGTACCAAAACACAAGCAGCATTGTGCATTCATGCAGCAGGAAAGGCAGCCAAGGAGTGCCATGCACTTCAAAAGAAAGACGGGAATGAACCAATTAGAAAAAACAACAAACTCCTACTACCTTGTCAAACTACTTTACTTTTACTTTCTAACATATTGAGTAACAATCAACTTTGATGATTCTGATTTAAACCTTTATTTCAATTTCACTTGTGCAGGTTTCAAATTCAAGGATATTATTTTTAAACGAAACCGAGTTGAAACCGCTGGGGCTTCTTGATTTCACCATATGAAAGCAGAGCAGGCATCATTCTTTGTCGCTGTGCTCTGCAAAAAAAAAACAAACTACACTGCTGGCAAGTCTCTTCAGAATGTGACTACATTATCAGATCTGGGACATGTACTGAGTTCCAGGATCTGGGTGTAGGATGTAGCCATGAGATAAGTCTGGACATGTAGATTCAGAGCTCATCTAAAAGTACCCTGAATAGAAACCAGCCCCAGGAATATGCTGCCAGGAGTTCAGCACATAGGTATGGACACAGTCCAAGATTTCTCACAGAACCATAGCAGGCAGGCTAAGCAAAAATCCTTTATCATTATGATTTCAGTCAGGTTTTCAAAGAGAGCTGTAAATCTAAAGCTTAGCAACCACCCGGCCTGTCTTTCAATCTTTTAAACCTCTGTGATCTATTTTGCTATCAATAGGTTTTTCACTATTCAGGTGCCCAAAGCACAGAAATAGGTGCCCAGCTAGTTCTTGCACAGCTTTTAGATAAAGATTCAGTATCTTTCTTTATTTATAATCAGAGCAGAGCCTGCCATACTGCCTTGTAAGAGAACAAAGTAGTATGTAGTTCAAGTGCCAGTCAGTATTTTCCTTTTGTGTTTTTGATTGCAGACTGATTACACAACAATAATGAGAGCTTTTATTTATTTATCTAAATGAACAGAAGCCAACACACAGAAAACAAAAGAGGTTAAATCTTTAAAGAGATCCCTTTTCCCCGTTGTAATCGGGCTGTGGACAGAGCTCCTTTTTCAACTACAGAAGGAAAGGAGGAGGGGCATATGGGGGGGAACATAATGCATTGCACAGGATGAGTTTTACAGTAGCTGTCTTCTGGCTCACCTCCCAAATCTTATGCCACCCTGTCATCACGATGAAGTCTCTGCCCCACATTGACATTTCTTGTGCAGAAAAAAGTCTACCCAACCTCAGAGGTTGCAGCCCTGCTCAGCTTCATTATCGTCAGTGGTATTATGCTAATTTACAGTGGCAAAGAGATTGGATTTTGAGGATACAGACATATGGCTGTTCAGTATTTAATCAAAGAAAATCAGTAAAATCCCCAATGCGTAGAAGATATGTGAAAAAAATTGAAAACAAAGAATACGAGTGATGTGACATAGGATTTTGTTATATCAAATTATTTTGCTACAATCTAGTTTCATAACACCCAAGCAGGAGATCTAGAGATTTTGCAAATGACATCCCAGTTTTAAAGTATTTCATTTGAAATGCTTGGAAATAGAAAGCTCTCATATTCGTCACTCTTACATTTTATTTTTAGCAGTTCACAGAGGTACATATTTTATGAGTCTATACTAACTGTAAATCTATGATTAAAAAAAAAAATTAAAACCAAAACTAACCCTCCAGATGTTATTCTGAGATCTAATTTGTTGTTAAACAAACCACACATGACGCTAGTAATTGTCACTTTTGTAAAAAGTGCTTAATTATAAAATTAAATGAGGCTTCTTTACAGAACCCATTGTGCTTTTCTCCTTTGCAGAAACCTGAAATGATAGCCACACTGCACGACAGCTAACGTAGACTGCTATCATTACAAGCATTACAGCATGCCAAATTTTTGCATCCTTGCAGATGTCTAGATTCTCCAGACCTCTACAAAGTACTCTTATCTCATCCCTTTTTCTTCCTGTTGTTCATCTCAAGCTACCACTGCCTTTTCATTCACATTACATGCTTCCCTCCTCTCATCCCCACTGTCAGCTCAATTCCTTGAACTAGGCCTTGTATATACCACACCTTGCATTGGCATATTTCACTGGTTCAGAACTAACATATGAAGGATCTACAATGGCATCTTTCACCAGCATAAGAAATTAAGGGAGTGGAGCCTCTAGCCTCCTTAAGACACCTGAATGAGGCCACATAACAGCATTTATTTTGATCAGTAGCGTAATCAGTGTCTAGCCTTTGTGCTGACTCTAGCCACAGCTACCAATCTGAACCACCACTAGAAGTTGTGCAGAAGTCAGTTCTGTCAATTTACTTGTCTGCTCCCAAGTTCTGCTCTGTCATACATTTATAGCCTGATGAGCTGAACTATTGTGTTTCTAACCTTCCAGAAAATTACCTTTTCTTTTACACAACTATGTATCCCAGATCTAGGCATTTTCAACCTTTTAAGAACATCAGTCAAGGTCATAGAAGTGGTGTGTTTATCTCATATGTCATGAGGTCAAAAGTACTTTAAAATGTTATTTTTTTTTAAATTCTTCTCATTTCAGAGTCTGTAGGGTGCTCAAAAGTAAGAGATTTCCAAGATTTTATCCACAAGTTAGGAAGAAGCAACAGGCTTCTAGTTTATACTTGTAGCTGCACAGCAAAGGTGACACTCCTGAGGGCCATCACATGGCAGGAAGATTCTGGCATGTATCTTCTCCTCCAGCTATGTCCTTTTGCTCTGCTCTGCTGGCAGCAGTGAAAGACGACATAGCAAGAAAAAAAATCTGCTAAGCCTTCTGATGAAAAAACAGATCATTCTTTTCACAGCTTAGAGTATGCCCTATGAGCACAATAAAAATATTCTATTTACAGTGTATTTTTGGCAATACTAAACTGCAAAAACGAAAATCTCTAGGCTATAATCTATCCTGTATTGACTACTTCTTCTGTCAATGGATAATATGAGCTAGCATATCATCATGTTTTCCTAGCGCCAGGAGATACTGACCTCAGTTAGAAATACATACCCAAACAAAATGGGATTCTATATACATCCAGGCAAGAGACATTGCTACATATTGATTAAAAGTATTATTTTTTCTTCTTGACACAGCTTTTGTGTTGGTATCAGGACATCAAAGAACATCCTATCATTTCGCCCTAAAAAGATGATCACGTAACAGCAGGAGGAGAAGTCATGTTGAGCCTTGGTATTCACAGTTCAAGAGTCAGAGTTCTCATTCTGATATGAAAACCAACTATTTTCAACATACTAATCTCCTGGGTAAAGATCTTAGGCCACTTTTACAATCATTTTGCAGTCAGAATTGAATGGTCCATTGTTGTAACATATATTCTCTTTGGATACTGAGTGCAGAACATAAGGAGTACTCTTGAGTCCAGAAGTAATGTTTAATATGATCTGCTAATTTAAAATATATTAGCACTTTCTGCAGGATCTCTAGAAGGTCCATCATCCAGGAAATGTTTCTATTTAACAGAATTACAGTTATATAGATTTCAGGTACCACTGAGGATTTCTTTTTGGAGAAGTACACTTGTAACTCAAAGTTAAAAG
Organism: Pseudotriccus pelzelni; assembly: GCA_035584735.1. Taxonomy (NCBI): domain Eukaryota; kingdom Metazoa; phylum Chordata; class Aves; order Passeriformes; family Tyrannidae; genus Pseudotriccus; species Pseudotriccus pelzelni. The sequence continues at coordinate 95,330,927 of JAWMRA010000078.1, read as the reverse complement.
AAATGTAACCAGTACAGACCATTTGCTAAAAACATTTAAAGTAGTTTCACATTTGCTTATTTAAATTTAACACTCTCTAGTCAATTAAACAAACTTAGGTTTCTACTAGGGCTAGTCTCTTCTTCTTGCAGTAAATTTTGTCTCGCTCCAAATTTTGGAGAGATTCAGATAACAAAATTTACAGGTGACCTTACTTAGATGAGTGCATTTTTATATCAAAATAAAACCAGAATACACAATTTTCACTTGTAAATAAGATCTACAAGAATAAAATATGATAAAATATTGTTAAATTAATTTTCCTTGATGTGTTTGCCAGTGTTTTCAGTGCTATGAACAGATTTACCTCAGAGCAAGAAACCTATTAAGTTGCTGGCAATTCTGCCGCAGTTGAATTCACAAAAGGTGCAAAAGATACTGCAGATTTGGTTTACCACAGAATTCCAGCTAGGAGCTATTCACAATAATAATGATTACATCTGTGAACTATATGTATTTGTTTTGATGCAGGTATTTTTTGTCTTACTTTAAATAAAAAAGGGTGTATTCAACTATAGCAATAAAGCTGCAGTAGAGAAAATAAGGTTAAATTCTTTTTGTTGGTATAAGATGACATTCAGAAATGTCTGCTGGAGTTTTCAACCACAGTTATATTCTGACTACTTTCCCTAATTTGTGACTTTAATAAATTCTGATGTATTCCTTCACAAAATGCCTGCAAGTATGATTTCTATTTTTAAAGCAACAGAAGGAAAATGTAATGAAACAGTTCATCAAATTCACTCTTGATAAACAAATGTATCTTTCTAAAACAGATAAATAGAAGTCTTATAGGGAAACTACAGAAGACAAAAAAGAAGAGGAACATAGGATGGTCAGTCTCAGGAAACTTTCAGCTAAAATGCCACACTAAGAAAAAAAGAAGTGCTTGATTTGCAAGAAAAGCAAGTCACAATCTAAACATTTCCCAGTAAGCTTACTATATCAGAGCCTGTTTTATGTTCTAAATCCAAAACAAATTCAGTGTACTTGCTGAGAGCCTTCATCACCCTCGTATCTCTGTACATTTCACTGCATATATTTTCTGGGTATGACTTAGTTCAACACTACAGATGTTGCTTGATTTCCAGCATTTTGACTCTTTCCAAAAAGTAGGAGAATTTTAGGAACTGGGTGATATGCATGCACAACATTTATACTACACTAGACTATACTTGATTTTAGACAAAAGGCTGAGAAGCTCCTCACTACAAGAAAGACATTGAGATGCTGGAGTGTATCCAAAGCAGGGCAATGAAGCCAGAGAAGGATCAGGAGCACAAGTCTGAGGCGCAGCAGCTGAGGCAACTGGAGTTGTTTAGTTTGAAGAAAAAAAGGCCGAGGCGGGATTTTATCATTCTCTATAACTACCTGAACGGAGGTTGTAGCAAGGTGGGAGTCAGTCACTTCTCCCAAAGAACAAACGACAGAACAAGAGGAAATGGCCTCAAGTTGTATCAGGCGAGGATATTAAGAAAAATTTCTTCACCAAAGTGATTGTCAAGCACTGGAGCAGCCTGCCTAGGGAAGTGATTGAGCCACAACTCCTGAAGATATTTAAAAAATGTGAGAGCATGGCACCTGGGCACAAGGTTTAATGGTGAACTTGGCAGTGCTGGGTTGGCCTTGATGATCTTAAGGATTTTTTTCCAACCTAAATGATTCTATGACTACACTGCAAATGATTATGTTTAAGGATAAATTGCAAGTGATTCACTGAAGCAGACTGAGATTTGAGCTATTTAAATTCAGCTTCCATTACATCCATAGAATCATCTATAAGCCTTTTTAAGTTACTGAATTTTAGTCTCTAAAATATAGATGTTAATAGAAATTTACCATTTAGACTATGAGATCTTTAAAGTTATAGACCATTTATCTCACTACAAATCATACTCCTGTAATAGTAACAAAAAAATTAAATTAAAACGGAGTTACTAAGTATTCACTGAAACACAAAATAAAAGTCACTAAGGAAAAGAGTAACTGCAAGGTATCTAAATATGATTAAAATCACCTTTTCATGAGGTTATTGCATCTGCTTTCAGTTAAAAATTGTTTGTGTATCTAGCTGTTTCTGTTTCAGAAATCCATCAGAAGCAAACTGGTCATATTTGTACCTGTTTTGCAGGATACATTATAGAGCACAAGTAGTAATAATGTAATAACACACTTAATAGCAGTTTTGCCAAACTGACCCTATAGATTTTTTTCTAAACTTTAATAACATCTAAATGCCTTTTTATATAAACTATATATTTACATTTAACTTTCAAGGAAATACAACTTTTTTTCCTTTCATTTTCCCTGCACCTTTAAATCAAAAAGAAAATTTCATCTTTATTAACTTAAGAGGCGCTAAAGCAATGATATACACATTAGCTGGTTAAAACTGTACCTTTAACTTCTAAACTTCTCAAGGGAGATTCTTCAAAGGGTGTTATGAGTCTGTTGCTATGCAGAGCAAACTGAGCTAAATGCAGATGAAGCAGATTGCTGGCAAACACTTCCAACAAACTGTGAACAATGAAAACCAGAAATCTTTGTATATTGTCTAGCCTGGCTCTTTACTAATCATTCTATTCACTTCATCTATTAAGGGTACTAAGGCGTGGCTATTTTCAGAGAAAGACGGAATACAAATAAGTAAATTCATACTCACAGAGATCAACAGGAACATTATGTAAGATTTACAAAGGTACCCTGGACAGATTTAGGGGTGCAGACATACGTATACGTCACAGCAACTTAAAAAATTCGTAGTATATCAACAAAGCCAGGGTATTTTCATGTAGGCTTGCTCTTTTCTTTCAGCAAATAGAAGAAAATTCATCTTAGCCAAGTCTGCAATTAAGGAATGTTATGAAGATTAGTAATTATGATTAAGGAACAGATGAGGGCTACACCCATACTTTTAAAAGCATGACTGATAGTATTATATCTATAATACACAGGTTTTCATATCACCTCTATTTTGCTCAGCAACAACGTAGTCCATTCTTTAACATGAAAAATTTATTATTGCAGAAGTAAATCTTTCTTTCAAATGTCACCAGAGGATGCTGGCAGTTGAGAAATCATCAGTATTGAATATATACCCAGCAGGCAAAGATGCATCCTATCATTGAAAAGCATCCTTTGGTGCCAACAATTTTGTTATAGAGCTACACTGGTCAATAGCTATCCTGTTACAAATTAACACAGCTTGGGAATGCGAAAGAATAACACTGCTTTGAAGAAAAAAAAACCAAACAAAACTTCAACTTCTCTTTCCATCAGTATTCATTTGGAATTCTGAAACAATGTTCAGCTGACCAGTTAAAGTGAATAATAAAGTCTATTATTCAGGCATTCACAATGCATAACATGTCAGCTCATTGAGACCTAAATATTCCAACACATATTTTAAGGTCCGTTCTCCTCAGCAGCTGAACATTTTGTTTCTCCTGTTTCTCTGAATTTCTGTGTACCTATCATAGTCCTCATCACCCCTGAGATTATGTTCCTTGAAATCAAGTGGCAGCTGTAGGATGCAATTTATGAAGAGAACAGACGCAAAGATCCTGAAACACAGAAGAAGATTCAAATAGTAACAAAATTAACATTTCAAACTAAGATTCAGAAAACATGGGGAAAAAGTCTATTTCAAGGCAAGCTGTAGGATGAAAACACAAAAAGGTTTTTAAAAAAGCCCAAAGAAAATGTAAGCCATTGCTCTCTTAGAAAAGCAATTAAGAGGGAAAATATTAATGGATTTGACAGATACAAGTATGCATTATCTCTGACAGCCCGCCTTTTATCATGCTCCTGGTATTAGCTTCCTCAGTTTTGTACATAGCATTTATTCCCTGTGAACAACCTTTCAGAAAACAGCTGGAGACAAATATTGTTAAAGAATTTGCAATAGACAGCAACATTTTTTTACAACACACCTTGTTGTTCCTATCATAACAGGCATTTTCCATGCAACTCTCCCGAAAGCCAAAGATGGGTTCAAGAATCAGAAGGTCAAAAAAAAAAAAATTACTTATGAGAGAACAGTGACACGACCTAGGAAGACCTATAAGGCAAAAGCACATACCGCACAATCATTCAGCAGTTACTAACAGGGGCGACACAGGGCTAACACCCTCCAGAAAAAACAAAACAAAACCACACACAACAAACAAACAAACAAACAAACCCCAAAACTAAAACAGAAAAAAAACCACCAAAAAACAATAAACAAACCCCAACATTAAACCTACTTCACAGTTAAATATCACACCAAAAAGACTTAAAAACATGCAAACTTTTGCTTTACAACACGCTGAAGTCCACAGGAGAGATAAAATTAGGTCTTATTCTTGCTATGTTTAAGGTATATCCCAAGCATATTCTTCTAAATTAAATAAACAAAAAAAATCAGTTAAACCTGCAAAACTCTGCTGCAGAGCACTAGATGCAACTGATATGCACCTGCAGTCGGCTATAATCTTTGCAGCAATAAGGATGCTGAACTATCTGTGCCTCTCGATCTGATAGATGCTGCCTGTGCCAGCCCACATTCAGCAAAAGAGATCCAGAGGGCTTCAGTTATTCCAGTCATCTTGACTACGAGTCTTTAAAAAAAAGTACTAAACACACTAGAGAACATTCATGGTCACTGCAACTTGCTTACCTACACTGAAATTTAAGAATGGTCTCTGGGCCAAATATCAGTCTTTGAAAAAAATGCTGGGTATAGTTCAGGAACTAGAAGAGGCACTATTCTAAATACACAGTTTGCATATAGCTACATGTTTATAGACTAAGAGGCTTCAAAATTATGGATTGAACCAGCTGTTCTAGGAATATAGCTATTTTGTGGTCTTTTATTTAAAACCAAATGTACTTACTGTGGATACAAGGGCAGACAAATCAGGTCTTGTTACCAATGTCTTTGGAAAGGTAACAGTGGTTTCCATATTCAAAGGAAACAAAAATAATAGTATTTTTGAATTTTAAATACATACACTTGACCACATCACAAAGTTTTGTGATATCCTAAGTGGTGAAATAATTTTGGGGGAAAAAAACAATAACACAAACGTATTATTTTACTAACAATAGCTTTATTTTATGCAGGATGTTTCACAAAATTTTGTTTGGACAGTGTATGCACTGGAACTGCTCAGACACAGAAATCAACTCACATGTAAGACCATACACATATAAATCTAAATTCACCCTACCTCATTTGAAGTCTGTCAGTGGGCATCTAAAGTAAGAGTTTCATCACTCTTGGCTTTTGAGTATTTAAAAAGATGGAAGCAATATCTGATTTACCTTTGAAGGCAGCATGCCCTTTCCACTGATTCTAGGGTGACAACACTCCTTATTTAGGTATGAAAGTTAAATTACCTATTGTGAAATAGATTATTTCAGGTCATGTTCATAAACTCCACAATATCTTTCTCAGTAAAGGCAGTAAACAAAGTGCTGAATTTATACCAGCATAAATTAAGGGCCTTTCAGAAATTATTCTCTTATAGACAACCATGAATGAAATCAGACTGTCCTTGTTTTCCTCCATCACATATAACTCTCAGCATATTGTCAGCTCAAAAGATGTATAGTTTAATTTAAAACAGTATCATTTCAGCAACATGAAATAACACTTTCCCATTATTAAGTATGTTCTGAGACAGCACAAGATTACCCATCCACATCTTTTATGACAATAGTGTTGATCACATATCAGCAAATTTCTTCTCATTGAAGAAAATCAAAGTCCTGACATTGGAAAATTGTACTTTGTAGATTATTTTGAATATCTGTTTGTTTCTACACCTTCTTTAGTCAGCTTATACATTTATCAGACAGCCTACAAGTAGTTTTGATCAGAGTTAAAGAGCAATTTTATTTTTTTACATTATTGAGATACACTTCCTTTTGTCATCAAATAACAAGAACAGTAATATTTCATGATCATTTGAGGTATTTACTTCCTTTAATTTCTTCTGTTTTGGAATATTCAAGTCAACTAGTTGATAATAGTTTGATGATAGCAGATGATAGTATTTTGTTCCTGTTGAAATCAATAGCACAACATTAATTGAGGTCAGCACAGTATCATTCCACTTATGTTCCAAATCTGGGCAGCTCTCAATTTACAGTTTTGACTCATAACTCAGAATCAATAATATTCCACAATATGTAAATATGGAATTTGAGACTGTATCTCCAGACAGACTCTTCATTTGTAAGACAGCCCATCCATTATATGATTTAAACAAAGGTTTCAGTCTGAACCAAAGCTAAAGGGGAGTCTAGAGAAAGGAATGAAAGCTTATGTTGCTCTGATCACTCTGATCACAGAACTGCTAAGATCCAGTATTTATCCTCTTGAAAATTTGTGTAAATAAAAAGAAATAACTTTGATAAATTACTAAGTCACCTAAAGAAATATCACAATTTCTAATTACAAAATAATACAATATACAGAACCCAGCATATGGGTTACTTGCAAAAGGGGTAACTTTTTTAACTTACAGAAATATTGAGATCACATGTTTTCATCCTTATTCTTAAACTGTACACTGAAAATGTTTTCAGGAAATGCACTATTATATTCCAGTTAACATATGTTTATGTCCATCAAATAAATAATGTCCCAAATAATGAAACTAATTGACTGTAGGTTGGACAGAAGTTTGCTAGCAATCATACTATTTTTTCAACAGCAAGTGAAACAAATAAAAAAAAATTCTGACCCATGACTGCAGCTTTACAAATCTGTTAACAAAAACTTTATAAACTGGAAAAGAAATTGTTGTTTAAGTTGCATTTAAACACTATCAGAATGGTATTACACTGTCAAATGAGTTGTGCCATATATTTTACATAATTGAGGATCTTGTACAGAAATTAAACTCCAGATCTGGGAAATTAACTGTTCAAACATAAATCTGATGAGAAGTGCATGCCAACTGTGTGTTAAGAGGGTGAAAAGAGCGAATCTGACCATGATACTGAGGCTCATCTACATAGATGTTGCTCTCGGAAAAAGCCCACTGGGAGCAAGAGAGGCATTTAGATGTGCTCAAAGACTGCAGATTTAAGCTATTTGATAGAACTCTGAATGCCAAGACCTATGTGCATCTCCCCAGGGCCAATGTCACTTAGTTACAAAGTGAGTAAATAACTGACATGTTTTCCTTGGTTTTTATTTTTCTTATGCTTCCAAATATGATTCAGAGATAAGCATTTAAATAAAGCCTGCCTTTTTAAAAAAATACATCAAAATCATAGCTGTGTCATAATTGGACAATTCAAACCACAACATACTACAAATAAGTATCAACATTTAACAGAAAGAGAAAAAGGAATCAAAGTTAAGATAAAGTACTGAGACTAGTTTTCATAAGCAGAACATTTTTCAATACAATGTACCTAAACAGGCATGCTTTTCAAAAAGGTTGAACATTCTCAAAGTTTACTGACAGTCTTAAACATTACTATATCGAGAAAAAGGAGGTTAATGTCCACATCTATGTAGTGACTATTCTTCCTCTGGGTTCTAGTGACAAGAGAATAACTCTGTATACCCACAAAATCTTACCTTCAGTTGCCCTAAAACATCTGAGAGAACAAAGCCTTTTTATTTGTTTTGGTTCTAGAGTGTAAATCGTGGAAATAGAAGGCAAATGCTTAAACTTATTCCATCAACTACAAACTGTACAGACATCAGTACTTTTTCTTTTAACACACAATCAGAAATGGCTTCAGAGAGAAGTCAGTTTGAGAGAATGATACTTTGAAACCAAAGTTTCACTAAAATATCAATGTATATTTACTTGTTTAATATTTCTTTTAACATGGCATTCCACTTAGCCAAGGGTGAAACATAGGTCTGAAGGGGAAAATATAACTACCCCTAGTAAAAGACAGGTAAGTTATTGTAAGTGAGATGACAAATTAGCAATAACTTTATCATGGTAGAGGCCTCTTTTGGCATATCAATGACCGTATGAGAAAGAGCTATTTTTATCTAGGTCATAAGGAAATATCCCAATGTGCTCCAAAGGATGTGAAATGTACGTATGGGAGGGACAAACAGCGGAGTAAGACGGGGACATAACACTAAGATTAGAAGAAGAGGCAAGAACTTCTATACATTAAAAATCAGCAAGGGTACCTGTAATCTGAGTGAAGAAACTCACTGCACTGTTGACATTGCCTAATGTTTACCACCCAAATAAATAGCACTTACACGCATATTTCAATATAATAAGCCAAAGCTCTGATTCCAGCTCCCACAAACTGCAGTATATTTCAAGACAATTCCATTTGTAATGAAAAACAGGCAGTAAAGGAAATAGATGTCTCTTTTGTGATCTGATTTACACATCTGCAGACACTTACAATATGCATGCATTTCCACGGAATGCTGAGCAAGTTAAATTGGGAAATGGGAAATTTTTTTCTTAATGGGCATGCGAAACAAAGAGTGTGACTCAAGAAGAAAATAAGCTATGACAAATACACATCTATCCTATCAGGCCTATCTGTTTCCAAATCAAAATCATAGTACAGCATGATGTTAAAGAAACACCAATCATTATAAAAATCAGACAACTTTGGAAATAGTTTACTGCAGGGAAATATCACTCAAATGTGAGGTGGCTGAGGGACAGATGATTTTCAGATCTCTTTCCTTGCTGAAAGAAGACCTGAGGTTAGCAATGGCTATCCTTCAGAAATTCATTATATAGACAAGCAACACATCCCTAAGCAACACAGACCTAGAGGTTTATCTGAGGTCTTCTAAATCTCAGACAGCCATTTTATGCAAACATCAGCCATAAACCACGGCAAATGATATCAAATATTTGCACTGGTCCCAGAGAAATTACGCAGAAGAATCACCAAAGAAATGTGTTACATAAAGAAGGATGGAAGAATCTCACTCAAAAAGAGAAAATCTGTGGAGTACCTCTCACACAAGAGGTACAGGATAAAGCAGTGCAAGAAGCCAATATGTTAATAACCTTGAAGATTAGGTTATGTTGAGGCAGATCAAAACTACACAAAATCTTCTCCAAATTTAACTGTTCATTTGGGGAATCTCACTAGTTTCTTAGATTTTGCCCCATTTCTTTTTCTACTTCAAAACCCAGTTGAAGTACCACATCTCTGAGCTGAAGGAACCATATCCTACAACGAGATTTCATATCCATGTCAATTTCAGTCCCAGGCCTCTCTGCTCAGACTGTAAATAAGAAACTAGATTTACTCAAATGTTCTATTTCCTCCTGCTGAAGGGATGCTGAACAACCTTAAATCTTAGCTTATGTTTATTTTGCACCACTATAGTGACCAGTGAGACACACACAGAATGCATCAGTAAACCTGTCCAAGGCGGCCAATTATCACCACTGGGAACAGGACCAGTGTAACAAGTACAATTTCATATAAGCCATCATACAATCATCAAATGATAAGTACTTTCAGGAACTAATCACTTGGGCTGGAATCAGACAGGTGAGTTGGAGGTGAAAAGCTCTCTGTTTATTACTAATCCCCTGAGCTACAGAGGCCCCAGATGGTAGTTCTGCAAAGGTTTACACAGCTTTTTTTGAAAGGCAGCAAAAGTAGTTACAATTTCTTTTTAAAGAAAAACAAATCAAAGCAAAACAAACAAAATCCTCCAGCTTCAAGAACAGTTACTTTTCTTAAAATAATCTCTCTGAAAGTAGCAGACTGTACACATTTTACAAGAATAAACAAACTTCTATAGTATTTATCCACAAATTGGGAGTCAGAGATCATTAGTGCAAATTTCTGCTGACCGGCAGCATTTATTCTATAAACTTTGGGTATCCTAAGTGGTCCATTAGTGAATAACAGATATCCTCAATTTGTCTAATCTCTTCATGGGGCATGTTTTTTTTCCAGGCATGAATGCTACTTGGTGAAATTTCCCCTTCATAAGGAAGATAGAAAAGACTGGTGGAGGTGGCAAATAATATTTGGTTTAAGCTAGCAGGAGGAAGAGGAATACCAAGAAAGGCAAATATTGTTTCAGCCGTCTTCTGAGGAAAGTTCACAATATCTTCAAACTTGACCAGCTGATAATTTGTTGGGAGTAAGTCCCCATTTATTCTCATTGCTGCTGCTGTGTTTGCTAGCCATAAATAGGACAACACAGAAATAGGATTTGAATTAGAATTTGAAAATTCTTTTCTCAGTGATTCATATTCGGAGGCATAGCCTTCATTTAAACTACATTTTCCTTTACCATTCTCCCCTTTAAACATCGCAGCCAAGTGTTGTGGAACATTTTTCAAAGAGTAAAGGCTTGGCTTATTTTTGTATAACATTGAATAGACCCATGCCCGTGGGTCCCTCACTACATATAAAGCTTTCATTGATGGTCCTAGGATTTCCTGAAAGAAGGGAAGCTTTAATGTCCAGCTCCCACTGCTTAAACTAAGCACAGGCCGTGCATTAGGATAATAGATGAGATGTCTTCTCAGTTCCCTGATATATTCAGCATCTTTTTCTTGACTCCCTCTTGCCCTGCCTCTTTGCTCTGACAGGGATTCTCTCTTTCTGGATCTTTTCTTTTTGTCCTTGCTTAACACAGAATGCTGAACAACTTTACTTCTGCTAGCTTCGTATAAATGAATGTTTTGTAAATGCAACTTTGTATCTCGAACTAGAGACTGGAGCCACCCTTGGATAAGACGAAAATTACCATTCTGAACATCAGAAACCTTCCATTCACATGGATCTACAAAGGAATCAATTTCAAATTCAGTCTCGGGAATTTCAAGATAGGGTGTAGGTATCCTGATGTATAAAAAGTCACTGGTATTGAAAAACAGCTGTTTTAAAATTTCTGCACCAGAAGTGGGAAGTGAAGTAATGATAACATCTGGCAAAACAACGGGGTTTCCTTCTAATTGTTTGGCTTTATTGCCTTTATCATGTTCTAGCCTTGTCATGTCACTGCTCCATTTTGCACAGATGGGCTGAGTACACATGCTCCACACATCCACCAGTTCAATAAGCCACAGTGTGACAACCAGTATCAGAATCCAACGCAACATTTTACCGAAGGATATGTAAAACCGCCACTGAAAAGCCAATATGACCAAACTGACACCCAAAATTAACCCTGCGATTATGTTCACTTTGAATCCAAACGGGAAAACCACTCTATTATTTTTTATCTCTTTTTTCACAGATTCAGTACCGAGACCAAACTTGGTCACTTTATTTTCATGAATTACTTTGGCAAAACCACCAAATCCCAAGTAATCGAACCTTGCCTTTAAATTCTGATACTCGGTCACAACAGAGATGGTATTTTCGGTATGGTTGACACTGAGTGAAATCTGAAATCCAGATTTTGCATTATCTATGAGTCTACAGTCAGAAACATTGACATATGGGCCATAGAAAAGGTAAACAATCCTTGTAAGCGTATTTTTCATTGGAAAGGTAACATTTACAAACTGAGTCCATCGCTTTTTGAATTCAGCTGCCTGTTCAGCCTCCTGTATCCTAGCAACAGGGCTACTCCCACGATGATCAAACCAAAACATCTTGTAGTGGGCATCCCACACATCCATCATAGCTCCATTGTACTTGTTCTTAAACTTATAGGGTATGTACTTAAAATCAATGTCAAGATTATGAAAAAAGGCACTGACAGAATTAACAGGAGAGTCTTCCTCCTTCTCAATATGGTCTACTACTAACAGTGTCTGAGAATTCAGGAGCAGCAAAACACGATACACGCTTTTCAGTTTCATTGCTGATGTGTAAGCAGATACCGCCTCACCACTCACAAACATCATGTCTCCAGCCTGAGAGGCTGTTATAATTTCTCCAGCTGAGTCTCCAACCTCATCACCAATCCACTTCAGCCACTGGGCACATTCACCAAGCTGTCCTTCCCAAGGCTGGTTGCACTGGCTTGTAGGAGATGGAGCAAAGACCAAGACATTGTTTAGGTGGCTGAGTTTAGGGCCATAAAGAGCCTCAGAAACAAACACCTGTCCATTGGGAGCAAAAGTGAAAGAGTTCTGATCAGGATGTTCATGTCCTGGATTGAAACTTCTCCACCCGTCAATCCAGGTATAGGGTTGAAAGTGAACGATATCATAAACAGCACGTCCACCGAGTTTTCCAGACTTAAAGGACACAAAGGTGTTTGTCTGACTGTTTCGCAATCCAGCCCCGTAAGTAATGACTCCCCAGTTAGGAAACACATGCATTTTAGCAGTACCATAGTCAGGAGGAGGCTGAGGAGTGATTTCAGCAGCATACCATATAAATTCAGTATGTAATGTACTCCACCTCTGTGCAGTGGATGGCACCATTGGCCCATCCTTGGGTCTGTGTTTTCTAATCTGCTGTGCCAGCCAGTTGCCAGCTCCATTTTTCATTACAAACTTGTCCAAGAAAACCAGTTGGCTCTCAGGACCATAAAACCAGTTGTAATTAGAATCCGCTATGCCCACAGTCCTCTGAAAGCCTGGTAATAGGGTGGCATAGTAAAACCAAAAGTGCATTTTGAGCCAGTTATTATCGAAGTTGTTAATACCAAAGTGGCGCTGGGCCAGGAAAACATACTGGGTTACTGACTTGGCTGTGTAACTACCGTAAGCTACTCCCTCATCTAGAGACCCATCTACAATATGATTGAGCAGAAACATGGTTTTCTCCATCACATCAACAACAGTGTGTTTCCAAATATTTGCCCGAGATCCTTTGTCCACTCCCGCAACCAAAGCCCCAATAAGCAAAGCAAGCATATTGGTTGCCTGATGATTATGGAGAAGCTGCTTTCCCCAGGAACGAACCTTGGAATACTCATACATTTCCTCGCTTACAGACCATATCTTCTCCAGATATTTTTGCCTTCTCTCATTTTCCAGTGAATTATACAAGAAGTCAAAAGCAGTGGCAAATCCTGTTAGGGAGTGACCAAGTGGCACTTCATCTCCAGGTGCATTCTCAACCAACCAGTTTTTGTAGCCAACCATTCTATCCATATATTCTATGGCAAAATCAAATGCAGCTTTATCTTCAGGGCACAGCAGACAATAAAATGCTAGAGGTGGCAGATTGTTACCATAAATCTCATTCCACTTCGCAGCAAAATCAGCGTACTTGGGTGGAGGTAGATAGTATAAAGGGTTGGAGAGCATAACTGTCACGGCACTTCTGATGACTCTAAAGAGATGCAAATGGCTTGTGTGAGCCTTCTGCCTCAAAGCTTGAACATCTTGAGCATCAAAATACAAACTTGGATGAAGGACTGTTTTTTTCAGCTTCTGCTCAGCACTAAGGCCTTCAAGTTGCTGTTTTTCATATTGATCTACATTTTCTATGAAAGTCACCCAATCCGAGTAATTGCTTACAGATTCTTCAAAAGCGAAGACATCAAACATCATTAATGCTAGAAATAAAGTATGCCCCATGAACATCAGAGCCATGATCCATTAGGCAGCTCCTCTTCCCCAGACATGCATTTCATTACAAAACACAATGTCCAGATATCAAAATTTCATCCAGTTAGTAAAAAAATCTACTATCTTAAGGCATATTTTTTAGGAGAAAAGATTTAGCTTACACTGTGCATTATAACAGAGGCTCAGACTACTTGCAATCTGAGATACAACACTGAAATGACAAGGCTCTTGAAAACTTAAATCTCAGGTGCCTTGTCTGTTCACACTTTTCTCAAACACAACACATCATAAACACTATAATCAGGTTAAAAATAAAATCTCTAAGATATGCATATAAAACACAGGTCAACAATGCACAGTACAGAGTGAAACATTATCTCTTGATAACTTGAAAAACTTAATCTGAAAAAAGGAATAGGAGTCATACATTTGCTTTGCTAAAAAGCTTTCAATCAGATCAGATTCCACTTTTAGAATTGACAAAAACTCCACTGATCAAAAAATGATATAATTTATTCAAAATAGCATGTTATATTTGATAAAATAGGGAATTTACAGCACTTGGAAAACAGACTCCAAAACTGAAGTTATTGTCTTCAGTTTTTGCTTTAGCTCAATTTCCATACACATTCTTTCAATCTTTCTCTTTTGGGATTCATGGAGGGGCAAGAAGGAAAACAATAATAGAAAAAATCAACATAGATTCTCCATTAGATCCTTTTGATGAAACTGCTTTTAACCACTATTATTCTCTGTTTGTGAAAAGTGCATCTGAATTAACAGTCACAGAGTACTGACATATTTTCAAGTCTTCTTTCATCTTATCTTCAGCCAGTGATGCCCAAATTTGGTCTCAACGATTCAAAAAATCCTGCTCCTTCCATTATGATGCAAAAGGAAAACATGTGAAAGAGGCAGAAAGCCAATACTTTCTTGTCAAAAGACCAGTTTCAGGTTTCCTTCCACTTGGCATGTTGGTTCTTTCTGTGGAAACAGAAACAAAAGTTCTCTGAAGCTGTGCAGGTGTTGGAACATATTTAAAGTACTTTGACTAACAAAGTCAAAGGGAAAGATGAGTTAATTCACTTTTCCTTTTACAGAAATTAAAAAAAAAAAAGAAAAAAAAAAAAAAAAGAAAAAAAGCATTTTAAAAGTTCCACAAAATTTATCGTTGGCAAAATAGCAATTCGGATTTGCTACTCAAG
>JAWMRA010000078.1:95279770-95315541 GCA_035584735.1 Pseudotriccus pelzelni | reverse complement strand
ACGGAGGGGCGGGGAGGGAAGGGAGGAGGGAGGGAGGCGGGGAGGCGGCTGCGGGGGTTGGCAGAGCCGCCCCCGGCGGAACGGGGATGTGCCGATCCTCCGCGCTGCGCTCAGCGGCCGGTCCCGCCGCCGCTCCCGGCGGCTCCTCTTCCCTGCGGCTGCGTGAGCTGCCTCTGCTCCCGGCGCCGAGCCCGGCCCCGCTCCCGGCGGCGGATGCCACCGCCGGCCGTGCGCCCGGAGCTCGGCGGGAGCGCCTGGGGGCAGGGCCGAGGCTGGGGGGCCGCGCCCGGGAGCGGCGGAGGCGGCGGGGGGAGGCCAGAGCCCGCGGGGACCCGGTGCAGCGGGTCCCGGAGTGGGGAGCGGGGAGCAGAGGCAGGTACGAGGGAGCTGGTGGAAGGAAAGCTGCCGCGGTGGGACGCCTCCACGGACCGGCTCCCGCAGCTCCCGTCCGGGACACTGCCAGGGGTGGGCACGGCGGCGACGCGGGGACCGGCGAGCAGGGCAGGGCTGGGCTGGTCTAGGCAACAGGAACAGCCGCTCCTGTGGGTGACAACTTTGTGAGCGCGGAATAACTACCTAACAGTGCCCGTGTCTCAGAAACCACGGGGATGCGCAGCATCTGCTTTTTGGAGCGGTCCCACTTCTTCATAACTACCTTCCTGCGCACGCACTTTGTCTTATGCAGTGCACTGAAATGGTTCTCATTCAGCTTTAGCTGTAGGCTTTTGAAGTAACTGTAAAGCCGTAATGAGGTGTAAAATCCTCTGCCCCTCGAGTCGGTCACTGTCAGTGATGCGGTGAAGGGCCAGCAGGAAATGGTGGCCTGCCCGTCTAATGCTGAAGTCCACCCGCGAAATCCCCGAGGTATAGCACCGTTCTCGTCTTTGAATCACAGTTTGGATTGCCAGTGAGGACTTTTAGAGCCTGATTTTGTAACATGATGTGATACCAAGCTGTTATTTGGTAGCCGAGTGTAGTCTAGAAAAATGGTGAAAGATTTTGGTTATGTTACCACTTACTATGTTTATAACCTATACTTCAGAGAAGGTGAATTTTGATCTTCTCAAATAGCATAACTTTTTCTCAGACATAGCCTATATTCTTTTTATTTCCTCCTCCTAGAAAATACAGTTGCATATTTAAATATTTCTTAAGCTACTTAATGTGAAACTATCTTGAAATGAATATATGAATATATAAAGGCCATACATTATGGATACTGATTATGTTTCTTTGTACTAGAGAGTGCACCTTAGAAGGATTAAATTATTAAATTATGCCTATTTACATCAATGATTAAGTATGCCTGGAACCATCCACATCTTGCAGATGTGCCCTTTAGACTTTGCTTAAAAGGGAAAAATACTGATTATTGCCTGGATCATATCTTCCCGCCAGTAAAAATTTGCATAACGAACAAAGATCAGCACATAATTCTCTGACCGTTAATCTTTTACAGTGATGCCTTTTCATACTACTAGGGAAGTTATTCCAGGAGGAGAGCAAAGGGAAATGTAAAGCAACAATAGAGACCACATTCCCCTTAAGTCTGTAGAAGCTGAGTGGAATACACTACAAATGAAAACCTCCCAAATCTTTTTCCTTCTATTCCCATTGTAGCCATTACATTTTTCCCAAGGCTGGCACATTGTGGAACGTATTAAAGTCTCAGAAAATGACTTCTCCCTTAAATTGTCAAGCAATTCAGAATGAGCAGAATATGTGTAGGACTTGTGTTAGGTTAAAAGCAAGAGTAAAGCTCTCCCAAGAGCCCTTCTCGCTCCCTGGGACCTGTGGTGAGATCATGACATATAGTGTTCATTTGTAATGTGATATTTCTGGAGAAACATGAAAACTAATTACTGACTGGCCCCATATATTCACAGAGTACCATTTTGAAAAAGACTTATCAGGCAATGAAGGCGTTTGTAAGTCATTTCACTTTTTCTTTGGCAGCTCTTTCACATTATCCAAGATGCACTGGCAAAATAGTTCAGGCTGATTTTCTGCTAAGCCAATTGCAAAGCAAGAGTGTCTTTAACCACCTATGATTTCAAACAGTACAGGCTACTTTCTGTCATTTTCAAGTCATTTCGCTTCAAACAGCATTCCCCCAAAACCTCCAAATAAACAACAACAAAAAGTGCCCAAAATAAAACAACCTATAATGGTATAACTAGTATTCATCTGTTTTTTTCTATTAGTAGTTTTCAATAGTCAGCAGAGACCCATGGTTACTAAACTGCAGCTCAAGAACGAAACCAAAAATTCAGGTATACAACTGGTATCAAGGGTAAACAATTAAGTGAAGCAAACTTCAAAGGATTTGGATTAAGGTATTTAGAAATAGTGACTCTGTGTTGTAACCAACTCTTTTGCTTAAAATTAGCCTGAATTATATTGACATTCTGCTGTTTAAAGAGTCATCACTAAAATCAAGATTACTTTCAGAGTAACTTAATTGTGAGAGTAGCTATTAAAAGTTACCACTTTTTGTGTTTGTAGAAACACTGACCATCTGCATTATATTACTACATTTTCAAATATTCTTCATAACTATGAATAGCTGAAAAGCAAGGCTTATGGGCTATCAGCAAGAAAAATATACTGTAAAATATCTACCAAGATAATGACTTTTGATTTATGGGAAAGTGACCTCACTGTCACTTCCAATTCTTGGTGTAAGAAATCATGAATTGTTGTTGGTGATGCGCTGTGGTGTACTGCTTTGGGGATAGCGTTCTGCACCGGTACCAAAATCAGCCATCTGAATAATCTTGAAAATGATAGTAGTGTTATTCTACTTGAGTACAGGCCAAGTGCTAACAGGTGGATGTGAAGAGTAGAATAGTCAGCTGGACTGCAGCAAAATACTTGCCAGTGTCAAAGAGATAGTAACTCAAAATTTCATATGTGAATGAGATGCTGCTGTCAAATGTGAGACACAGATTCACATTCAAAAAAAAGAGCCAGGTATTTAGGAATGATCTGGACTAAGGTAATTAGGTTCCAGTAGCAGTGGACTCTTGAAACTTCTACCTAACTCCGCAAGTAGCAAAAGTATATAAATTCCTAAGTAGGGGTTTTATTTCAGAGTCATCACAAGTTTAGGGGAGAGTCCTTTACCACACAGAAATCTTTCCATATTGGTAGGACTTGGTGCTTATTTCATGACTCAATCTAAATGTGGACTGAAAGATACACTTTTCTTAATCTAAATCCACTTGAAGACTTAATTCATTGTGAGTTCTTGAAACACGCCTCATGTACAACTCCTTCTTTTACAGGAGACAAATGAGAAGACATTGGAGGAAAGAATGCAGTGATGATGAGGATCCACTTTAAAGCAATAACCTATTGGTCAAAAGCCACATTTCACAGAGAAAACATGGTTGCAATGGACTTTCCACTTTAAAGGATGCTAACCACAATCTCTCAACTCTCAAATGACCTAATCTCTTGCATATAGCATCTTTTTGTTCCAAACTGGGGGCATCACATGCCCCATTAGTGAAATACCTTTCATTAATGTAACCACACTTAGAAACTTGCACACATAAATGAATTGTATTAGATGGAAGGAATTAAACCCTCTGCCATCCAAGAATAGCTCACACGTTTTACAATAAACAGGTATTGGAATGAAGCATGTACCACATTCTCAGAGAAGGGACCATTCCTTCAAATCATGTCTCCTTCTCTGAATATGACACTGCTTTTTGCAATATTCAAGTTAATTTCCTCTCTGTAACCCCACCTGACAGGAACACACACAAACCACATTGTTAGCTAGTGAACTACTTTTGGAGGGAGATATCTAATGTTACAGATGAACATTTGACAGATAAGGGGGATGAAAGGCAAAGTCTACAAATAATTGATTTAAAAGTTTCTGTCTTTTGAGGGTCAAATGGTTTCAGGGGAACTGAAATTCCCCTGTAGAGTACACAGAAAAGAGAAAAACAGCATGTGGTGATGCTCTTTTTATTTTTGTTATATATTGTTATTGTTTATTTAAAGATGTTTTTAATTTAGGAATTTTAACTAACTAAAAGCTAACAGCAAAAAACCCACAAAATAGCAGGCAAGAATATCCTGGTGATCTTAAAACTAAAAATTAACATACTGCAAAGACTCTTATTAGTGAGGTTCTCCATCGCTGCATGACTAGAGACGCTGAAAAGCACTTGGTGTCCCTGTCAGCAGAGAAAGGTAGGATGGAACGACTTCCAAAATCCATCCCAGCTGTGGGCTCCTGTCAGCCTCTTTGTGTCCAAGCAGTCATCAGTCTCATTGCTACATAACTGGTCCTGCAGACTCAGTGGGGCAGCACGGTTTTAGGCCAGCTTAAGTAGATTGGTAACCCGCCTCTTAAAAAGGTCAGCTACATAGAGGAGTAATTTTAAATCCATTTGTGAGTACCTCAGACACTGCATATGAAGCAAATGGGATTATTTGTACTTTGGTAGCATTTTAATCAGTCTTTGGTGGAAGTGGTTTAAAAACATCAGGGATGACACTGTGTACTATGATGGCATCTCAGGAAGATTCTCAGCAGTTGGTCTAAACAGCACAGAGACAAGTTCTTTGGGTTTCAGATTTGTCGGAGTAACTTTTGTACAGGTCTACGCTGGAACACATTTTTCACTATGAAAACTCATCACCAAGCAGAGAAAGAAGATCAATGCTACAAATGTTGTATTTATGGAAGCATTTCAGTGTTCAAGGCTTGCTGATTGTGTTTTGCAACCTGCTCCTAGATGTTGCCGTATTAAGTACAATGTGTTGGCAAATTAATCGTAACATGAAACCAAAAGAGTGGAAGAGAAAGGATTCTTCTTGACCCAGAGTCTTGCAATGTAAGAAATTCTTGATGTTAAACTCTCCATCCCCAAAGTACACCCAGAAAAACGAACCAGCAACAAACCCCAACACTAAGTTCACCAAGCATTGTTTGAACCAGGATATGGTACATTCAATGGATTTGAACCAGAGAAGGACTTAACATCAGAATCTTGTGACGTAGATAAGCTTTATATAATATTGATGTAAACAAGGTTTTACCCGTGGACTGCAGGTAAAGGTCACACATGAAGAGTAAGTGCATGGAGGCATACCCGTCCTTTAATTTTGATATAGAAGTAATAAATTTTGGTAACAAATCCTGTTTACTCATTTTAGCAAAGGTATTTAAACTGTAGTTTCATGATCCTGATGTAAGGTCCCTGTTGTAATTTCAATGAGGTGCATGCTTTTCTAATGTCTTCATAAGGCTTTTATTTGGCCCTGAATCCCAGAACCTAGTCACTGGTGACCTTTCACCAGCATTTATTAATATAGTATTCTTACTTGCTAGCAACCATAAATTAGAATTAGCTTAAAGATTTTTAAATATGTTGTCCAGCCCATGAGGAATGGATATGAAAAATGTTCTTACTGGACAAGTAGAACCTACAGAGGCAGCAATTAAATCATAAGACTGAATATAAAAACTCTTATGATCTACACCATTGTCTCCAAATTTTCTGATTAAGGAGATACTAAATTATACATTATAGTGGAAGAGTACAACTACAAATCTTAACTAAGCATATTTTTTGTAGTTCTATTCATTATACTAATGTACAGGCTTATATTTAGCAGCTTTATGAGCATTAGAAAACAGGAAAGCTACAGATTCCAACCCATATGGGTATGCTCAGGTTGGCAACAGTGATTAATAGTATCTCCTGGGTTTGCCTTTTGTAAGCAAACAATATTGAAGACATATTAAGATGATTTACGTCATAAGGAATTCAAACACTGTACTTACTTTAACAAAGCCTACTGCATTAAAAGGAATGTCAGACGGACTAACATGTATTAATTCAGTCATTATCACAGGGAAACAGGCAAGGTCTCAGGTTAAAATGGAATATCTCAGTTTGCAGCACAGCACCCTGAGTTGAAATTATACTTAACCCATTCTACCTAAATATCCTAAGTAATTTCCTGTCAATAAAGGCCACATTCATCCAGGTCAGTGGGGTATCTTACTTTGCACAGTCCTATTAGATTTAATAAAGTGACTATGAAGTACCACTTAATGGAAAAGTGTGGTTCTGCAAGAATTTTTACATTAATGAGGGCTCCTTGGAAAGGAGTGATCTACCACTCTTGTAATATCTGATTGCCTATTCCCATCTCCTCCTTTTAAAGGATGATACAGGTGTGATGAACCAGGTAAGGGAACTGATTTTGCATAAACCTTACCTGACAAAATGAATATTAGTTTCCAGCTGGATAATTCCACTCAGCTTAGTTCACCTGGCATAAGGCAATAATATATATCTGGAGGTAGGTGGTAGTAAGCAACACTTTTTTGAAGACTATTTTAAGGTAAACAAAACTTTTTAAACCTGATTGAATTGTTCCATGCCTAATTCTAATGTTTTGCTCTGTAGTAGGAGAGGTTATGAATGCCAACTGTATTTAATCATCCAAGTAGACTTGAACAATTTGAATATCAGGTATTTAAAAATGTTGAAAGTCTATCAAGCCTTTCAAGTAAGAGCTCATTGTTTCAAATATTTTTTGATGTTATTGTAAAAAATACATTCTCAAGCACTTGGAGCTACCAGTTGATGTTAACATTTGCTATGCTAAATGTTAAGGAGATTGCCACTGGGCTTCTTTTATTCATGTAAGGAAAAATGGTGCAGATATAATAAATAACATCATAACAATATACCAAAAAGTTGTGATTTGCTTGTGCTGGCTTATGGACAACACGGCGCATCTCTTAAACAGAGTTTGTATTAAATTCCTTTGTATCTCACCTGGATCATTCAAAGGGTAAAGTTTTGGAAGTTTCCACTTTATTACATTGTTTTTCTGTTAATGTATTTTGGCCTGTAGGATTCTATTTTAAAGGATTGTCTCCATCCGTACTCTGTTATTTGAAGTACCTTTGTTGTCATTTTTTTTTAACTTGTAAATGCTTCCGGAGAGACCGATTATCTCTACATAACACTGTGTTGCTCTGCACGCAGGTACCTAAGTTAGTTGTAACAAGCTTAGCTAACTGGAATAGATAACATGCTCTATTAATGAAGCTGTTCCTTCTGGGATCTAAGCTGATACATTAAAAATTAGCCTGAATATTACTTCAGGGCAATGTATGGTTCTTAGCTGACCCATGTTAAAGAGAAGAATCTGTTTAAATTTTAGAGGATAAAGATGGGATGCAAGTTAATCAGTCCACAGATCTCTACACAGAGAGGTCACACTGCAGGGTTTATATATTAACAGCAAGAGGTATGAAATGATCAAATAGCTGAAACCTGAAGCTCAAAATTTAATGATTTATAAGTTGTACATTATTAACAGTATTTGTAATTAAAACTGGAAGAGCTTTTCAAAGAATATGATGGATTGTCTGTGATTTGAAGTCTTTAATTAAGACCGAATGTACCTCTGAAAAGATATTGTCATATCTGATAAAAGAACTATCAGGAGAAATTCAAAGGTCTTAAACTTTATGCATTTTTCATCACATCAGACTTTCTTTTATAGTATTCATTCATCTAAAAACGTGGAAAAATACAGTGGACATTTATAAAGGTCATATAAATATGGTTTCTTATAATGGCAATTGAATTGCTTTCTGTTCTGCCAACATAACTGATTTTGGAAACAACTTGAGACCTCTCAGGAGCATTGACAAAAATTAATTTTGCTGTTCTAAGCATGGGGGGAAAGCCTGGAAGTAAAAGAAGACATAGGGCTTCTTTTAAATAAAAGAAGTAGGGCTGAAATGGGATGACAGAATTTCATGTCATGCGTACTGCCTCTTTTCTCCTGCCCTGGTTCCACAAAGCAGTAACTCCTTGCCCATACAGCCTTATCTTTCTGGAAGTATTAGCCAACCAAAGTGTCTTTCCAGACATGTAGCATAGCTACAGGAAGATAGTTAACTATGGATGTTTTCTTGTCCTTTCCAGTTTACTGTCTAGGCAACTGCCTCTACTGCTAATGCCTGAAGTTGGCCCTAACTACACTAGTGATTCATTTATCTGTTTTGGGCTCATTCAGAATCCCACCTTAGTAACTATTAGAAGGGGAGCTATAATACTCTGCAGTACAACTTTTAAATCAATAATTCATATATTGCATAAAGACTCTGTTTATGAAGCTTTATGAAGTTAGGAACATCTATACAGGGGTGCTGTATGTCAACTGACAAATATGTTTTTTTCTATACTCCTATACAAACAATAGATATCCTTGGCATATGTGAACAGTATTTTGACTCGCAGAAAGATAAATGCACTCAAATGTGCTTTCTAAATAGCACTACTGAAAAGTATTAAATGTAAGAACGAAAAATATTCATCCATTTAACATGAGATGCTTGCCATCATAAATGCTTCAGAGAACACTTCATCAGTTAGCATATATCTAGCATTTTTCATTTCCAGAAGGCATGGCAATTGATGGATCTCTTTTCTATCTAATTGTCCACAAACATGGAGCCTTCAGTTTCAAATATTTTTCCCCTTTGCTTTTCTAACACCCAAAAATGAATCTATCTCCATCTCCAGTTCCTTTGTAATACATTTACAGTCACAAGAGCAGCAAGCAAACAAATACACAGGCAAAGCCTTTCAAAAACCAAGATGAGTTTAATTGCCTGTGCTGAACTATGCCTGTCCCACAAACACAGGATTACCTTTGGCAGCCAGGAAGGCAGGAAAGTATCCCTAATAAGCTCTGTAGCCTTCCTTCTTGCTCTGAAATCCACATGGTTTTGCAATGTGCCCAGAAAACTATCCAAGTTTCAGCTAGTACAGTACAGCTCAGAGCTCATTAGACATGTGACAGACATGCACTGCTGCTGCCTAGAGTTGCAAAGAAATTCTTGACAATTGTTCAGAATTTTCCTGACACTTCTCTGTAAAATTAAATGTTTTATTGATATCACTGATTGATGGGATCAAAACATTCAAGGTGACGTGAAATCTTTTGAAACTGTGGCAATAACTGAGCAAATTTCTAGTCGTTCATGTCTATATTCCTCAACCCCTTGGCAGTTCACTTTTCAGGAGCAAGGTTTCCAACCTTCTCTTAACCTCTGATTCCTTAGCAACCTAATGAATAAGAAAATAAGGAATTTCAGTCTGCTGCTAAATTAGCATGAGTGTTTTGAATATAGTAGAAAATATCACAAACCTGTTCAAGCAGTTTTTCTATCTTTGTTCTACTACAGAATAAACCTTTTCTTCAGGCTTCAACACATTAGGTTGCCTGGGAACATCAAAGAGGACAAATTAAATAAAAAGATGTATTATCTTCATAATTAGAACACCTATTATTAAGAATATAAAAAATCAAAAGACTTGCCTTCAAAATATAAAGCATAGAAACACAGTGAGAAAAGAAAGTTTAAAGTATCATCAGTTACATGTTTAATTATGTCAAACATTAAACAATTTAAATATTTCAAAGCAAATTCAGCTTTTGTTTTAAACTTGAAAAGTTTCCTCAAGTGCTGATGTTTTAAAATTTCCTTCTGTGTCTGAAGGCCTGCCCTAAAAAAAATCCAAAAAACAAATAGGAGGGGTGCTGAGAGGTATGTTTCCTATCTTAGAATATGTTAAACAGTATACAATAAGCCCCTCCTTTTCTCCAAGCTATGGAAGAAGTTGAGATACAGGTTATAGTTTAGATATGTGGTGTAGATGGAGATGAATCCAATGTCTAGTGTCCAGACCAGCACTATCTGAAGTCAAAACGAATCTATTGTCTACTTGTCAGTCATAAAGTTTACCCCTTGGTCATCAACAGTAAAGCAAATCAATGTCTGTTTCAATCTTGTGATATCGTATTTTTAGATGTACAACGTTCTTTGAGAAAATCTGTGTAAAAGATACTAGCTAGTCCACAGCAGTGGGGATTATGTAGCATCAGAGATTTGGTGAAATAATGCAGTACATCAGTCATACACTGTGCAATATTTTAAAGGTTTTCTCAACATGCTGCAGCAAATTTATTTTAAAAATGGAACATTAAAAGAAATATCCTGCTATGAGAGTAGCTTGTTTTCATCCTAACAATGACACGAAAGTGCAGTCAAAGGAGTAAATATTGTGATGAGGTAATGTATGACTATCATCATCATTATTTTCCAACAGAGCTTTATTTGGGAATGTGAGATTTGCTATGTACCCTTCAGTGACAGGTCTATAAACCTGGATGAGGAAGAGGCAGGAAGAGGATGAGGGAAAAATGTTGAAAATAATTCTTTAATCAACAAAAATGCTAAACTGTAGTCAGGATACATTAAAAATCAGTTATAACTTCTGTACAAAGATTTATGCAGTTAAATTTATTAGTTGATTGTTTTAAATATAAGGCGCTTTTGTTCATGAATGTGTAGGTGGCAAATCTGCATTAGCTGTGGATTTTGTTTGGCTCAAATTGAGGAGCAAGGGTAAATCCTAGTTCTATCAGTAAAAGTGGGAAAAAAACAAAACCAAAACAACCAAAAGAAAGAAACAAAGAAAAAACAAACAACCCCAGCCTTTTTCATAAGCAGGTTTCTCTTAGGATTGTTTTAAAGTTGAGTGCCACTGAGTAAAGGAAAAGTGAGCTAGGGTACTCTTCTAGAACAAGAAGCATCTGAACCACAAATACTCAACAAAATATTGTTATTAATTACACTGTCTTTTGCAATCAGCTCCCTGAAGAGCACTTTTACATTTCTTATTCTAAAATCCAACCAAAGGGCAAAAGCAGATAGTTCACTGTAATGTTCTAAAGGTGAATTGCAATGGCTTTTCTGAAGAGCTTGTTTCCACTTGTGATATCCACTTATGTGGAGACCTTGGTATCACAGAAACTTTGTCTTAGTAAGCATTTATTTATTCTGCAGTTTTATAGTGGAGTTTGAAGCCTACTAAATTAACACAGCAATTAATCGAATTCAGTCTGAATTTCAGTTACTGAAATGATGAGTGAATTTCCAGAGGGTTTGTATTGTGTGGAAATAAGGGCACAAAGCCAAGTTCCTTTCTTCCTGAAGAGGGATACTGTTGAGAGATAGCCTTTCTCTAGCCTTCATAGCAAATCAACCAATAGATATTGAGGACACTGTCAGCAATTTTATAATTAATTTTGGACACAATTCTTTTCTGCCATTACAATCAAAATAATGAAGGATATGCCTAAATATGTACATCAAATTTAGAAGTTATGTCTATTTTTCCCCTACATTTTTCTTTAGAACCAAATGTGCCCTGCTGTTCCAAAATTACTTTTGAAATACCCCAGATAAAGTATGCTCATACAGCAACATGAACAAACTATAATAATCATTTTCAAGAAAACAAAGTCAACAATAAAAGAGGTCACTGTAAATATATATATTTAAATGAACTCACCAAAGTAGAAACTACTACAAACAGATTTCATACATTTTTCCTGCCATATGAATTCTCTGTCAGACTAATTGCTCTATTGCTTCCTTAGAAATTTCCCAATTTTATTTGCACATTTAGTAATAGAGAGAAGGCACCTCAGAGCTGTCAGTCTAAAGGTTAGGATCTACATTCAAACAATAATCACAAGACCAAAACAGCAACATTAACAAGCATGAAGAAAAAGGTATGAGATGCTGACAAAATTTTCCATCTTAAAATTAACGTATTTTAAGTTTTCCTCTTGCATGGATAGTTTTTTCCTTTCCTTCCCCCCATTCCCCTCCTGCCCCCCACACTAGAGAGAAAAAAATGTAGTGGCGTGGTGTGAAGATAAAGTAGCTTTTATTCCAATTTCATAGATCTTACCTAACCTTCTTGTCTTCTATTCCTCAGGAGTCCTATTTTCCAACATCATAACATCTGCTTTTTGTTTCTTGACCTTGCACTTTCCTTCTTTCCCTCCAGGCTATTCACTTATTTCCATTCCACTTCCTCCTCATCACCAGGACATCGGCAGGGGGAAGTGCAGGTTAAGCAGAAGACAGAAACTCTGTGTTTGTAGTCTTGATTTTTATTTGGCATTCCAGACAAACTTCTGCCTTCCCTCCTCCTCCTACAGAAGCCAAATGCTATGTAGTTTCAACTCAATATGTGAAAAATGCATTTTTTGACAGTTGTTCTTTTGCTCTTGTTTTTCCCTTGACCCCTCTAGGCTTGGTCCAACCTTTTAATTCCCATGTGAAATGACACACTCTTGATACTAGACAGAGAGCACCATCTCGGTCCTGATGAATTCCTTTTCTTTGCTCAAAAGAAAATGCTAGAGCTTTGGACTTTTCAGCATCAACTTTTTTCTTTTTCTTTTTTTTTTTTTAAGAAAATATGATATTTTAGCTTAAAATTCACCCCAAATACTCAGCCTGAGGCAGACACCTCACATAGACACCTTTCAGTGCTGTGGTTTCATTCCAGGGATTATAAAAAAATGCAGATAGAATTTTATAGAGACTGTAACCTCACAACCATTAAATAGAATGGAGATGTAAGTATTTTACTTTAATGAATTAATTTCAACTTTTGTCCACTATCATTTTTCCACAGATTAAATTGTATGTTAGTTTAGGGCCCTCCAACTTCAATAGCTGTAGGAATAAAGCTGGGACCTAATTGATTTTTGCTTGGCATGTTTTAGTTTTTAAAATGCGGATGCATGACAATAAAATCTTGTCAGCTGTCTACAGAGAAAATACAAATTTAAAGGAAAGTCAATACAAGAAACTCTCATTTTCTTTCACAAGAAAAGGAAAAAAAACCAACCCCAAAAGCAAACAAAGTTCTCCCATCCAGTTATAGAGCAGGTTTTTCTCATTTAAAGGTGATTCCTTTCTACCTGACAACTTCTAATAACAGAGTAAGTGTAATTTATTTCAGCTTGTTTTGAGAGTATAGGTTTTAGTGACAATAACATATGTTCTATTGTACTTGTTTTGCGTTATCAAGTTCCTATCTAATTTTTGCTCCCATATGTGGAAATAAAAGGAATGTATTTAAAAATTATTTGGTAAACAGGGAGAATAAGGCAGGAAATTGCATGATAAATCAGATAAAGCAAAAATAAACATTTAATTAACTTTTCTCCTTCTTTTCCATTAACCTTGCTGGATAGTTTGTCTCATGTTCCAAGGTAAACACAGATCTGACAAAGCAACACTTTCAGAATTTCTGTTTAAATTTTTATTCCTAAATGAAAGCAAGATGATAAGCATAAATTAAACTGTCAATCAATGCTTTTTATGACAAAAAGTTTATTTATAATAATTTGGGAACTGCTTGGAAGACCTTTTCATAGCTGAGAATTTACGTCTCAATCTGTGGTTGATTGATTGGTTGATAAATTGATTTTTAAAAAAGAAAGGGGAAGCTTTTACTTAATACTTACTAGTGGTTAAAATTGGTATAGTCTATATCAAAATATTGAATCATATTTATATTTAAATATGCATATTTATACTTTCAGAGGCAGATGGATGCTCAAAATACAATCCAATTATTCTTCTGAAAATGATGAGAATACCTAGACATATATAGGAAAAAAAAACCCCACTTGTAAAATGCTAGCAAATTTTTACTTTATTCCTGAAGGAACATAAATATTGATTTAATAGTCAGCGAGAAATTAAGTGTCTTTGGCCATCCGTTGAGTAATACAACTTAATTGGTTATGAGTCAGATGTAAACATAAAATTTTTAAAATCTTGTTAATAGTGGAATCGGGAACTCTCTAATTCAAGATGAATTTCTACAGCATCCCTAGAAACCCATTCCCAAGTGTCTACAGGAAAAGGAAACCTGGGTCTCCAAGGGTCTTTTCCCAGATCAATCACCCCAGCTTTGCCCTTTTCCTCTGCTCTTTAGCTTCCCTGTGGCAGAAGCAGCAAAATTCAATTTTGTCTGCCCTGTTGAGAATTCATAGTCTGCTCTGAGAGCTAAACACATTCATGAAGAATAGCACCAAAGTATTGAACCAGTGCATAATGAATCTCTCTAATCATGCCCTTGCCCTTCATTTCCAATAGTCAACAGCTCTCAGAAGTGTGAAGTGTACAAACACAATGAAGAGCTTTCCATAATTTATTTGTGTTTACTGTGAATAAAAAAAATAATTCGGCATCTCCCTGGCAAACTTATATTCTTCATTAATAAAATATTTCCAAAAGGTTAATTATACAAAAAGAAAATGCAGTTCAGCATTTGGACTCTGTATTAATACATTAATTAAGTCTTAATGATCAGCATCTGTAGCACTTCCGGGGGATTAATGACCAGCTGGGAGAGTTCATGACCCAAGTCTTTTCCACAAGTCATTTTTTCCATCTATTTGTTTATTTTCTAATAAATGATCCTGAGTCAAGGTCATTACTGATAAGTCACTTGTATAAAGATGAATTGTAATAACAACAACACCCACCATGCTTTGTTTTTATTACTATGGAATATTTATGCAAAGTAAAATATATCCATATATCTCTTTATCCATGCTACTCCTTCTGATAATAAATATTTAAAATGTTAGGAAAGCAATTACATAGATATATTTTTTAAACTCATTTTTATTGTCTCATAAAGAAGACAACATAACTTTTTTCTTCCTGTTCATTCTGAGAAAGAGTGGAAAAAAAGTCAAAATCTAGTCTTGCATTTTTTGCGGTAAACTATCTTGTCTTTTTTTATATGTAGAAATTATTCAAAAAGTTACAATTCATAAACTGATTAGCAAAATTAAGTCACATGTGAAACCAAACAAGCAAAAATCCATCAATAGATCTTTCCAAATTATTTTTTCTTCCATTTGGCTATTCTGCAAATGCATGCTGTGATATGAAAATCAGTTACGGTTTTCTTGATTGAACGAATGAATGTCAAGCTGCAGCCTTTACTCAGATCTCTGGGGTCACCAAGTCGACTATCAGGAAGTTGTATCAAAATGAGAGGAAGGAAAAGCAGCATACACCATCTAAAAATTGCCAATCTGTCAGAGAGGTGTCTCCTCACACCTAGCGACCTTGTCAATCTGTAATTTCAGCTCCTCTCTTAGGTAAAAAGCTAACATGATTTTTTTTTTCTTTTAGGTTTTGGATCCTACTTGACAGTGAATAAGATCAAGAGACTTGATGTTTCCTTTATAAATGGAAGCAGCAGTATGGTTTGGGGGTTTTTATCACGCTAATAGCACAAAGACTAAATTTATTTGCAGATACAAAACTCAGTGTGACATTGCATCATAGGAATACCATTTCAAAATGTTTTGATGTTTTTCTGAGGTTTTTTTAGATTTAATTTTAACCTCATATAATTCCTAATTATTACATGGAGCTTTACATTCTCACTTTCCAGAGACTGTGCTAACTTCCCATTCATTTCTGGATGTAAATCTATGCAGTTGTTTTTCTCTGCAGTTATATGTGACTCAGGATCTGTGTTTCCTCCTTCTGTCTTTGAGACTGTGCCTGCATCATGACAGCAGGGATTTCTGAGCTTTCCTGTGCTAGCTGCAAAAGTGGAAGCTTGGAGTAGGAAGATGACGGGATTTGTAAGACACCATTTATTTGGTTAGGCATTTGGTTAGGGCCATGCCAACAAAGCTTTCTCAACTTTCACAACTAAGCTGTCTGTCTGACTCTGTGGTGGTCATGATTTGAGAACCTCTGCACTGCTTACTGTTCCCTAATTCAGACTTGGCAATAGGCCATTCCTGTTAGGTAAGAAGATTCGATGATATTTAGATTTGTGTGTAGATGCTGCTGATAACAATGGGCTCAAAAATGTCTAGATACTTAACATGTGATTAACTATTGTTTAATAATTTACTAATGTTTTAATAATTGATCAGAGCTAATGATTTCAGCAAAAAGAATATGTGAACAACAGTGGAAAGGAGATAATGTCTTTTGACTGTAGCCACTGTTAGGGTCTATGACAGTGCTTGAATGTGTGCTTATTTTCTTTATTTGTTTTCTTTTGTGTTTCTTAAAAGAGTTTCCAAGAATACAAAATCAGCTTCCTTCTGAAGCTGAAACATTTTCCATCTGAAAATGTTTTAAAAATGAGTTGACAGAGCTCAGATCTCCTCAGAGGCTGATCTATTTTGACTTCAGAGAGATGCTAGTAATGGAGCTTGAAATTCAAACACTGCATTAAAATATTGTGGAGAGTCTCCCACC
This sequence comes from Pseudotriccus pelzelni, assembly GCA_035584735.1. Taxonomy (NCBI): domain Eukaryota; kingdom Metazoa; phylum Chordata; class Aves; order Passeriformes; family Tyrannidae; genus Pseudotriccus; species Pseudotriccus pelzelni. The sequence goes on along the minus strand of JAWMRA010000078.1, from coordinate 95,299,361 downwards.
TTTGCTAGGTTTTCTTCATCTCTGTTTTACACAGAAGCTTTCTCTGCTGTGATTCCACGTCTCTTTGCAGGCAAGGCTTTGTTTCTGTAAGCTGCTATTATAGTATGACAAGCTAAGGGAAGCTGTCAGATATTTTACTTTGATGTCATCCAGATCCAAACAGAGAAGCCTTCGGTACAAACATATCATTATCATTTCCTTGCTGCCCTTTGCCAGTGATCAGTACATATACTAGTGGAACTGCACAAACAGAATCTCATCTAGTTTTCTCTGTGTTTGGGGTACTTTTAATTTCCTTTATACCGTAATAGATGCTTCAGTGACCAAATTATTACATTATTGTGCACATTGGGCCGAATGATGAGTCTTTTAAGAGTCAAATATTACAATGTTAATAATTTTCTCACACTTGTGGGAGTTTTTAGAATATATTTGCAGAAATTGTGTATTCAACCACATTTAGTTTCTGGGCTGAAGACAAGACTAATTTCCTTCTAATTGCTCAGTGCTTTCTGTTTAGTTTTTATCTTGAGTCTATATATTTATGACTCCTGGTTGCATGCTGAATCCAGATTTGGCACGGAATTGTATTTAGTGTCTTCTTATGATATTTTCATGTACACATATGTTTCAATATATCTTTTGTTATTCCCTTTACATTTTGATTCTTTTCACAAAGCTCTTCTTAAAAATAAAATTAACAGAAGCAACAATCAGCACTGATAACTTTTCAAATTATTTTCAAATAAAAGTGTGAAATCGAAGCAATGGAATTTGGCATTTCTCATCCCACTGCTTTGTGTCTTAGGTGTTTTTCTGAAACATACATCTACACTAGAATAAAAAAAAAAAACAACAAAAAAAACCCCAACAACGAACCAAACAAATAAAAACCCACAAAAAGCAGGTTGAAAGACTGTTACTTTAGATTTATAGTTGAACACAGAGTCAGGAAATGCAGTTTGATGTTTGCTTCTGCAGTGTCCGTTCAGTCTATATTTGCACCCCATCTTAGGTACTTTACTGATCCACAGGTTCCAAAAAAAAAAAATATCCTACACAATGTTGTCAATGGAAAATGCATACTATACTTCTACACAGAGAGGTATATTCAGCCAGTGTAAAGAATATGAAGTAAAATATTTTTTACTTTCCAGTGCTTCTTTGCAGCCTGAGTTACAGCAGTCCAAGTGTTGCATCATAAGCTGACATAAACCCGTAGGAATCTTCCCCATCTGTCTTTTCCCCACAAAAGGGAAAAATCTCTGTTAAGGAAGAAGTACTGTGCAAAGAAACAAATGGCTTGTTCTCCATCTGCTGATAAACCTCCCTAGAGACAGAGGTTACTACTGCTTTCATCACACTAGAAGGTGCAATGAAGGAATCTCTGACCTAACAAAATCCCTCTGAGTCACTCAAAGTGGCTCACTGCTGCTTCTGCCTCCTGGAAGGCAAAACCTAAGGGAGTTGTGGCACTTACAAAACTCTTGGCTGTTCCTGAAGCTGGGAGCCAAATCTGATGTAAATAATATCCTCTGGCATGAATATTGTTCAATTTATTATTTTCTAAGAAAAGAAAAATATGAGCAGAAAAATCTCTATCATATCCTATAAGAATAACCTCTTAGGTGTATGGCACAGACTTTTATCATATAAGATACATGACTAACTACATTAGTTGACATCCAGATACTGTCCCAGGAGGAAGGGATTCTGCTTAAGCCACAGGCACTGAGCTGTTTTTTTCACATCATTGTTCCATATCTCCTGGCTCTTCCTGGGATGACATGTGCTGCTACAGCTTTATTGGTTGACCAGATAGTCCTGTCAAAAGCAGGTATGCTTTTTTATTATTTTCATATCTACCAGAATGTTTGGGATAAATGCAGGTTAGAGAAAGGCCATAGCACATTTCAACCATTCACATCACAACAAAAAGCCAAGGAGAACATCTTTACGGGAAAAAAAAATTCCATTTGGTTTTGCCTTGGATAGAATTAATTTTCTTGTTATCGTAACGGGTACAGTGCTATGTTTTGGATTCAGTGTGAGAATGATGTTGGTAACACACTGATGTTTTAAGTAGGGCTCACATTAAGTCAAGGACTTTTCAGTGTCTCATGCTCTGTCAGTGAAGAGGTGCACAAGAAGGCATGAGGGTAGATGGCCAGGATGAATGACTCAAACTGGCCAGTGGGATATTCCACACCATAGAATGTCATGCTCAGTGTATAAAAGGGCTAGAGCTGGCCAAGAGCCACTGATTTCTGCTCAGGGACAGGGTGGGCTTCAGTCAGTAAGTAGTAAGCACTTGTATTGTGCATCACTTGTTTTTATTTTTTTTAATTTAGTTTTATTTCTCTCTTTTTGTTATCTCAATGTTAAGTGTAATTATTTCTAGCAGTAGGAATAGTATTAATATTATATCTTACTGTATTTAAATTATTAAAATGTTCTTATCTCCAGCCATGGATTTTACCTTTTTCTGATTCTGGTCACACCAGCAAGGGGAGGGTGAGTGCATGTCTGTATGGTACTTAGTTGCTGGCTGGGGTTAAGCCATGACATAGAGAACCTCCATATTGCATCAAATCCAGTAGATACACTGAATTTCTCATAAGATGCCTTTAGATAATATTTTTGTGACCAAAAAGATTTCTTCCTAACCAAAGGAGTTGTCTCTATCTTCCTTTATCAATTATGATGTTAGCACTACAAAACCAATATTTTCTTGTTTGCCCTTAAAGAAAAGTCAAAGGTTTTCACTGGGTCATTATTTCAGAGATAGCCACGAAGAGTCATTTGTTTCCTGGTAGAAAAACTGGAATAAAAAAGCGCCTCTAGATCCCATTGGTGTTAGTTTTTTTAATGCATCAGGATAAGTAAAACAGGAAGGTTAAAAGTGTTGCAATATAACAGTTCCAAATGAGAATACAAAAGGTTTATAATATCCTTTAGCCTACAGTTTACTATCAGTGAATATCTCTAAACTGGTACGAGCCAAGGTTCCTCATTAGAAAGCTGAAGACATGTACCTTGTCTTTCTGAAAGGCATCATCTGTTTGTCTGCGAAAGAAGAGCTCTGACTCTGAAGCTGTAGTGCATAAAGGGAAAAAAATATGAAAAACATCCACATGAAGAAAGAGAAAATCTGCCTTCTCTATGTTTATCTAATATTTATGCATTTTCCAAAAATATTTCTATTAGGAAATACTGTGAATGGCAAGTCCTGCAAGATACAATTAAACAAAATAAAAAGATCATATGTGAAAAATGGAAAAATACACCTAGCTGCAGACAGCTACATCAGTAGAAAACATTTCAGCTGGAAGTGGCTGATGCCAAAAAATTTGACCTTGCATGTTGACTAAAATTTCAACATTTCATATATTTCTGTGGCGGTTCATTTTTTTTTTAAAGAATGCTATTTTACCAGATGTGCACAATCACTTGTTTTCCCCTTTATGCTGGAAGATGGATATTGAGATTTGTAGCAGCTCCTTCTCTCCAATCACTTCAAATCACAAATCCCTTAGAGTGTGGAGAGACTATATGAAATACACAGAGCCCAGACAATGCTGTCAGTTAATTCTGGGAAGCAGCCAAATCTTTGACGTTGGTTCTGCATTAATAGAACTCTGCGCTGTGTTGAACATATGCTTCTCAACAGGCAGTGTAGTACTGTTTACAGCAAAGACATGATGCAATTATTTGCAGAACTTTACTTTTGCCCAGAAGAAAACATATGATCTTTCAGTTGGTAGCCAAAAGAATTCTGATGTTCCAGTACTTTGAAAATCAAGCCGTTAAACATTCCTAGTACAGGGCAGAATAGTACAGATTTAGAATCTTAATTTTAGGTACATATTAAAGCATCCTAACTTCCTTGTTTGTCCCAGTTCCTGAAGGTTTTCAAATGCTTTCTAGAAACTGGAATACCAAGTTTCTGAAAGGCCTTACCAACATATTATAAAGTCTAAATAACTCAAAACCCATTAAGCCATTTAAAATGTACACAGAAGCACATATCTAAGCAAAATTTGTAGTTTAATCTGTAAAATAGGTTCAATTCATCTTAACAAGCAAAATACTGACAATTCTGACTGCAGTTATGAAATCCGTAACCCCAAAGTAGACACCTGACTTCCTAGATATTGCATATCAATATTAGTATGACTTTTCTCACCTGCATTCTCTTTCAAAGACTTTTGTTTTTGTTGCTGCAGGTTTGTTTCTGTTTGTTTGTTTGTTTGTAATTATTTTTAATTAATATTCCCATTACAACCTCTGATAGCTGTACCTGCCTTAGAAAAAACTGCAGATATTAAAATACATCACAACACATAGCCTGCTTTGTACAATCTCTGTGGCAAAGGATTTGGCTTAAATTAATTCTTTCTGTTCTTGATGACAGAAGTGCCTTACTTTGCAATGTCTCTGAAGATGTGTCACTGAGGATTTAGAGACTTCATTTGGATTCTGGAATCTTGACTTCCTTTAGAAAGAGGCAGAGAATCCTGCTTTCTTTCAAAATATCATGGTGAGATGTCTCTTCTTAAAGGATAAAAACACTCATTCAGAATGTTGTAAACACTTACTATAGTTCTTTCCTATATCTAAAGATATATAGATCTGTAGGTGTACCCTCTCGTGAGAGTATTCTAATCATTAAATAATGGGCTCACAAGCCTTTCTGTTCAAGTTTCACTTTCTTTACGAAAGAAAAGGCAAAAAAATACCTCATTTAATAATTGGGAAATTTACACTTGAATAAAGAAACATCAGTTTTGCTTCCTACTCTGATAGACTGTTAATAGATAGGATTCTCAGGTACAAGTATTTCACACTTTTTCACATAGAGTAACCAGAATCTTGCACCATCTGCTTTTGATTTTCTATCTCCTTCTAATGGTCAGTACTAGTGCAATTAACTAAAGCTCGTTCTTATATCTCAGTTTCAGCTCAGGTCATAGCTATGCTCGTGTCCACGAAATGAGTGAAAGCTTCTAGACTTTTCATGTTAGGCAATGGAGAAGCAGAAAATGACTGACATTTGAGCCAGGATATCCTGCCCAAATCCCTGATGAGTGGTTACAGAGAGCAATTTCAAACAATCAGCTTGACTGAAAATTGATACATACTCATGAAAAAGGCTCAACAGCAGCAACTCAAATGCCATTACCACAGTGTTACTGTGCTGATCTACAGAAAGTGACAATGCAGCTTGTATAAAAAGAAATAGCAGGTGTTTGTGCAATTTTCTCTCCTTTCACTCTACATTTGTTTTTCTTCTTTTGCTTATAGTTTTGAATTAGAAGTCACATTCTCCACTGGTTCTCCAATGCCAGAGCACATTAATTTCTGTTTGTCTGAACACAGTGATTGTTACTGGGGCAATGTTGATTTCATGTTTCAGAGGTCCAGATGCTTGCAATTTTCCAGACATTTGCAAATTTCTGGAAGTCTATCAAAATGTCAAATGCCTTAGATTGTAAAAACATATTGTCTCCTCAGTCCTTTTTGTGAATGTAACAGATCAAGCAATACGTAAGGCAAAAGGGCTAGATCCTGGGACCACTCAGGTGTGGGTTAGAGATTGAGTTACTCATCACTTCCAAGAATGAGGTGATTTTGAATATTCAGGATTTTTGTTACTTCTGAAATCTTCATGTAAAAATATGAACTATGAAATGTTTTCCAAAAGAGTTAGAAGAGTGTCCAAAAAGAGTTAAAATAATGAAAATCCAGAGTCAAGAGAAATGGAACCTTTAGTCTAGCCTATGCTCTTTGGGATCTGAGTTCTTCTACCTTAACACTGAGCAATGCCTAAGTTTATTTTCAATTTTAGAAGGTGTTAATATTTTAATCTAATTTCCATTACATTTTCTTATCTATCTGTAGAAATTTCATTTAAAGCTTTTATTCTCCTACCTAGTATAGAATAATGATCACACCATTTAGAAGTTAAAAAAAAGTAATCGACTAGTTCATTTTTTTTAATCTTTTCATTTAAACCATTCTCTATAGTATTTAGGTAGGAAGTATACAGTGATTTAATATGCTTTATTTTAATCATCTATCTTTTTAGCTAATTTATCAATAAATTAGAACTTGAGAAACTCTAGAGAACCTTCCATCTTTATCAGTTTCAGAATAGTTTCAACAGGCTCTAGACCTTGGAGAACCGCTAATTACTAGAATAATATTAAGTCTTACAAATCTACAGTGGATCCGATCTACTTGTCCATGTGTACTTCTAAAATTAAAAAATAAATTAGCTCCCAATTTTATTTCCAGGTCCTTGTCTCCAGGCCATTTTACACCTCAGGTGGCTAAGTCTGTGCACAGACGCTTTTGTTTGGAGTTCCGCTTGATGTAGGAGTAGTTCTGGGAAGAGTTTTGTTTATGGAGAAATCGTGACAGGTATTGTAAACATGATCCCACAAGGTATGTCAGCCTACATATGAAATCATCTTTTAGAACCTTAGTCTATGTGATGCCTTTCATGCCGTGCACCTTCATGCCTTACATCAGGAAAGATATATAACTTCATAACCTTCAAGGGTTTAAAATGTCACCCTTGGTAGAGCCATGCATTATTTTAGACTTTGTGAACTGGACAAAAAATTCCCAAACCCAAACAAAACCAAAATAAACAAACAAAGAAAAACCACAAATCCAAACTAAAACACAGCTTAGAGAAACAAGAACATCACGCGTAAGTCCAGACCACAAGCTATTCAATGTGAACATAGCTGCCTCCCTCAGGTCAGCTGAGGAAGCTGTCAGCTGAGGAATCAGGACGTGAGTTGCTTTGTACCCCTGAGTCTTGAAGACCAGGAATCTCTCTCTGGGGTAATATTTTAGCAGTAGTAATGTAGCTTGCTATTCCTAGACATTTTCCTATTCCTAGCAGAATTGGGATGACCCCTTAGAAAAACCAGGATTATATCCTACAAAATTATTTCTTTAATTATTTTCATTAAATTACATGGTAGCAATAAAGTTGGCTAATTTTTTATTTGGTTTGGTTTTCAGTTTGTTTGTTTGTTTTTTTAAGGATTCAGATGAAAATAAATCGTAAGATAATGAAAGTAATCAGTATTTCAGTCAGCCTTCATTCTATGTCTTTCCTTGTGGGAAGGAAGGTACATTTCAATAAAAACATTATATTTTCATGTAGTCGTGAGTGGTTTCATATTTGTGGGTTTTGATTTTGTTTGTTTGTGGTTGTTGGTTTGGGGTTTTTTACTAGACCTGAAAGACAATTGAAATGGCATATTAGAAATAAAGAAAAATATGTTAGATCCATGTTCAATTGCATATAGGCAGAAGAAAAGTTTATAAGAGTGAGTTATTACATTTAATAAGGAGAGATTTGTGTTTAAAGGCCCTTATGTTTCTTTGCTTCTTAAAAATTATTGTAAAGGACCATTTGCTAACCAACATTTATCCACACCAAAGCTGCAGAAACAACAAAATCAACAACAAATCTTTTCACTAATACATTGAAATTGAGAACTTTGAAGAATATAGCTGAACTTCCCACAAATTAGTTTTCCTGTGACTGCATTCAGCATTTGGTTCATTTGAGACCCCTTCAGGCTTATATTATTAGAAATTTTTTTTTTCAATTAAATTGAAATTTTTATTTCAATTTATTCTCTAAATGCTCTTACAGTTCTTTCTCCCTCAGGTCTCTAAAGAGAAGTTCACTTCTTCAAAAATTTTAGTTGGTTACGCTGAGTAGATGAGGCTCATCTTTCAGTTTTTCATTTTTATTTATTTGTTTATTTGTTTTTATTTTATTTCTAGGAAAAGGAGAATACCTATTCAGTGTATGGATCACTTGCTGTGGTTTATTCAGACCTTCAGCTTGTTCAGGCTGCCAGCAATTTTATCTGTCAGCAAATTTATACATATTGCTGTTATGTATTTGCTGTATTAACAATGTTTCTGTAAGAAATCAGCTGTAATATCCCATTTGGTGTTTTCAGTCTACTTTGTTATTGTATCTGCCTAAACTTTAACTGTGATTAAAATCTAAAAAAGAAAAAATAAGTGTTGAAAATGATCACATCTAATGCCAAGGCATTTTTTCCCTGAAAATAAGGCAATTAAACACTTTTCTTCTCTCTATTCTTTTTTATTCTCTCCATTCCATTAATGGGTTTAGGTCAAAAATCTCAATATGATGTGTTAATGCTCATATTTTCAAACAATACAGTAGCTTTTTTCTTTTCTCCCTCCAGCATGAAAAGCCTCTTTCATACAAAGTTCTGAAAATTCTTTCCAAGTATATTTAACTACTTTCAAGAAAGTCACATACACGCCTTTCTTATTTAATGGATAATTTTTCTCCGGGCATTAAAGTATTTACTTTTTCCACTCACCCAAATTGAGGTGAGGAACCAAAAAAGCAGAATCCAAACAAACAAACAAAAAAACCCCACCAGGCAGAAATACATTAAGTCAAATGGAAGAACAATAGATCTCAAGAGATGTTTCATTGACATTTACTCTTGAAGTGAGAGCTGAAAATTTTAAGAGGAAAGAATCCCTAGGTCAGTCTATTCATTAGGGAAATGTGTTTCTATTCTTAAAATAAAGTATATGTTCAAAATACCCAACTAAAAAAAACAAAACAAAACAAAAAAAAACCCAAACCCAACTTATTCTAGCTCTACGTGATTCTTCAGAAATATGCTGCTGATGCCTTAGGCCTTATGTGTTCAGTATTTTAAAACCTATTTGCAAAATCCAGCCTTCTGGCATTTGTTCAGACCATGTTAATTATGTCTATTGACATTTAGACAAGAGATTAGGAGAGCAAAATTCTGCACTGCTCTTTGTGCACCACCTTTTATTTTTAACTGGTTCCTTGAGCATTATTGAAGGGGACAGTCTCTCACAGATTTGTACTGTTCAGTAAGTAATGTATCTCAGCTTCACATTCTTTGCTGAAATATAAATAATACATCAAAAAAGCATTTTTTTTTGGTTGCAGTTTAGTCCTTTGATCCTTCCTAGCCAAAGACTAATAATAAAGAACATTTCACTTGGCTGTGTTAGTAAGATTAAAATAAAAAAGAGAGAATACATAAGAAAATGGGGGGGGGGGGGGGGAAGAATTGGAAAAGAGAAAACTTGAAAAATAATACTTCTACTAGCATATTAAGCACAGTTCCAAATAACCAGATGATCCTCCCAACCACCAGATGAGTCCAACCAGCTACATTTCAGTTATCAAGTGGTGGTTCTCTATGGAACCTAATAAGCACGAAAGAAATCTTTTGTTGTTTCCTCTTCCTTATTTTCTCTGAGCATAAGCTACACTCAAATTAAGTTTGGAAGCTGCTTCATTGGACAAAATTGTAAGTTTGAGCAGTAAGATATTTTCAGTCTTTTAAGATTGTTCATATTTATAAATACAGGTATATTTTAAAATATATATATAGAAAATATATATGATATTCACTTGTCTTCCCCTCTTCTTTCCCCAAATTCACAAAAGCTTCATCAGACCTTTAGTGGTGCTTTGTAGGATTAAAGGGTCTGTTCTTGAGCCATCATTAAAGAACCATTCCTACCCAGAAAATTCTAATTAAAGTTTATTCAATTATTTGTGCCTGCCAGAAAGCCCCAGTTATGACAAGAAGGTGAACATGAAATCCAGATGAAGTAAAAAGAATAATTGATTAAGATTCAAAAAGTGTTAAGTTCATATTTTAGGAAGTTACAATAGATAGTATAATGGAAAATCGCCGTATGTCAGCATTAATCTAATATTTCTTGGAAACCTTATAACTGTGGAATATTCATAGGCTTTTCATCCTTTGGATCTTTTTCTTCTTACAGCATGCAAGTATGATTAGAAAGAAACAGAAGTACTGAAAATCAGAGCCAGCTTCATCATGGTGTGCTGGCCAAAGTTCTGTGGAGCAAGGAATATAGAGAAATGGGAGTGGAAAAGAAAATCTGTTCTATTTAGAAATCCAGGAAAGGACTTTGGAGGTTGTGTGGGCTTGCACAGATTCTCTTAAATTGTAGCTTAATGGTGAGGAAGTGAGGTGTATTTTGGAGAGTGGAATGAGAAACTCCAGTGGACAGTGGTAAAGGCTAAGTAGGCCCAAAGATCTGAAAGTATAGGGTTAGCACGTTTTATGCAAGAAATAGTCCAATCTGATCTAAGTTAATTTTTGTAATCTGTAGTATATGCCATAATTGTACATGTAGTAAATCTTGTAACACAAGTTATACTGAAGGTTAAATGATTAAAGATCTTTGAAAAGCGCAAAAGCAAGACAGGAAAGAAGGATTGAATATTAATATCACAACCTAAGACAAAGATTCAAGAAAATTTGGAATTTTCTTATTGAAGGTTCTTTTCCTACCAGAAATTGCTTTTTTTTTGAAAAATCATAAATTTTTGTTTTTAAAGGAAAGGCAAAATTTTAATATTTTCATTCAGACTCAACCTGCCGATAAATGTGTTGTTGAGCAAAGGAGTAAAGATGCTCAATTACTGTTTCATAGTTGCAGGACTTTTGTAGTCCAGTTTAAAACCAAGTATTTCTCCCTGCTTATTGGACTCCAGCAGATGAGAGTGGAATTATTTTTAAGAGCTGGAAAAATCAATCTGTAAAAGAATCTTGAGAATATTTTGGCAAAACACACTGAAAAGAAAATATTAATAAAAATTAAGTAAAATGAAAAACACATCAGGATTAAGGATATCCTTTTCTGCTGTTAAACAATTTGAATTTCAGTATAGCAATGTATGTGTGGTGATATGCAGCGTCCATGACTCATACCTGATTCTGAGTCTGAAAATCAGTTAACACAATTTCTGAGCGCTTTTCTTCTTTTTTTTCTGTTCCCAGATTCCAGTTGACTAGGAGGTAGTTTTCAAAGAACCTACAGGACACATCTTTCAGTCCCAGAAAATAGACCCCTAAAGCCTCCTTGTTCTGCATAGGAAAAGTCTCAAATTGCTCTGCAAAAGCCAGTCATTTATGTTAAAAAACCTAATCTTATATATAATTTGCTTTTCATCTCAAAAACAACTATTTGGCAATGAGATAATAATATACCCTTTAAGAATGTAAATTTAGACAAAGAATGAAAAAAATAGTTTTGATCAACATTTCCTATGTATTATTCTCACACAAATTATTCTCAAAGTACAAATAGTTTGCCTTTACACTGCTTTTTTAAACAAAGAATGGAATTAAACCAAAATGTTTCGTGTGGAAATTCAAGAAGAAATACAACTAGAAAATTGTCTCAGACAACACAAAAAGGTGCTCCAGCAGACCTGGAAGAAACATAATAATATTGTATTTTTCTCATACTCAGAACAAAGCTTGAAGAACTGGAAAACTCTTATGAAATGTGCCCAGTGGCGAAAAGGTCAGTGTTTCCTTCCAATTGAATCAGAAACTCTCACCTAACATTTTTAGTAAAAAATACTTAATGCAGTGTTTTCTTCATTCTGTAAGTATACACTGTAAGCAAAAGTGTGTTGTTAACTAATGTAAAGGTGTGTAATTGTCTTGTACACTTTTCTATGGAGGTGACCATCCCACTTTCTGGAAGTACTTTGCAAAACTACACAGAGGAGTCACCACTTCGGTCCAATTAAATCTTAACAGAAGATGAGTTTATTAAAAGAAAAGGACTCTTTCCTCAGTGCTGGTAATACAGAAGGGTCAGTACTACTAGCATGTTAAATCCACATTTTTAAAACAACAAACAACAAAACAACAGCAGCATAAACAAAAGAAGATTTGAGGAAAATAAATAAATATTAATGTACTGTTTAAAAAATGCTTCACCCTCAGAGTCTTGAAAAAATTGTTTTTCAGCAGTGACATTTCATAGTATGTTGTCTTGTGGCTAATTATGCCATTCATTTAGCCTGAGACAATAAACCTTTTTCTGTACAGTATTTAGATTCCCATGAGAATTCTGAACTCTGGAAATGCCTTGGCATTACTTTGTTAAGCTTTAATTAAATAAATAGAAAAAAATGTTCTCTTTCTTATTTTTTCATATCTCTCCTCATTCCCATGCATTTATACTTGTTCTAATCGTAAAGTTACTTAAAAATATTTGTCTTCAACTAATGATCATTATAATCACAGTTTAATAGACATCTGTTTCTGTGCCATGGTATGTTTTTAAGTAATTAATTTTACTTAGAATGGACTTTTTTTAAGAGTATCCAGTTCAAGGTTAATAAGCAAAATACTAAATGCTCTTTTTTGTTGTGCATCATGAACAAAGTATAGCAGGGAGAAATACACCTCAGGCCTCACAGTCAGTGGCTGCCCACTGTACTGTAATGTCCACAAAGCAGACATTGCCATCATTTTCTCATCCTTATAGCACTTTTTTTCTTGTAATATGACCTAGGACATTCATCCAATACTGGCTATTACATTCATCATTTCCAGAAGCAAAAAATCACCCACACAGTAAAGTTCTTCCTCACATTCAGATGGAATTGCCTGTGCATCAGTACCTGCCCGTTGCTTCTTGTCCTATTGCTCTGCACCACCAAGAAGAGCTTGACTCCACCTTTTTGGCAACCCCCGTTTAGATACCTATATGTATACTTATATAGGTTCCGGTATATGTAGGTATATGGGAGCTATATATAGATATATATATACACAACTATATACATCGGTTCTGGATTCTCCATCTCTGACTTGTGGTAAAACATAAGGAAAGCAAGGTGTGTCTGGAGTTATCAAAAGAGAAAGCCACAACACTTGCAAAAGCATCACCAAAGGGAAAATGATATAAAAGCCAAGTAGCCGATCTGGGGCAACTGGTAAAAAAGATGTGATGTAAGATGTGACAGGTGCCCCATCACCAGCTTGTGGTAGAAGTCTGGCCCCTCTCCCAGCTGCATCCCAAACCCTTTGCCCTGGAAGTCACTCCAGTAAAGTTTGTTTACATTTCTTATAAAGTAATACTATCAAGAAAGGTTGGATGAAACCATGGAAATTCAGTTCTTGCAAATAAAAACAAGAAGCACTTGAGAAAAATCACAATTGCATACAGAGCAAATCAACCCTTCAAACTAATACTTAGATTGGGGATGCATTTCCTTGAATGCCTGGAAAAGCAGTTTTTGAGATTTTGGGTTTAGAAAATCAATAATATACCATATTAAAAGGAAATCAAGAAAAGTAATTCCTTTCATGGATTTGAAAAATGATGGGGATGAGAAAATAAAAATTTATTTTCTCCAGCACCTACTGTATGAAAAAACAGTGTACCCTGAGCAGAAACAAGCAATAGTGGATTTTAAAAATGGACAGCTAAAGCACTGTATATTAAGTAACAGCCAACACAGCCAGGGTTTCCATGGGAATCGTGACTATAACCAAAAGCTCATTGTGAAAGTTCTGAGTCCTATTTCATTAAAAAAATTCAGAAGGTTTATTAATTAAAATATGAATAATTTAATACAATGCAACACTTGATGTCTGACTTGTTTTATATATGATTAAAAGTGATGTCCATTTTAAGTTACTGAAACAAGCGGCAGTGATAGTTTCTTTCCTAGGAACAAGTGTGGCTCAAATTCTTTTGAAAATGATAATTTGTAAAAAACAATTTTCTTCTTTAAATAATGAAAGGGCACAGAAACTGAATTTAAAGTTATCTGTTACTGCTAATCTAAATTTCTTGAAAATCAACTGTGATATATACATATTCAGTCTACTTCAAGAAATGTTCAATGCCTCTCCTTTTGGAAACAAAGTCTCTTTCATAACAGAGTTTCTTTTTCAAAGAAAAAGAAAAAAAAAGCTGGTTGTCCAGCTCTAATATTACAAAATGAATCTCATTCAGTGAATACTTGAATACGATTCAATGAAATCTGAACAGCGTTGGAGCCAAGAAATTACAAGAGTAAAGTCTGCAGAAAGTGTGTTGTGTATTTGCACTTGAAAATAAATTTACTACTAAAGTACTAGTGGTACATGTTGCTATGTATTTACACATACATTTGAAATGTCATACACATATTTGAAAAGTCAAAACAAAAATGAAATTAAAAATAACAATAGTGATCTTTTTCACAGTGTTTGTATTTAAATACTAATTAAGAAAAACAGGAACCACATATCAGTAAGACACATTAAATACAGAATTTGGAAAATGTATTGAAAAAAATTAATTATGTTTACTACCAAACTACACTTGCTTAAGACTTTTAAGGGTATGATGACTAGTAAAGGTCAAAGACACAATTAGGAATCTCTGATTCATGAATCATTTGTGGAAATTCCCATTTCAGGACAAAAATGAGAACATAAACAATTACTCAAGCCAGAAAAATGTGTAAGATTTATACTTAACTGGAAATTATTGTTGAAAGGAAAATTATTGTCATGGCTAAAGAATATTGGATCTCAGATTTCTGTTTTCTGATTCCAAAGTGTTTGGGTTATAGAGTCATCTGGAAACTGAATTTCCATTCTGTAATTGTAACAGAATGTTAAACAACAATAACATACGGCTATAAAAATAGTTCTCATTCAGCTACATTCAGAAACTTCCTATGTGAGTTTGAAGTAGGAAATTACTCCAAAGCAAAACAAGTTACTATAACCAAGATTATTTATAAACTCAGAAGTCCTATACTGTTTGGAAACAGTGGTGTAGGGTCACCACTTTCAGCAATAAATAGATTTCTATTTCACTCAGCAGCTACTGGGCGCTTCCAGTGTTGAGACAGACTATCCGTGCAACTGCCTTTGAGGTAGGTTTTCAGGCTTAACTGGGCTTCTACTCAAACCAATTTATTTTCTTCAGCTGTGCTGCCAGTTTTCCTACATTTTAGAAAGCCACTGTTGACGTCATTCAGACATTTTACTTTTTTCATAAACAAAAGCAGGGAAATTTGTATGTGGAATTTGACATAAGCAAATAAATTTTGGAAATGCTGATAGAGACTAAAATATATAACAGCTGCCCTCCTACATAAAATGATTGTAGCAAACACACTTTTTATCCAAAAGGAAAAAATAAGTATGTGACTTTTCTGAATTCAGAATGTCGATGCTATTTTGTGGAATTATTTAAGTCAGTAAATAAATATAAAATTAAAATGTAATAAGATATAGCAATAATAGTATGATTCTACACTAGTGAGGCAAAACTGACTAAATTACTTCATGAAGAAGTATGCCCTGGACAGTTAACTAATGTGATTAAAAGATTCTTAAGAAAATAAATATATTAATTATGTAAAAATAAAGCTTAGACCAATCAACCAGAAGGTCCATTTCCGTGTAAAATTAATATCTAAAATATTTTATAAACATAATACATTTAATACAACATTTCATAAATAAAACACATATATGGAGAACTATGTATATGTAGCTATTAAATACATAATGGTTTGTTTCCTAAATAACCTTTCTCTATGTGTGCTAAAAATAGAGATACAACTGTCATCAGATTTCACATAAAAAACTTCAGTCTTATAGGAACTTATTAATTAAAGCATTTTTCACACGTAAGAAAGCATATAATAAAATAAAAATAAACCTTCTTCACTGCCTATATCCAGAGCTCCCACACTTCACCAATGCAAGCTGCTGCACCTCCAGTTAGCATGCCTAGGGACATAAATTTTATTTAGGGACATAAATTTTTTTTTAGGGACATGCTTTTACAAACATAAACATGATTATTATAGTAATCCTGACTAAGAAAAATTTTTTTAGTGTCTCTAAACAGAAGTACCCTCAAATTTTGCCAAGTGGAGGTGATGACTAGGACTGAGGCCTCTATGAGGTCCTGTACCTGTCAGCAGAGATCTCTTCCTGTGTGAGCTGCCAGTTTGTCTCAAGGGGTGCAGGTCGTCTCTACACATACCATGACAAGGGAAAACTGAAAATGTTTGCACCTTTCAAGCTATCTGGGTAATAGTGAAAGGGAAACAACCTTTTAGAAACTTAATAAATAGACTGGATAATGGAGATGATGCAAGGTTCTGTTAAGGCTAATTTATACAGTGATTTTATGCCCATGTCCTTGAATTTGACAGGACTTGAGTTTTTGAAAGAAGTTTAAATGGAAAACTCTTTTGATTTGAGTTTTTTTGTTTGTTTTGTGGTTTTTTTTCCTCACATTAGGGTCAAGATGGTAAATCAACCCAGAAAATTATATATTTCTTTCCCAATTCTTCATAATGTTTTTTCTAGCAGCATAAGTGGAGGACTGACCTCTAGAATAACTTCTCCCTGTGTCCACTTTACATTTAGGATACCTGTTTTCTCAGAGCCAGACATCCTACACCAGCTTTAGTGAGTTTCACATGATGGAACTGCTGTAATCACTGGGATCCTGAACTGCAAGGAAACTTAGGAAAAGTTGGACATTTTTGAAAGATACTTTTATTTTGATATTTACCTTTGGAAGTGTGCTATTATGAAAAATTTCTGAGACACTGGGATTTTGATATGTGCATCTGTACACTAAACAAATAATAACACCATTGGTGAATATATATTTCACTACAAATTACTTAATGTTATTTTATTTCTCTCTGTAATTTAACTAATCTGAGAAAATACCTGTAGCTAATTGCTGGGTTTAATGATTTCTTATTTAATTAATACTGGCTTTGCATAGACTAATTCTATTTTCTTCCCTTGGGAGCACATTATATCAGGAATATTATATAAAGTATGGAACTTTTTACAACACAGTAGATTTATTAGGTAGCTTTTGAGAACTTTATTCTATATTCTCCTGTGTTTTGGGGTTTTTTTACCCTCTTAAAAGACAAAGGTAAGTTGTCAGTCACAGAATGATGGAATGCTGTTAATAGTGTGTTTAGAATAGAATAGCAGCTTTGTACTGACTGTGGTACCTGGCAAATGGACCGGACAGAGCCCTGTCCATCCCACTGCAGTGTCTCTGACAGCAACCAGTAGAAGCAAATGCTTAAAAAAATCCCATTATAAACAGAGAACTCAGAGGATAATCCTTTTCTCAGTATAGGTTTCTTTATTCCAGCAATACCCAGTAATTTCCTGAGCTTGCAGCTGAATTCAGACTGCTGTAATTAATAGTTATCAAAGTATGTACAGTTCCTGTATTTGCATAATACATTTTTAACCTCTGTAAATCTGCACAGACTCAGCTATCTAAGTATATGGAAGTATATGGGACGACAGAGATTTGTTCTCTGCTTTTCACCTTTGTTTCTAGGTGCTGTATGCCTGCTTGAAAACATCTACAATAGATTTCTAGAGGAGTTATTACATGTTTATATCATATAATTTCAGAGTTTATGCATATAAATTTTTTAAAAGGTTATATTTAGTAAATAGTTCAAGTGGTGTGTGTAGATTGCCAAAATTGTATCTCAGATTCATTGCAACACAAAGTAACAAGGTGTATACATAATAAAAATTTAACATTTTGCAAGAAATAACCATCCGTTCATGTTTTAAGGTTAAATTTAAAGTTTCAGATTGGTGGGCTAACTTCATTGATGCAGGTAAGCAAGAATTTCCACTATGATGTTTGCTTTTCATGCCAGACAAACTTATATATATAGCCACTAAAGAACTCCCATTCTTTGTTTTCCACTTCCCTATTATTGCCATGGCTTTTTCTCATCTAAAAGAAAGCTTAAATGGGAGTTACAAGAGAGAGAAAGGTAATAACTTAGGAGTCAGGCACACTCAAATCAGTTAGGGCACTGACGGCAGATTCTGTGCTGCAATTCTTTCCCCAAACTGAACCACAGAGAGTTTGGAATGAGATCAGTGCTAACTGTTTTGTTTCTTTTATTCCTTAGGATTTCCTAGAGCTCATTCTATGGTTTTAGGTCTGGAGGATGTTTCTGTCAGTTCAAAGATAATATCTTATGAAAATATATTTTCTTTTTATGAGACATGCGACTACCATGCTGTTTGAAGACAGATTTTAGACTATAGCAAGTGGTGTTTGAATGCATTGTGCCAGTGGCATTTGAGGTGTTCAGTTCACTGGATTTTATGCTCTTTTTGTATGAAGAAGTTATTTTATCTCCAGTTCAAAGTGGATTTTTCTTTTTCTGATTGTTATTGTTGCCTTTGAAATATTCTGTGATGTGGATAGCAACATTATAGTCAGGAGCGGCTGGGATTTTGTTGATGCCTGCCACATATTAGCTATTCTTGAAGAATTTTAAAATCTTTTGAAGACTCACAGTCTGTTAATAATTTCCAGCAAACATTACAGAGTATTAAAATTTTGTTTTAATTTTTTTTATCAACCTAAACCAGTAATTTAAAATAAAATATGTTTTCCAGTAATACCCTTTGTAAACTGAATTAAGCAAGAAGCCAACAACAACAAAAAACCCCCAAAAACAACTAAAGCCTTTGAGTCAAAGCTGTATTTCATTGCTATTGCCAAAAACATTTTGAAACCTTGTTTATTTTTATTCAGTACTCTCATTGGAGAAGAATTCACAGACATTAGTGCCTTTTCAGTTCAGTTTTGATAGATGAACCTTTTAAAATAGGGGCACATTTAGAAAAGCATTTATTTGGTTTTAATTCCCTCCTTTCCCTGTCACGGAGCAGCAGAAATTACAGGAGTCAGAACCAAAATCTTAAATTGGTACCACCAGTTTAAATTAAATTATTTCTGATATTTTATAGTCGTAGCAGTAGTCAGTTGTTTTCATGTTGGCCAAAATTTGTACATTAATAACCCAGAAGAATTGTTTTGTATTTCAGCTGACCTATGTTTCACATCTCTTCTCAGCATTGTAAAATTTTATTTTTTTATTATATCCAATTTATAAAAAATAAAAAAATTAGTTATTTTGGTATATAAATGTCCTCTCATACCATCAGTCAAGTCCAAGGCACCCTATCTCCTCTGCTCTTGAGAGTGTTAAGTGCCTGGTGTAATGCTAATTACCAAATTACCTTGGTATCACACTACAACAGTGGTAAACAACCTTGTAGCCTCAGGGCTACAATATTATTTGGCATACTGTCCTAGTTTCTCTTAGAAAAAAATAGACGTTAATTTATACAACTGAAAAAAAGAACTAGTGCAAATCCAGCCTGGGATTTTATGGAGATCATGTAACATCCATAGCAGAAGGTACAGAGAAATATATTTTATGTTACACATAAAAAAGGTATTGACTGGATATTTTACAGGAACTGTGTAACTGGAACTATTTTCTGATGAAGACAGGTTTGGGCTGGCCTAAGCAGAGGGAGATGGAATAGAGCTAATTAAGCTGAAATCTGTCCTAAGGTGAGTCACTGACTCTTCACCATATAATAGTTACTGGAAAGGAGACATGAAGAAAAAGTTGAAGTGTAAAAATATGATCTGTAGATCACCCAAGCACCTGACATTTTGCCCTCTGAGACACAAAGCAGGTACCTGCCTGCCCATAGACAGTTGAAGTGAACAGGAAGAGTTAATGCTATGTTTTCTCCTGAAAAAGCCGGCAGTCCACAGCTTGGACAGGGGCACTCTGTGCTGGGTCAGGAACTGGCTGGATGGCCGGGCCCAGAGAGTGCTGGTGAACGGGGCT
>JAWMRA010000078.1:95255798-95279670 GCA_035584735.1 Pseudotriccus pelzelni | reverse complement strand
ACAAGTCCTGTGAGGAGAGGCTGAGGGAGCTGGGGTTGTTTAGCCTGGAGAAGAGGAGGCTCAGGGGAGATCTCATCACTCTCTACAGCTACTTGAAAGGAGGTTGCAGCCAGATGGGCATCGATCTCTTCTCCCAGGCAACTATCAGTAAGGCAAGAGGGATAGTCTTAAGTTCTGCGAGGGAAGGTTCAGGTTAGATATTAGGAAGAAATTCTTTACAGAGAGGTTAATCAGATATTGGAATGGACTGCCCAGGGAAGTGGTGGATTCTCCGTCCCTGGACATTTGAGACTGGATGTGGCACTTAGTGGTCTAGTAACCCAGGTAGTCGTGGATCAAGGGTTGGACTTGATGATCTCAGAGGTCCTTTCCAACCTGGCTGATTCTATGATTCTGTGATTCTTTAGGCATGGCCACCATAGTCAAGAAGAAAGTCTTACAGCTGCAACAAAGGTGTCAAATCCTGTTTAGTTTGTTTTCATTTAATCAGCAAACAGAGTATGCATTCTTGGAGAAATGTGCCCCTAGGTTTGTTGTAACTGGAGACAACACAAGTTTGAGGTGGCAACCTGTGTAGTAAACGAGCCTGGAATCAGCCTTGAAATGTTATGACAAAGACACTGAGAACTAGAATCATAGATAAAAGGTAAGTGCAGGACACAGATTTGACCAGTGGTTGAAGGGAAAATAAAAAGACCTGAAGATATTTACTCTTCTATGTAGTCATTGTATACTGAACAGACTATATGGAGCAACGCGTGCCTTTATGTAGCAAATATTTATATATAAAGTTGGGTTCTGTCCTGTCAGCTTGGTACCAGGTGTCCATGCCATCCATGCCAGATCTCTGTAGCTTGAGACAAAAAGTACCAACACAGGTAAAAGTTTCTTGGGAAGCAATTGATTCACTTATGGATAACTGCTGTGAAATAGGTGCAAGCAGGTGTAAGAAACAAAGTTATACACTCACCATATACTTCTCACCTTAATTATGTTCTGCTTGATATAAACTAATGTATACAGTGCAAGTACAATACCTTGCTTCCCGTTATTTAACATTTATCCTACATTATTCCTTGCTGTGGAACCTTTCAGATCCGGCTCAGGGAGTGGTGGGGTCACTGTCCCTTGAGGTGTTTAAGAAAAGACTGAATGTGGCACTTAATGCCATGGTCTACTTGATGTGGTGGTGTTCAGTCATAGGTTGGATGATCTCAGGGGCCCTTTCCAACCAAATTAATTCAGTGATTCTGTTTTGCTGGAGTTTAAAAGTTGAGAAAGGCATTTCAAAACATTAAACCAAATCAATGTATACTAGTTATTGTGAAGGAACCGAAAAACCTTTTGGGGCTTTGCATTCTCAGACTGACTTGCATTTCACTGAGAGTTAAAAATACTTATGTTGTGAATGATTCAAATGAGTGTACAGATTATAAACAAAGCTAATGCTTGAGAAAAACTGACTGAAGTGTTTTGCATGGAATAAACAAACAGAAATAACAACATAAACTATAAATAGCTGCATCTAAGGTAAAGACAAAAAAAAGTGAGAAAACTGCACGTCATGTGTCATTTATTGCTATTTTATACTAAGACATTTAATGCTTGATAATGGAGTGCACAAGGAACAGACAAGCATTTCTATTTCCACATCCTTTGGTCTTAATCAAAAGTCACTTCACAGATTGTAAACACACTGTTCCTAGTTTGTAAGTATGTATGAAGGAATTTGTATGGGCATATAGTTCTAGCCACTGCATTTTCTGGGCAGCAAAAGTTAAATAAGTGGCCACAAAATATATTTGGAATTTCCAGAGCATTTTAAATTTCCCTGCTTTAAACATTAATCAACACTTTCTCTTCTCATACCTTATGTCTCCATCCTAAAAAGTAGAAATATGACTGAAGATTACTTCTGTCTCAACCAGGCTGAGGAAAATTTGGGCTTTTAAATTAACAGTAGGATGAGTAGTCAAAACACTGCATAATAATATACTATACTGGTTTTTAACATCAAAACTTTCATTTTTACAGAAGAGACTTCATGGCAGATTTCCTCAATATTCACACTGGGACTTTTTCCATACTATTTCAACTAGAACAGACAACAGGGTCACTTTTACATTTAAACGTACAGTACCTCATGGTTATTTATTGTCACATTTGACTTACTCCCCTAAAGAGAAAAGACCCAAAGACCATTTAGCTTTCTATAGATTAGGATATATTTTCCAGGGCTCCAGATATCTATTACCTAACCCTGACAGTGGCTCAGCTGTGAAAGTTTTTTCTAGAAGATAAGAATGACATGTTATGTTATTATAAGAAATGTTTTCAATAGAGCTTCCTTACAAAAATTATGTTGAGAAGTTCATAAGCATAGTGTGAATAAAAAACCTATGTACGTCTGCATCTAGAAGGCCAAAACACTTCTGCTTCTGGATTTGCTTTGGCAGTCAGAGATCATCAATGATATCGATCACCAAAGCAGGTAGTGCCATAAATAAAATCTGAATTTTCTCTCATTTTACTTTTCAGTAAAAATATTAGCTTTAGAAAATACCATTCCCATCACTGTCTCTATTATTAGGGGGAGGAGTGATTAATTGTAATGCTGGTGAACAGAACCATCAATGATATGTAGAACATAGTAAAGAAATACCTTCCTTTTTCAAGAAAAAAAAAGTGGGAATTTACACCTATACCAAAATATATATGAAATTAAAGGTCTGAAATAAATAATCACTGTAAAAGCAACAAAAAAATACTTAGTGTATCAGCAATATTAGGTACCATGGAAATAACTCATAACAAAGACACAAATGTCCGACATTAGTATTCACATGAAAATCACTTCAGATTTAATTCATAACATAAAAGCCAAGTTTAACTTGAGGGCTATTATCCTCATCCTTTTCAAAACTGCAATAGCAAAACACAAAGGGAAAATATAAGCATACATTCCCAAGATTCAATTACATGTTGGGATAAAGGGGTGATCCACTTGGAATGGAATCAGAACCTACTCCTGTGGCCTAATGATCGCAAGTAGCATCATACAGCACACAGGTGTCCTGTTGGAAAGGGCGATCACTTAAATAAGCACAGTAATTGCAGTTTTTTCAGTCTCAGGATACAACTGTTTAAACAGAATGGCAGATACGAAAAAAAAATTCTATTAGAAAGGTAGTATGGCACTACAAAGAAAGACTGTCCAGGAACAGAAGGGGAGGAACATTGCTTGATTTGTTCAAGTCCTCTGCTGAGATGATATTCCTGTCCCTAGCATGAGTCCTAAGAAGTCCTACAAACATTCTACTCTGGGCCAGGTAAAATAAAAAAACATTCAGAACAGTTGAGAAATCAAATTTGCATTCATGAAGGCTTGGGAGAATATTGCCTTCAGAGAGTGTGTTGAGCAGACTGTTGTTCAAGACTGGGGGAAGAGCATACCATTTATCACATACTTGATGGCTTAACTCAAATGAAAATATGTAAAGTCATCATTCAATATTTACATATTGAAAATATGTAAAGTCATCTTTCAGCTTATAACACATGGATATAAAATTTCTTTGAGGCCAGTCCACATATCTAATAGAAAATGTTTGAAACATAGCCATCCTGATTGCCCACACTGGTAAAGCAGAAAACAGTCAAACAAAAAAAAAATCAATTAGGAATCTAACGGAGTCCTTCGGTATATAAAAAAACCCTAAGAAGTTATATGGCTCATATTTTTTCAATACAAGTAAATAAAGTACTAAAACTATTAACACAATTTTAAAAAAAGACTTGCTTAAGCTTTTAGTAGATAGAAAAAAAAAGGCTAGGGAATCTTTTTGCACTTAAATGTTATAAACCATCTGAAGATATATTGTCATCTTGAAATAATTGCATTAGGAAATTAGTATTTCTGAGTTTCACTCAGAGCTGTTAAACTTCTCAGGAGTCTTTTCTCAGTCAATATAATAGAAAATTAAATCTGCCTAAGCAGGCAGCCTTCCATGGGATTTCTTCTGACTTCCTCTGATTTCAAATGCAGAACAGTCAAACTCAATTGATATTTTAAAAGACTGTTGAAAAATTGATTTAACATGGCCTGTACTGTAGTTCCTCAGCAGGTTCTCATAAAGAAAGGAATAGTAATACTTTCATCTTAAAAAAAATACAGAAAATAATGTTGAAACCAATGGAAACTTGAAGTCAGTGTAATAAATGGTTCAAATACTAGAATGAAAATTATGGGAAAAAAATCCTACAAAGAAATAATGAATTACAACATATCTGCAAAGAAGAAGTTGATAATAGAACTAAATTCATATACCAGAACTAATTTGAGAAATATTTATGACCATTATTATGGAGTATTTTTATCATAAATTATGAACTTTATGAGAGCATTGTTCAGTTTTAAAGGGAACCCTGTAATAGACTGGCACTGATCAACAGAACAGTGTGCTTCTTTAACAAATGTAATGTTGAAAGTAAAAGCTTTTAAAAAATTGAGACTTCTTCAATAAGCTTTTACTCATGAGAAAATTACTCTATTTATTTTAAATGTTCTTCTCCTCAATGATACAGAAAATTAATGTGTTCACAAGTGGAAACTGTATATTAGAGAGGGACATTCATATCTTTATGAAATGTTGAATTTGAAAGAGATCAAAATAGCCCAGTAACAACAGGTGACTGTTAGAATGCTATCTGATCACACATTCCATGTAAAGAATAAAGAAACAAAAAAGGAACAAGCGCAAAGAAAATAACAATGCTGTGACCAGGCTTCAGATTAGTAAGTGATCATTGGTAGTGCTGACTGAGAAAAGGAATCCAAGCAATTTTGCAACATCATTACTCTTTCTTGAGCAAAGAAATCATATTTAGTCTAGGAAGATGAGTGAATAATTAAGCAGGCCACTTTTCAAGCAAGGTTCTTAATACAATTTAAAAAGCCAGAGCTTTCTAAATTGAGTGTAGGGAGATATTCATCACACTTTGCTTGGTGCCTTTCACTGAGAATTTTTTCCTTTGCATCTTCCAGATAAGAAATTGAAGAAAAAAGGTAACTATGGGAGGACACCCAGAAATTACCATTAAGTGCATTGTTAAAAAACAGATAAACTCCCTAGCTGTTCGCTAAGAAATAATACACTACAATTTGTTCTAAGTCAGTTACATTAAGATGATTGAATAATTATCAGACTATGTTTAAATTTAGGATCTCTGTCATAGAGATGAGTTTCTGAATTTCCCACTTAGCTTGCTGTCACTGTTAAAAAGAATCCTCATTTCTTTACGTTGTTGCTACGTTTAATGGAAGAGGAAAGAAATTAGTAGGGCTAAATTACTAAGAAAATGGTATTTTATATACCTGGAATGTTCCAAGGCAAAAGAGAATAACTGGCAGGCAGGCAGGCAGGCAGGCAGGCAGGCAGGAAGGAAGGAAGGAAGGAAGGAAGGAAGGAAGGAGGGAAGGAAGGAAGGAAGGAAGGAAGGAAGAAAGGAAACACCTAGAGTTTAATCAGCTTCCAAAGAACAGTGCTGTCTTTGATCTATCCCTTTACTCCAAGCCAACCAAATTTGGTCTAAAATTGACCACTGCTTTTTGAATTTTGAATTTGGGCTGTGCCAAATCTTTTTTTTTGTTCCTGTGCATGAACATTAGCTTGATTTTACAAACACGAACATCAAGAAAAGTTTTCTGCATTGGAGAACCATTTGTCTCATTCCAAACAACACAAACTGTGAAGCAGCATATAGACACTGCAAATGATTAGGAAATTTAGGCTCAGTCATGAAACTGAATCTGGATCCAAGTCCTGCACTTATTTCACCTTATGCCTTTATTTTTTTGCTTTAAATCTTGGACAAATAAAAACACAGAGAAAGAACAGGAATGTTATGCAGCTAATATCAGAATATGAGTGCAGCATCTGCTGTAAAATAAAACTAAACAACAGTAAGGCAATGTAGTGCCCTGTAACTATTAGAATGTGCTTTATCCCACAATGTCATTTGGAATACAAAAGCAAAACTGCAGGACCTAAAAACATTTGTCAAGATTTTCAGTCAGAAATAGTAGCATGACAGTAGCATTCAGTGTCAAAGGAAACATCTTTTTCTCCCCAGGTTTTCATTATAGAAAAAACCTAAAACCATAGCAAAGAATCAATTTAATCTTGTAGGGTCAAAAGTCAGATTCTTCCCTTTCTTTAGCTCTCTATTAGTGCAAAGTCCTTTGAGGTGTTTTTTTGCCAGAATTTTATGCTTATTTTTTTCTTTTTATCCTGCACGAAGCCATTTTGTTAAAAAAATGTAACAAAGGGAAATACTTCTCTCTTCCTCTTAGGTCATGGGTTTGTACCACAGTGATATAAAAACATAATTAACTTCTGTGTGTCTGCTTATCTCTTACTTGCAAGTCCATCTAACCCTCAAAAATGAAATATTACAGAAACTAGCAATCTGCAGTACTATCCTCTGTACGTTCTTTTTAGACTGTGCTGCAAACTTTGCAGTCATTAGTGGAACCTTGTGCAAACCTATTTTTTTCACTGGGTAAAAAATCCCAAAAAACTCTCAAAGAAAATGCTATAGAGAAAGTATAGAGAGAACATTCCTGTATATAACCTCCTGACTTTCTGTGTCCAGTGTACTGAAATTAAATAAAATATATAAAACATACACACACTATAAAGATAAAACCAGTATTATTTTATGCTATACATTAATGTTTGCTATATGTCAGGTTTTTAAAAATCATTTGACATTTGCTTTCTCACAGTTTATTAGCAATATTCTGATGTCATCTTTATATAAATATATTGAATTCAAGTAAAACTGAAAGCAAATTTTGTTCTTTCTTTCTAACAGTTTAAGCACACCAACTCTTCTTATTTTTTTAGTTTTAACTTATTTTTGAATTATGAGATGTGACATAACCAAAAGAAAAATTTGTCTCCTGTGCAGATCTAGATGCTGATCCAGACTATGAAAAAATCATGGACTCTAATGTTCTTTCATTAACTAGTTTATTCTTTTATTGTCTTTTAATGACTGGCACTCAACTAAAAGTTTTATTTAAATGGTTTCTCAGTCTCATTTCTCTCTTTTCTGATGATCAACTTGCTTATGATACCACAATCTTATTGACACTACATAAACTGTTCTTGCTAGATGCTTGTATTAGAAACTTAATCCTTCTTGGGTGGGCAGTGAATAATTCTGTTCAGCAGCAGCATCCTTATCTTGGTTCTTGCTAAGTACCTTGGGTAGCATCCCAAACGTATTCTGAATTAAAGAGTTGAGTAAGTCTGTACATGTCAAATAGACATGCCAGTGAGAGATGTCTGAGCGTATTCACATGGGCTCAGGGCTTTTATACTCAAATTATGAATTCTCCCTGACCTGGGGAAGGAGCACTGCTTCAAACAAGCAGGCTGTTTTATTTTTTTCTTCAAATGTAAGGAATGCAATTGGATTTAG
This sequence comes from Pseudotriccus pelzelni, assembly GCA_035584735.1. Lineage (NCBI taxonomy): Eukaryota > Metazoa > Chordata > Aves > Passeriformes > Tyrannidae > Pseudotriccus > Pseudotriccus pelzelni. Next base: position 95,272,182 of record JAWMRA010000078.1, on the reverse strand, counting down.
AATACAAAAAGAGTTAGAAAAGAATGGAAATGCAGGAATGTGTCTATTATGTCAATATCCTCTTAAATCTTTGTCAATAACACTGTTATGCCTTATTTATATCAAGGACTTTATTATGGGTCTCTTATATTGGAATTAGGTGCCCTAGTTGCTACATTTTTAGGGGATTTTTTCCTGATTTTTAACACTGATTGCAAGTATATAACTGAGTAGAAAATTTTAATAATTGTCATATGTTCAACTAATGCAGTAAAAAACCTCTTTGGCCATCCAATAAACAGATAAGAAATTACAGACATAAAAATAGTGGCAATATTGGTTCTAAATTAATATTTTTCCTTTCTATGTAGGTACGTAATATCTCTATTTAGACTTCTAATCTCTCTGTGCCTAATACATGTTTATAGAGATGGATATATTAAAAGTTTAGTTATAACTCAGAAGTCTGAGAAGTGGCTATGACCTTTTCTCACAGGAAGCACATCTATAATTTCAACTAACACACCTAACTCTGATGGAGGACAGAGTGCAAGTTAAGTGATTCATCCAGCTAAGTGTGACTGTAGTATTCTTAAACATTTCAGTATAGAAATAAAATTTTGGGTATCTTACATGGTAAAATTAGTTTTTAGAAGTGTATGGGGATTCAAAGAAAGCAGAATGACAACTTTAGGTACAGAATATAATAGTTAACAAGAAAGAGAGAGACTGAGGGTTTAACAGTGATTTAAAAGCCTCAGAGCAAGATTTTTGTACTATCATCGCATAGCTGTTTATGAGACACAATGAAACTAATAATTAGCATATAGTGAACAAAATGGGAAGTTTATATCCATTAAAGTTTCTTAACACCATTTGAACTTGAATAAATTGAAAATATGTTAGATGAGATGCTGTGAAAGTTTCCCTTTTGTAATATGCCCATAGGAATTTACAGTACTAGAGAAATTTTTTGGTATCTTTATCAGACTTAATGCATGAAAAAAACCTATATCACATATACATAATACACTTAATGAACAATTTCTTTTTCTTTCCTTGTAGGAAGAAGGTGAAAGAGGAGAAGTGAATAAAGAAGATGAAAGAAACAGAATTATTTTATAGTAAAGCAGAAAAATTACTTCAATTGAAGGACTCAGTGTCTTTTCTGGCAGTACTCCATCTCCTTACACATTTTCTCTCCTAAAAATATGTCTGAGTACAGGTTCTGAAATAAAAAACACTGGTAAGACATGCTTCCCCTCCATCAGGTTTCATTCTGGAATTTTTATTCTCAAAAATCTTGGATGATAATTTAAAACAGGAAGAATAATTATTAAGGGGAAAATGACCAGGAGTATCAGTTTTTTTCTGGACTTGGCTGAGGTTGAGCATGCATCTTTTTTTTCCTCTCACAATATGAGAGCGAGTCCTTCAGCCTCCCACTATGGGACTATGCAGTTCTGTCTGTTTTAATGCACAGAGATTTCTAGAATAAGGGGGATATCCATGAGAGAAGGAAAAACAATGCACTACCCCATCACAAGCAAAGAACTGCCATGTATGTTCACTATCTCTCTATCAGATCCTTAACATGTCCAGGATATTCCAGCTTTTTACATCCACATTATTTGTGAATAAGGAGGGGTGTGTAATCTATTGGAGAGCTTTACAAGATCATTAAGGCACTGTGTTCATGGTCAGGAAGGCACAAATACCTTTTTCGTATCTTTAAGCAAACATAAGAGCCAAATGTATATTTTCCCTGAATGACTGAGAGCAAGAATCTGATTAAGATAACCTAATGGCTTTTAGCTAATTATGATATGCATTATCTGGGGACTCGTTGGTATTTCAATAGTCTGAGCAAATGTTCTGTGTTCTCAGACTGTAAGAGTGTTTTTGTGGCTTATATTACTGATTCTTTTCAGAGGATGATTTTAATCAGGATGATGTTATATTTTAGCAGAGAGTATTCTAGAGAATAGAACTGTTATGACTGTATTTCAATTGTATTTATACATTTCTTTATATGCCTCATACACACATATGCTGTAAAATACATGGCTTGTTTCTGTAGCTGGAAAAAGACAAAATGTAGATGTGCATGTATAGACAGCACCCAGAAGTGCAGATAGACAAATCTTCAAGTTTTTTGTACACATTCATTTTCCTTCCAGTTCCTCTTCCTTTTAGCCATACAGCTATAAAGTTATCAACCCTGGTGCACTCACCCAACACATTCCTGAAGTTTTCAAATGTCTCCCATCTTTTCCAACAGCTATTTCAAATGCAAAGAACAGTACTTAACTATGCTTCATAAGTTTTTCTCATCTAGCCAATCTCTCTTAACAAGAGTTTGAGAATATTACTTCTTCTGTACAATGTGAATGATGAGATATTCCTTTCTTTCAACAAATTTCTTGTAGCTGAGGACTGCTATGACATTGTGATGCTGCTATCACACAAACACACTCATATATTTAAGATACCCCATTTTATGTCAACATTTCCTGATAGATCATATATGATAGATCATATTTATTCAGGATAGATAGATAGATTTATTCAGGATAGATCACAGATAAATATGATAGATCATATTTATTCAGGATTGATTTTTTTTTTTAGGAAACTTTACTCAGGAATTAAAATTTAAATACTGTCTCAATATTTACAAATGAAATATGTAATAATATTACAATGAAACACTGAAATATGTTATCAGTAACACTGAAAATATTGATATTTCCTGTATACAGAGTGCAAGTGCAGGTGGCTACAGAAATGGTCTCTGTGAGGAGCAGGGGCTGCCCTGCCCTGTGCTGGACACAGACCCACTGCAGGGCACAACTAAGACCCTAAGCTGAGATAGTATTACTTCTGTGAAAGTTTATGCAAGAAAGGGTAAAAAAATTCTTTGGAAAAATTCTGTGAAAGAGAGAAGTGACAAAAATGTAACAGAATCATCCCTGCAGACACCAAAGCCAGAGAAGAAGAAAAAGTGCTCCAGGCACCTGTGATGAAGACCTTGGTGAGACAGGCTATCTCCCTGCAACCCATGGAGGCCCACGCTGGACCAGATATCTATCTACAGCTCCTGGAGGATCCCGTGCTGGAGCAGATGAACATAACTTGAAGGAAGCTGCAGCCCTGGCGACTCCATGCAGAAGCAGCCTGCTGGCATGAACTGCAACTCGTGGTACTATATCCTGTAGAGAGGACCCACTCTGGAGCATTTCTTAAAAAGCTGCAGCCTATAGAGAGAACACATGCCAGAGCAGTTCATGAAGGAAGTTGTAGCCAGGTGGGGGTTGGTCTTTTCTCCCAGGCAGCTATCAGTAAGACAAGAGGGATGGTCTTAAGCTCTGCCAGGGTAGGTTTAGGTTGGATGTTAGGAAGAAATTCTTTACAGAGAGGGTAATCAGATATTGGAATGGGCTGCCCAGGGAGGTGGTGGATTCACTGTCCCTGGAGGTGTTTAAGATGAGACTGGATGTGGCACTTTGTGCCATGGTCTAGTAACCATGGGCTTGATGATCTCAGAGGTCCTTTCCAACCTGGCTGATTCTATGATTCTATGACTGTATCCCATTGAAGGGATCCAATGCTGGAGTAGTGCTCAGCTGCAGGGAAACAGTGTGAGGAGGAAGGACCAGCAGAGAAAAAGTGTTATAGACCGACCACAACCCTGATTCCCCATCCCCTGTGTCACTCAACAAATACGGGGAGGAGATAGAATAGCTGAGAAGAAAGGAATGAAGTTGAACCTGGGAAGAAAAAGGGTGAGAGTGTAGTGATGGTGGTTTTTACTCTGGTTTTGTTTCTCACCATCCTGCTCTACTTTTAATTGGCAATAAAAAAATTAATATTCCCCAAGCCAAGTCTCTTTTCATTATGATGACAATTGGTGAGTGAACTATCTGTATTTATATCAACCCATGAGCTTTCCATCTTATTTTCTCCTTTGTCTGCTGAGGATGAGGAGTAAGAGAGCAGCTTGGTGGAAACCTGTCAGCCATCTAAGGTTAACCAACCACAAACTTTAACCTTTCTCATAGATAAAATCATATGTCATCTTCCCAAACACTTATAAATAAGGCAGTTTCTGCAGTGAGAGTAAGTTTAACTGAGCAGATAATTATGTTTAAGGAAATATTTTCTAATCATAAACAAAACTCTAAAACATAAAAAGAAAAAGTTGTGGTTTAGTTTTTAAATATTAGAGAGATATCTAGATAGCTTGCCCTTTAAGACTGAACAGTGTTTAACAATATCATATATTTGGTTAAAATACAAGAGAATTATCAGAGGTGTAGAAGTCATTTTATTCCAGAGCATTGATTTCTGACCTAGTAAGCAAATCAAACACCTTCAGAGACAAAACCCCACTAGATTAACAGTGACGGTTTTCTAGATGTAGGTAATAAAAATTTTTTGTTTCAAATAGCCAAATGAATGTGTATTTTATTACTCCCACTTTCATCACAGTGAAACCATTATGTGGCATTTCAAGAGCAGTGTCATCAGATCTAGTTGACGAGATTATTTGAAATTTTCAGAGCTGGTGTATATGATCTATTCCTATTGGCAAAATGAGGAAATAAGATTTAAAGATTGTTCACAGTTAAGTATTATTAAGCGGAGAGAAAGCCGAATTTCTGCTTTAATGTCAGAGTACTCATTATTGTCTGTTACAACAGTGGATAAATGCCCCAAAGACAAAAAAATAGCATCTTTTATCCTGTTTGCCATGCCTTAATTATGCTTTATTCTTATCCATCTAAAATGGGTTGCTTGAATTGACACTAAGTGTCAACAGATTAGTTAATGCTTGTAGTTTTCAACAGAGAAGTATGGGTGAGTAGGAAGAGTCCTCAGTTAGCAGTATTTCTCAATAGGAAAATTATGTTCTTTAGTCTGACTTTAACAGCAGTTTCAGATTATTCTTCAAGCATTAGTCTTCAACAAACTGTTTCTCTGTGGAAACTTGCAATTCAGTAACAACAACAGAAGGGGTGATGAAGCCTCTTAAACTTCATTTTCTTGATGTCTTGTTCTCTCATTATCTCCAATTAAGATCCATATACCTATGTTTTCAAAGCTGTTAGGATTTGTCTTACATGACTTTTCATGGTTTTGAAGAAAACAGAAGTTGGTAAAGTTTACTGCTTCAAAATAATTGAGATTTTTTAAGTAGAGTTGTATTCTTTTTCCCCTGGGCCTCATTTTCTTCTTTGCACCCCCAGTACTCCATGTTTCAGTAACTTTCTTCTCCAGTCTTCCAGTTTTCTCTATCTGAAAAATATTTTGAAGTCTATACAAGTCACGGACAATTACAGAAGAGTGTATGTATATTTGGATCATTGTAAATATGTGAGTATGTGTGTATTCCTGATATATCTGCAACGACAAAAACTTTTAAGCAAACAAGTGCATGCTGGACAGTATATTCTGTTTCAGCAGAAATATTTCTTATAAAATTGAGATGGATCACCATTTGATCATATTGTGGATATCCAGTTTGCAGGTTATCACATCATCCCATACTAGCAAATGTTATCCAGAGGGAAAATGTCCATCTGTATTCTCCTTTTATTGTACCATTTGGCTTTTTCTCATTTACATTGCCTAATACAAAATTTTAGCTTCAGCTTTTGAAGCTTGATATTCAAACTGTATTTGTTTCTTTGCAAACAGTCATGAAAAGATGACTTTCGACAGTGACTACTACAGGATTATAAAATAAAATTTGATGTTTATCATTGCTGTTTGCATATCCTAGTACTATGACTAATTTCCTGTATTTTGTGTAGTGAAATGTAATGAATTGCTCTGCTATTGCTTCCCATGAATCAATAACAGATGATCCAGACTTAATGCACTCCATAGTCTAGCTGAACACTTTAAACAAGAAATAGGCCTTGAGGACTTTGGGACATGATCCAAATGGTTGGACTTTAAATGTGAAATAATTAGTCTGTGAAAGCTATTTTTCTCATAATTGAGATAAGTCCATAACTACACTTCAGTCTTATTATAAAACTATGCTCAAGAGGGAAAAAAATGGATGTGATTAAATAACAATGTGCAATATGGGTTAAAAAAAAAAGAAAATTGAGAATTGTCATTCAGCATAGAAAATTGAACAAGCGTTAAGTAAATGCCTCAATTTCAAATTAAGTGATCACCCTGTAAGGGTCTGAGAATTCACCAGTGAATCCTCATTAATAGCAGGAAGGTGGAAATGAAATTCATTAGCAAGCAGTCTCCCTCACAGTTCTTCATGGTATAGATGTAGGTCACAGCCTAACTGTGCGGTGCAAGAAGAAACTAAAACACACTTTTGAGTTCCTCATAAATGGATTGCAAGAAAACAACGTGGAAGAAAGTTGATTGACCATGCATGAATTTAGTGCGGAAAAGGCAAACACTCCTTTTCATCAAAATATGCTCACTGATGGTGAAAACATGGGAATATAATTTTTAAAACAGGTGAAGGGTAAATATCACCATTTACATTGAATCTTATAGTGTCTTCTACGTATTTGTGTACAAGTTGAACTCCAGTGCACTTAAGAATTTCTGTCTCCAAATGTATATTTCAGACTAATATTTTATATTTGATTTTTCATATGATCATGATATAACCATAACTGAGGAAGAATAACTACAAAGGTGAGTGCTTGCAAAGAATATTCTCCTAACAGTTCTTTCAGAACTATTATAATGGAATTCTATAAATATTTCAGGAAGGTGGAAGAGGGAAGAGAAAGAAAACATGATGGTCTGGCAAATCACAACTATGTGATTCTTGCAAATAGCTTGCCACTCAAGAATTTGAATGTTTTTAGTGTTTCACTCAGACTATTGGGATATTTATAGTAAATGGTTGTGTGAGTCATAAGCTTGTTTTTATGCTTCTAGTTTCAATAACAACTATTTCAAACATGAAAGTTATACCTGCCTAATGACAGAAAATGCTGCACAGATTATTAACTTTCAAGTAAACATTTTGAAAAAAACAACCCAAAACTCAAGAAAGTCAATACATAAGAAATAGCAGTTACATTTTTAGTAGGAGCCGTTTATTCAGAAATGGTCCATTTGTTCTTTCATTTGTCTAGCTCTATAAAATAATATTTCATTGTCTGTGCTCTATGTAGCAGTCAAATTTTAATAAAAGAACCTGGTCAACATGGAATCATAGAATTAATTAATTTAGAAGTGACCTTGAAGGATTGATCACCTCAGAAAAAGAAAGCCAAATAGAGTTGCTCAGGAGCTTTTCAGGTTCTTTTTGTTACCTCTGAAGGTGTAGGTTTCACCACCTTTCCAAGCCCCTGCTCCATTCTCAGGTTTCACCAGCCTCAGGGATAAAACTGAGTTATCTCTGCCTCTCCTTGTTCAATATGTGTTCTAGCGCCAGTTGTCTGAGTGGTCCTCCACTGGAGTCACTTTAGTTTGACAGTGTCTTTTCTTGTATTGTGATCTCTAACGTGAGAAAGACTACCACTCTGGATGCTGCTGACATTCAGATTGTTTTTTACCACGGCTTTCAAGTCCTGCAAAGGTCGTGAGTCTTGTAGAGCTACTCAATCTCCAGTCAGGGCCCACCCTATACATATGGGTATTTCAAACCAGGTGCAGAAGTTTCCATCAGTCTCTGCTGAACTTCAGGAGGTGATTTCTATCAGCCTATTTCACCAGGGTCAAAGTAGTTGTGCAGCAGCTCTGCCCCTGCCCTGTCACTCTTTCTCAAACATCCGTGGTCCATATGCCATTGGATCCCTAAAACTTTTTGAGGGTATACTCTGTCTCACCATCTGTGCCATTAGAGACACTAAACAGTATTGACCACTTATTAAGCCTCATCACTGAGTGGAAGAAGATTCCAGGAGCTGGGGGCTGACCGAATTAATAGATCTGAAGTTAGGAACTCCAATTATTTTTAAAAGCATTCTCTCTTCAGAAGTAAAGTTATATATATATATATATATACACCCAATTATATATGCCAAGTAAAGTACAATGTAGGGTTGTTTGTTTTCTGCCCTATAACTTTTTGTTTGGGATTAGTAAACGTGAAAAAAATAGCATATTGCAGTTAGTTTAAAATGTAGGAATTACTCCTGTAGCGTGTAATGCATAAGATATTCTGCCAGAACAGCACAGTGATATGAGAATCCTAGGTGGTGATTCAAGTGTTTTCTACTTAATTTTTGTTCTTTACTGATGTCTCAATCCTTGTTTGGAGGAAGTGTGTATTGAAATATATTGCAAGTAATTTTCATGCTGTTTGTGAGTCATACTTAATAATATTGTGGAACCCAATTTAGAATGCCATATCCCAAATTCCAGCTGATGCAACTGTAATGCTCTAAGTTCTACAAATCACTAAAGCTAATTTTGTCGTTAAAATCAGCTGTGGACGCCTAAATACTCAAAAAATTAAGTTCATTCCCTTCAGCTTATAGGGAAACTTTGAATGCTCTTGTAACTCAGCTAGTAGTACAGTTAAGTTTATTCGCTCTTTTGAAAGACTTTATTATAACCAAAAGGTTTTCCATCTGTATACACACACATATTTTTTTGTAGGTATATATATGATGGTTTTCTACTCAGTCATATCTCTAGACATGTTAATTTTTATTTAAAGCAATAATTATCAATTACATTATAATTATGATACAACAAACATTTCTAAAAAACTTAGAAAAGTAATTTTAAATACAGCACACTGATGCTGTTTGAGGTCTCAAACCAGGAGGTTCCCCTTTAGGAGATCACTAGGTAGGTTTTCTGAATATGGTTGTCTTGATATTACAAAAAGTATTAGGGGCTTGATATCAGGAAAAAGATTAAATAGCATTTGTCATTGGCCTATCTAATTTTTAATTGTGAAAATGTGAAATTATATGATATAACAATGCTCATGATTCACCAGGTTCTGACTCTAAGACTCCACTTTCCTACAGATTTTTCTAGAGTCATAATTCATTGGATTACCTCATAGGCAGAGAATCTTAAGCATTCCTTTATTTTGATATGTGGGAACAGATCTGCCAGGTAGACAGCTCTAGGGCACAAAACTCAGACCTCCCATATACTGAACAGCTCAAAGAGAAAAAAAAAAACGTTTCTTTAAGTTTAAACCTTGATTGTTGTAACTGAAATATTTTAGATTCAACAAAAAGGCTTTTTATGATGAAACTCTTCTAAATAGAAAATCTATCAAATTTTCCTGTAAGGTTTGTTCCTGCTTAGCTTTTCTGACATCACTCTTGCACCTTATAGGCAGTAAATCAGCTTTTTCTTTGCCTATTTATATTTGTGAAGTGAATTAACTGTCTTCCTCCAGGCAGTGAGAATGCTTAATGGGCATGTTGGTTCTGTACTGATCCTATGCAAAACCTGAAAGGTTGCACATATTCTTTTGACCACCGGTGGCTTGTGGTGTCATGGCAAGGCAAATATTAGACTGTTGGAATGCTCTAGCTCAACATTTCCACATATTAATGATTCTGCCGTATCTGTCACTTTAATGGCAAATTTGAAATCCATATGTTGGCAGTGCAATGTTTTGAATAATATTACAACATTTTTCAATATTTCTAAACTTAAAATTTTAGCATGTCCTCCAGGATTTAATTCCTCATTCCAAGATTTGCGATTTTGTGAACAGCAGTATATTTTAATGTGGTAGTATTTCACCTTCTTTGAATGTGGTTCAAATATAAAATTGGGTTTCAAGTGCAAATAAAGAAGAACAGAAATTAGAACATGAAACTAATGTTCACTACAGGATCTTCCCACTGACAATTTTTGAGCAGAGTGAGAATGACAGGACTTTTGAAAGTCAGACAATTAAGTTAACTGAAAGAGATTACCCAGGAATTTATACAGCCCTTTCCAGTCATTTGCAACCTCTCATGCTTAGTTCTATCATAAAAATTACAGTTCACTTAGTGTACTTCAAAATCTTACGTTTATTTTATACAAAGCTAAAATGCAGAGGAAATAACAAAACTGACTTTTTAATACAAGGGATCAAAAAATCAGTAACAACCTTGAGATTTATTATTGCTTTTTGTCAGCTGAGTAGAACTGCTATATTATAATTTCGCTAATGAGTAACTATATTTATTGCAAAATAAAAAAATGTTGTAATTATATGCTTTTAGATTTGCGAAGAGCTATTGCTATTAGCAGGGCTTGACTTACAGCTTTTCATCTAAAAAGAATTTTTTTTCCATACATAAAATTGATGCCTCACCCAGAGCACAGGGGCACTCTGTAGTGGCAAATACAGTGAGATCTACTTTACTGTGGCTGTTGATGGTACCCAGAACACCCACTAAACTTTCTCCGGGTAGCTGTTCTCATGCCTTGTTGACTGCCTACTGATAATGACTGGACTGCTTGTCCTTACTTTACTGATCACATCACTCTCTGGAGAATTAATTTATTGATTCATTGATGGCTTCTTTAATAATGCAATTACCTTTCATCCTGCTTAACTGATTCACTGCTTCTGTTGATTGTCCACTTATTGATTTCATTTGCTCGGCTAATTTTTAATCCTTAAACTTTGTTTGTTTAATTTCACTCCATTAGCTGTGTATTTTACTTATAATGAGTTTTACAACATCATTGAATTTGCACCTACATGATTTTCTCACTTAATTAATTGTGTGTTTATACAATTAATTGCATGTATTATAGACCCATAATTAATTGATTACTGCTTAATCACATGATTTCCTGGCACTGAGTTGCAAAAAAATTTGGTGGCCATAGTGACATTCTGCCAATATTTGTCCATGGTAAACCATGTCTACTTTTTCCTCCCTATTTTTCTTCTTCTAACACTACCTTTTTAATGCCCCCATTGTTTTACTTTTTCTTTGAATTACTACTCATTAGTCTTTAACACTGTCAAAACTTTTTATTAATTCCATGCTTTAATTAAATTTTTACTCAGATTTTTGCTGCTTTTATATAGAAGTTAGAGTATGCTTCTGCAAGGAATCTGGATTTAATTTCAGATTATTTTATATTGTTCTAGATTAATCCTGACAAATTAACTGAAGTCATTCAGTAAAAAAAACCAAAACAAAAACAAAAAACAAACAAACAAACAAACAAACAAAACCCAGAAATAGATCCACAGAACACAGGTAGGAATTCAAGTATTTTTCCACACAGAACTAGCCACAGGGCTATAAAATACTGCTATTGATTTAGTCTTACGAAATTTAAAAAGACTTAACATTACAAAAGTGCTTCACTAAAAGTAGTCTATACCACAGCTCTCCAAAAATTTCCTTAGAAAATTAGATATAGCTTTGAATGTCTTGAGGAGAATGCAGGAGCTAGGCTCTTAAATCTCTTATGAGAGCTTTTTTTTCTTTTTCCCCTCGCTCTTCTTAAAGGATCATAACATCGATTTTTACTACTCAATTTCAGAGCTTTTCACAGTTATGCATCTCACTTCTGGACTGATCCTAGTCTTTGAATCCCAAAAGGATGGAATCCCTTTATGTGCAGACAGAACTCTATCTGCAGACTGCTGTAAATCGGAAATATCTTGATAATATGGATGGATTCTGTGGATCACCCTATCAAGTAATGTAGTGAACTCACTATAGGCACAATATTTCATGCTCTCTGAACCACTTTCTGACAGCCAGGCAGAGGTTAAGAACAACTAAGCAGACTTCTTGAGTGTCTCTGTAAAGAAAGATTTTACTGGGTTTGACTGAAGGGAAATTGAAATAGAATTGATGGACAGAAGAATAAAATTACTCCTCCAGAGAGAATACTCGAAGCAACTGTGTTTCAAACCCCCTTAAATTTCAATCAACTTTATTTTTTAAATACTTAGGAGAGAATAAAGCTCATAGTAATATTAGACAGCTAATGGTATGTCTTACAAGTTCCAAATTCTGCTATCAAATTAAAATTTTTGTTTCTATTTTTTTCAAAAGTACTCTGAAAAAATATAGCTGCATCAGCTGGCAACATATTGTTTCCCCCAAACATAGCATAGATAAAATAAACACTAAGTTATAACATTGTGCCAACAGGAATACGCACATAAATCTTAGGTTGTTTAGTCAAAAAGGCTGAAATATTGAATTCCATTTTGTTTCAGTCTCCATTAGCTGAAAAAAAATTATGGTAATGTTGGCAAATACAAATAACGTCCTAATTTAACACTGAAGAAATTAGACTAGGCTGAAAAAAAAAGGTTAGAAACTGTCCAAATACAATTTTTGGTGTCTGGTGGGTTCTGTGAAATTTAACTTAGAGTACTTAGGGACATGAAACGGTTGAGTTAAGCTTAAAGTCATGCACTGTTATGTTTGAGAAAATGATGATGAGAGCTGAAGAATCAAGAAAAGCACAGACACAAAGTGCTTAACCTTAAAAGTGGAAAGCTGTAAATGTATAACATTAAATTTAATTTTCTTCATAGTGAAAGAAGAAATTTAAGGACACCTAGAAGGCAACAGAGATGTGTGAAAGATAAAACATTTCAAAGAAACTATATTTCAATTTATAAGAATATAAAAGCCTTTGAGGGTAGGACAATGCAATGATATAATAGATATTGTTATATCTAGTAATGTATAGTCTCCACAGTAACACTTTTAAAAGTCTGTCTCACATGACTGCACAAGCATATTAGAGAGGTGTGGATTATTTGAAGCTAGTACTGACTAGATATACATGTAAAAAATAAGTTTAAAATGGGTTTGTTTGGTTTTTTTCCCTGACCAATTTTGAGGATACAAAAGGTGGAAATTCTGGTATTCTAAATCTGATACCATTCAAAATGTCATTAAAGTTTTTAAAGACTTAGTGGTACATGTATTAAATCTGAAGATGACAGTAAATCCACGTAGGTGTAGTGGCATGTAGGACTAGTTGTCAGAGAGATACAATGGAAAAATAACACAGAAAACATAATTACAATGAGATTCACTGTCTTACACTTAATATAAAAATTTACATAAATGGAAAGATTGAGGTTGACTGATACCAGGTTTGCAGAAAACTGACTTCAGGTCATAGCAGAGTTAAGCTGAATATGGAACAACAGCACCACAGTGTTTTGAGGAAAACAAACAAGTTACTAGGTTATACAAAAAGCTGCTTATTTGTAAAATTTGATCAATCTCAGAATGTTTTTTTTTCCACAAATAAAGATGTAACTGAAGTACTGTGACCAGCTTGAGATATAAACTTTCCAAGAAAGTCCAAAATAAAATGAGAAAAAATATGATATATCTATTAGAACAGAATCAAGGAAAGCTTGTAAGACTTAAACTTTGCAAGTCTCGAGAGAGTGAATCGAGGCTCTTTGTTCTAGGTCACAAGCTGCTCCTCATGTGTTCAACTAATGGTTCAAGAAACTATGGTCAAATTTAGATTAGATTCAGAAAAAGCTTTCTAAATTATAAGGCTGGCTAAGCCCTGAATATGATTCCTTTGACAGAGTGGAAAATTCAAGTAACAGCCAGATGTGGTTATATGTCAAATGGGATAGACTATTGTCACAAGATTCCTCCTTGATCAGCTTGCTACACAAAATACCTGTATACCTCTTCTGTCATAGCACTTTTCAGTCTTGTATATGTTCATTTTATGCAATCTGTGTTCCAGTTTCACAGGTTAGAAATACAGAGAAAGGCATATTTTTTCTAGTTTAATACCAGAATACATATTTAAAAAAAAAATAAATCTCTGATCACTGATTCAGTTTAGTGCAAGACACAATTTTAGTCTCAATAACTCACTGAGAAAATTGTGACCATTTTTAGATGAAAAAAGGTCATTGTCATGGAATTATAATGGCAAAAAACTGGAAGTGTTGTTTTGTCAAGGAAATACTAGTCACTTATTGATTCATTCTTCACTCACTTAAGTGATATAATAAAAAACTACTTTGCGCTTCTAATTTAACTGGGATTATAAATGTGTAAGAATATCTAGAGTAGACAACCTAGTAAAATATTTGCCTCCAGGCCAAAAGTTGAAGTGCTTACTTTTTCCAGCTGACAACCAAATCAGCATGATCTTCTGAAGAAATGGTCCTACAGAGAAAACCTGGGTACTAAACAAATGCTTTTTAATCTTCCAAGATCAAGCAGGATGGGCAATATATTCTGAATGCTTCACAAACCTGTCCATGTATTTTCTAGGCCTGTCTTTCCCAAGTGTACATCTAGTAAAATCAGCAAAGCTTCATATTGTACAAAACTGAATGGAGAATTTAAATGACAATTCAAGGTCCTAGAATATAGCTGCTTAGGCAAGAGAGGGCCTGTTTTTTTCCCCACAGTCTCATAGCAAATCTGGTTTCACAGAGGCTGTGAGTCCAAATGTAAGCTCAGAAAGCACAAGGACAGCTACAAAGTCACAAAACGCATTTAAGAAAAATATGAAAATGTACTTGTATTTTCCCATCTAGCAACGTTCCTTCCAGTACCTGCATGCAAATAAGCACATTAAATACACTTATTTCTAGTTAATCCATAAAAGCTTGGAACTTGCCTTTGAACACTGCTGAAATCTTTGCTCAGAAAATAGAAAATCTTCAGGATACCTTTATAACTGCTTAAAAAGTGCTAAGTGGTTTGAATGCAGAGTGCAAATATGTGCAAACTCATATGGAGTTTTGGTTCTTTGTAGATAGCAGAAAGTGTTGTCAGATTATAAGATGGAAACAGCCAGCGGAGTTTTCAGTACACAGAGACCTGAGATAAAAACAAAGCACATTATTGTCATTTTATAACAACTTTAATCATGCATAACAGTTTGTTCTAATGAATATGTATGAGACGCTGATGAACATGAATGATTGATATTTGTGATTCACAAAGTGAAGGAGCTTATCTATATGCAGATTAAATACCTCTGAGGAAACTATTCTTCCTCTTCTCCCTCCTGTTTTGGCAAAACTCCTGTACCACTGAATGTCAAAACTTAGATCTTTCCTACAAAAACAGCTTTAAGCTCATAAGAAAAAAAAATCTTATCTATTCTCTTTAAATAATATTTTATTTCAAGATTTCTTAGAATGATTTAGAAGTAAATATAACAGCTGCTATGCAGAACATTATTTTAAGGTATTTAGGAAATACAGCAAGTACGGGACACAAAAATATGTCTGGTTTATCTTTATATTAATGTTAATATATTTAACAGAGCTAATATTGGAAATGGAAGTATTATGACAAAACATTGCCATTTCATTGTATCAGTTATGATAATGAGTATACAGATATGGGCTTAAAACTATTGGTTGAAGATACCTCAACCTAGGAGAAAGTGAGCCTTTCTCAGTGCAGACTGAAATTTCCCTTGCACAATTTCAGTCTATAAAAAGCATAAACACTGGCCTCTGAAATAAAACCGAACTTTGCATACTTTTATATAGCACACAATGTCTAATGACTGAAAAAATCTTGGGCAAAGTTATGAGATTTGTTCATATTTTCCATATGATTTAGATCTTCAGTTGCCTCTCACACAAATGCTGTGATTAACATACAGTGCTCCATCTATTATTGCATGTTGGAATAGAAAATGAGAAGTCTATTGAAATATTAAAATCACATAGGTTTGCATTGAATTTAATACACAATACACAACAAAAAAACTATTAGAGGCAATAGCAAAAAATATTCAACAATATTGTACTTTCATTTGGGAATGAAAGGGAAATTACACCTTATCTATCCAAACAAAAAAGTATTTTTTAAGTGGAAGATCAAGTGTAATGGTAATCCTACCTCTTAAATGATATCATAATAGTAGTTTACCACCTCTAATAACTATCCTTAATATTTTTAAACACCATCTCTTTCATTGAATCATCATCTCAAGGCATGCTCAGCTTCAGGAAGCTGGATTAGTAATATAATGATACAATTAAGATGAGAAGAAAGGGACCTGCTGTTCAGGTGATGATGCAAGTGACTTTGCTGTACTAATATGTCTCTTAAGATGCACAAGTATTTGGAACAAAAAGAGCTATGTCCTTAAAGGATATTTTACCTTAACCTACAAATTCACCTATCTACCTGCATTGATTTCCAAGGGCACTTATCTTATGAATTATGCACTTCTTTTACATGTTCCAGTCCTGGCCTATGAAGAAAATTCATAAAAATGAAATAATATTCCAAGAAAGTGGCCATTTATAGCTGTCAGTTTTGTTGGAAAACATTACAGGTTTCTTCAAATATGCTCCACAGATATTCCTTCTAAATGTGGTGGATGTTTATGCAAAATGGCCTTTACGGAATGAACAGCTTTTCATAGAATCATAGAATAGATTGGGTTGGAAAAGACCTCCAAGATCATTGAGTCCAACCCCTGATCCAACTCCAAT
>JAWMRA010000078.1:95238917-95254038 GCA_035584735.1 Pseudotriccus pelzelni | reverse complement strand
TCGATATCACCTGGGGAGTCTTTCTGCTGTGCCTTTTGCGACCGGACTTGTCTGTCCCGCATTGGCCTTTTTAGCCACCAGCGCGCTTGTAGCAAGCGTGGGTAGAGCCCTTCCCGAATCTTCGTTCACGAAGCCTAGCCATGATGAATATTTTCCAGTCAAAATGAAATATTTGGAGAAAAACAGATGTGCATCTAGTTCTCAAATAAAAATGCACTATTGCTATTGAGAACAATGAATCTAAATTAAAGTGGATTAGATGATTAGGCATATAAGACTAATTTGAAAGATGAGATGGCTATTACCCATGGATCAGAGGTTGGGGACGATGATGTGGAAGCAGAGAGAGAAATGATAAGGTTGTTAACTCTCAGAGGACAGAGACAAGCAGAAAATTATCACTCCTGGAACATCAAGCTATTAGAGAAATATTATGGGGTATCTCTGCTTGAGGCTATGATGCTATGATGCTTATGGATTTTATCAGTCTACTCTTTTGAAGTGGCCGAAGTGGTCAGAGGTGGAAAAGTTATCTGTCAAAAATATTCTATCATTAACTTCATATTTCCATTATTTTCTTCACTATAGGCATGAAATCATTTTGCCATGATTCAGTTTCACCTATATAATTACCAGGCAACATCAATTTTATCGTGGTAAGTGCCTGTATGACAAAACTGTTTCTTGATGAGTGAGAGAAGGGAGAGGATTACTGAAATGGCACATAAGCCCTTTTCCAAAGGAACCTGTTCAAGTGTCCCACCTCTCTCACAGTCAAGAATTTCTTCCTAACAGCTCACCTAAATCCACTGTCTTTCAATTTGAAGCTATTCCCCCTTGTTCTGTCGCTGTATGCCCTTGTAAAAAATCCCTCTCTAGCTTTCTCATAGGCTCCCTTTAGATATGAAAAGCTGCAACAAGGTTTCCCTGGAGCTTTTCTTCTTCAGGCTGAACAATCCCCAGCTCAACCTGTCTTCACAGGAGAGGTGCTCCAGCCTCTGATCATCGTCACAACCCTCCTCTGGACTTACTCTAACAGGTCCACGTCCTTCTTATGTTGGAGGCCTCAGAGCTAGACAGAGAGACCAGGTGAGGTCTCATGAGAGCGTAGTAGAGGGGAAAAATTCCCTCCTTTGACCTCCTGGCCACACTTCCTTTGATGCAGTCAAGTGGCTTTCTGGGCTGCAAACACACACTGACAGTCATGTCAAGCTTATCATACACCAACACCCTGAGTCCTTCTCCTCAGGGCTGCTCTCAATCCAGTCTTTTTCCAGGTCACATTTGTGCTTGTGATTGCCCTGGCCCAGATGTAGGACCTTAGGCTTGGCCTTGCTGAACTTGGTGAGTGCTCAAATAGTTGTGGTCAATAGGGTGATGTCTAAATGGAGACCAGTGACGAGTGTTAGTCCTCATGGGTTGGTATTGGGACTGGCACTCTTTATCATCTTTGTTGATGACATAGACAGGGACATTGAGTGCACCCCCAGGAATTTTGTAGGTGTCCCCAAGCTGAGTGGTGTAGTTGACACTCTGGAGGGACAGGATGCCATTCAGAGGGACCTTGACATACTTGAAAGGTAGGCCCATGCAAACCTCATGAAGTTCAACAAGACCAAGTGTCCCTCATCCTTTTTCACTCCATTTTTGATTCCATTTTCCAGTATTAGATGCCTGAAGCAAAAAATCAGGGCAACATAAAATAAGTTGTAGACTAACTAAGCAAACCAGCAGCAAATTAGGACATGAATATAAATGAAGCACAAATATTAGATTAATTCTAAATATTGTTTCACAAGAGGAATTAAGGAAGACAGGCAACTACTTACCAATTTTCTTACTACTAAAAGTTTGAGTTTGTATTTACAGTGACTTCTTTTAGAAGATACACAAATTGTCATAACATCTACTTGGCAGAAGATGAATTTCAGTAGTTAAGGAGAGACAGAACACCTTAGGTGTGGGAAATAGCAATCCATGAGATACTATCATGGGAAGAAATTATTAACAGGTTCTATTTGCTTTTCATCAAATTGAATATATCTTCAGGATGGTTTCTAAGTGACATTTAAATGACCACAGTGCTTTATCTGTGGAAAATATGCCTTCTAGGAAAATATTTCTTATGGTGTATGCTTATATTGTTCTGATCCCAAAGTAAAGCTATTTTGAGATGCCTTGCCTTTCTTGTTTCCAACTTCCTTCACCTCCCTTTTCCAGTTTTTATTTTTTCAGAAACATTCCTTCACACTTAGAGCTTCACAAATGGGGGTGAATGGCAAATGGAAAGAAATTGGTGGGCATAGGTGAATATTAATTTCTTAAGCTCTCCTCCTCCTAAGGCAAATGTATATGAGCTGAACATTTAGCAGGATTAATACATACTTTCCCCTGCTTACTGCATAGAATAACTACTCATCTACTTGGTGTAAATAATCTTATGATAGCTTAGGTCTGGAACGCAAATACAATATTTTCAAAATCCTGTAGCTAGTCTGAATATGTGGATTGGCTTCTGACAAATCATTCTATGACATCTAAATATAAGCTTCAACATTACTAATTGTCCCTTTTATGCTTAGTCTTCATACAGTTTGTATATTAAAAAAACAACAGACAGATAATCGGTTACAATGTGTTAATACGAATGGAAAGAATATGCAGCTATAGATGTAATCAACTCATCAGATTACATGTCTAGTTTTTCAGTTAAATATTATAATCTAAATTTTAAAAACCTAGATTCTCTAAAGAATTTACAAGTTTTCAACAACTCACCAAAAAGTACAAATATTTTTTCAGTAGAAATAGACAAATTGTTTTTACTGTGTAGACTAGGGCCCATAACTGGACTATATTATTCATAAAATTCTTTGTGGTCAGTAGACCTTGGCTGGCTGACAGATGTACATCAAGCTGCTCTGTCATTCTGTTCATCAGCAGGAGAAGGGGTCGAGATAAGGACAGGGAGATTACTTACCAATTACCAACATGGGACAAACAGACTTGACTTGAGGAAGATTAACTTAATTTTTTGTCAATTGTTTGTAACAGAGTAGAACACTCTGAAATACTTAGAAATAAGAAAAAATCTAACAACACCTCCAATCCTTCCTCTAAGGTTCGATTTCCCTCCTAATTCTTCTACCTTCCCGCTACCCCTTCCACTCCAAGTGAAGCAGGAATGGTACTTGTGGTTCGGTCATAATGTTTCATCTGTTCTACTCCTTCCTCCTCACACTCTTCCCCTGCTCCAGCCCAGGATCCCTCTATGGAAGACAGTCCTTCATGAAGTGCTTCAGTGTGGGTCCCTTTCAGTGAAGGACAGTCCTTCAGGAAGAAGCTATTCCCACGTGAGGCTAAAGTTCCTGCCAGAAAACCTTCTCCTGTGTGGGCTTCTCTCCACAGGTCACAGTTCCTGCCAGGAGCCTAGTCCGATTTGGGGATCCTCCATGGACTGTAGTGTGGATATCTACTTTGTCGTGGTCTTCCATGGGCTGCATGGGAACAACCACCATCACCATGGTCTTCACTGTGGACTGCAGGGGAATCTCTGCTCTGTGTCTTCCTCTCTGGCCGTGATGTCTGCAGGGTTCTTTCTCTCGTTTTTTTCTCACTCCTCTCTCACAGCATCTAATTTTTATCCTTTCTTAAAAATGTTATCACAAAGACACTACAAACCCTGCTGATGGGCTCATCTTTGGGCAGTGGCAGGTCCTTCTTGGAGATGTCTGGAACTGGCTCTGTCTGACCTGGGGGCAACTTCTGGGGTCTTCTCAGAGAAGCCACTCTCGCAGTACCCCCAGCTACAGAATTCTTCCCAAATAAACCCAATTTAACTTTATAGTGAGGAATTTTAACTGCCAATGTCCCTGCCAAAAGAATTAAAGCTCATGGAAATCAGAACAGAAAATACATTGTGCACAGATTATTTTATGATATAGAAACTGCAACTCAAAACAGGAATCCCAGTATTATTCTGAATTCAGTACTTTTCTTCTTTTGTTCTTAGACTACAGTTGTATAGGTCTTGTTTGCTTAAGATTGGTCAGAACCTTGTATGACTCAAGATGTGAGGAAAAATCAATCTTCATCTGTAAACAAAAGTGCTCTCTTATGCATTTCAAACCTGACTCTTCTGTGATACATTTGCTTACCTTTACTCCTAACTATGAAAACTATTTTATCCCTAGCTTCTCACATGAAATTGAGACATTATCAGAAAGATTGTCTCACAAGGTCTTTCACATAATTTTACAGGTACTCTGATATACTCTGGTATACTAAAAAAAAGTAATGTGACAAGTTATGTTTTTTTAAATCTATTCAACGGTTAATTCAGCATGTTTAGAAATAAAGTATGCTGCTTAGTATACTAGTAATTCCTGTATGGCTTTTCGGTTTTCTGAAGACTCCAGTACAAACATTTCAAATAAAATTACAGAAGGAGTCTCATTGATCTATCTTAGTTCCTCAGCTTCTGGATTTAAGGTGTGTCTTCTAGCTTTATATATTCCAAGGAAGGAATATTTCTAGCATACAGATTAATCTTAAGAATTTGAAAAAAAAATACCAACAACCTCAATTGTGACACAGCACAATTTCATTGTAAATTCATAGAAAAAATATTTTCTTGTCGTTTAGGTAATAAAAAACTTAGAAAGTTTTACAGTTTATTATAGGAGCAGTTAGGAAGAAAGGTTAACTTAATGCACAAGGCCACAGTATGGAGAGGTAACAAGCACAGAGGAGGCTATCACTCCTAAACACTAAAGTAGCAGGAACATTTATTTAGCCTTGGTATGTGAGAGAGGATTAGATCTTAAATCAGCTGATAAAATGCTCTCTTCCATTGACCTTTTCTTCCAAGCCTGTTTCTCTTTATGTTATTGTCAGGACTCCACAGGCTTCTGCCTTCTGCTCATCTGTGCTTTGTACAAGCTCAGCCTGCAACAAAACAACCCACTGCTGTTCTTCAGGTTTCCAGCTTCTCTGGTCCCCTCCTCTGTTTGCTGAACATGCATTTCCATACATAAAAGATAAGGTATGAGTCAATTTTAGATCCACAAAAGGACAATTAAGACAACACCTCTTCTGTAAACATTTAAACATGGGGAAAAAAAGATAAAATGCAAGTGCCAAATAAGAGTGAAGTTTGATAGGAACTTTACTGGCTCTTCTTTTCTTTTCTAGTTCAACGTTTTACTTCCACAAGAATTGAATCAGCTTCTGTCTTTGCAGGTGTTCACAAAGCCCTTGCCATGTCTTGAAAAAGTCAATATACATGAAAATAATTTTTCATGACACTTATAACAGCAATTAAAAATTTAGCAAGGCCCTAGACTCTGCTCAATTAAATGTTTGTGAGGTGAAGAACTTAGCACGTCTTAATTCAGTGTAATGCCACATCACTTTTTAACATTAATTATAATTAATACAAATAGGACAATTGGGGAATACTGATGAGTTGTCCTCTGAATATTTGATAATTGTTGATAGAAAAAAATGTTAAGTTACAATCTCACAACTGAAGACGAAATCACACTCCAGGCTGGCAATATTCATGCTTAATATGGTACCCCATATTAAACATATACCACTTTCTCATTTGTTGTACCAGGACAGCACAGATAAATCTGATGTGCATGTATTAGTGATATCTCAGTATCAGATTTGAGGAAGATAAAAAAACACAAACAGTTTTAGCATTGGTATGTAGAATACAGCTGCCTGATAGTTTTCTGTAGGCAAGACATTTCATTATTGTCCATTTAAAGTGATTATACTTTATTTGATGGGAATGCAAAAAATATCACGTTGAATAGGTTTAAAGGATTCATATAACTTTGATTCCACAAAGCAGTCTATTGCAACACGGATGTAAGAATATTTTCACTTGCAGAGATAATTTAACAGCTAAATTAGAAACTGGTGAAATTCAGAATTTCAACTTTAACTTGGCATTTTGAGTGACATCAAATCCGACTCTGGCTTGCTATGCCATTTTGTTATGTCATAATGAAATTTACATTAAAAAATATCTTCTGAGAGGGAGACTTCAGCTGAATTAATGTTTGTAAATTAAACAATGCAGAAAATTCAATACTTAGTGGAAACCAACTGTGCAATTATCAAGATATTATATTGTGCCATAGGTCTGTGCTTTTTCTCACAAAGATATCATAGCACCGAAGCCTAGTTAAAACAGTATCTCTTGGATATGCCCAAACTGTTGAAGAAAATATACTTTTCCTATCCCATCCCCTACAGTTCTTAATTTCTTTGCATTATTTTTTCTGTATCTCCTTTTTATGTCTATGCAGCTCAACATATAGGCCATAAAGTTAGTGCAGCCCAAACAGAATGGGTTCAACAGCCTGTCTCCCAGTGGGAACAATTATTTTAAAGAAAAGCATTGGGAAACAGGAAGGGTAGAAATTCCCTGGATGTACGCAAGAACTTTGTAGCCCTAGCTAGCAGGACATTTCAAGGACTGACAAATGGGACACATTTTTGTTGAACAGAGTCTTAAATTAAATCCAGTTCTTGTCTTCCGAAAAGTGTTAACTCTTGCAGTGCTTTGCTTTTTCATTTAATGAGAGGGAAGGATAGATAGGAGTGGAGAAAAGCCTGATTCTCCGTTAGTTCCAATTTTCATCAGGAAAAAATCTATACCACAGCATAAATCAGCCTGAACATCAGAAACTGACCTTGGTTCCCTGAGAATAAATGGAATATCTCAGTTTCCTGCCCTCTCACTATCGAATATCTCAGTTTCCCTGCACTTTCACATTGATTATAGATCAGTCAATGACACACCACTTTGACTTGTGAACTGAGAAGGTCTAGACATACGTTAATCATCCTTTCTTACAACTTGCAGTTCCCTAAAATCAGGCTTCAGTGCTATTCCCCTCCATACAAGTGAAGAACATTGCTTTCATTATCAGTCCTTGAAAGAAAAACAGGAGGAAAAAAAAATAAAAGGGTTTCAAGATTTCCAAGGTGATTCTCTCTCATTTAAAATGTACTCCCTTCAAAGATTCTAGGAACAAATGTGTTTTCTTTTAGCCTTCACATAATCCATTTATACCCCTTAGTAATAATGAGGAAAATTAAAGTCAAACATTGGGGGAGGTCCCTTTATGTGTTATTTGACCCCACCTACCACTTCAAACATCTGTTAAAACATACATTTTTCAATGTTTCCACATTTACTTTTATTATTTCATTAGGAAACTGATCCTCACATAATTTTTCTGTAGGATTAAAAAAGCACCTTTCCTCCTGCTTATAAAGTGATTGTACTGTAGGCTATTGTGTTTGTTTAAAAAAGACACCTTCACTGGTCATCTGCCTTATCAGTTGATACTCTGGTAATCTATATAAAGCTTTCATAATAACCCATATGGTGTCCAAGAATATATTTTAATTTTTTTACTACAGAAAAAAAACCCCCAATCAACCAACCAAAAAAAAAAGATTAGTATACAGTGATTTAAAAAATATTTTGAACACAGAACTCTTTGGGTTTATTTTGTCCTAAAGTTTAACTAAGTACAGGAGAAAATTGAGTGTAGAAAACAGGAAGTTCTTTTATGACAGGTTATGTGACAGAACTCTTTCCTAAGCATCTCACATGGTAGCCTGCTACTCCAGCTATCAAGCAAAATCTATAAACTGCATGGTATTGCCAACACAAACAAATTACCAACATGAAAAAAAAAATCATTCTGTATATACTGGCTTAAAAATAAATAAAAACATGTGTGACATAATTTTAACATACTGCAGCATCACAAATTGCTTAGTTTACTCAAATATATAGACACAGTAGTTCTTTCAAAGCAGTCAAACATCACCCAGTCTTGACGTAATGGTACAGCATAACTCTAGTACATGAAATAAATATGGTTCTGGATCATTATGATTCAGAAAGCAGTCTTTGTGTTGCTGCTGTATCATGTTTTATGAGTACAAAATTCCATGAAGTACAGTAATTTTTATCTGTTCAAGAGGGAAGGAACATTGAATGCTAACATTTGTAAAACAATTCAGTAAGATTATAAAGTAGACAGTAAGAAGAATGAGTTTATGAAAGACTATCTCTGTGGGTCATTAGAAGGGAACTGAGATATTAGTTAGCAACTTAAGCTTTCTGTGATGACACATGAGAGCAGTGAACTACAAATCCAACATAAATACAATGGTCTATGGTCTGGTCTTAAACCACAACAACTGTGATGGTCGAGTAACTGAAAATTTAATGTTTGTTTTCTATGTATTTGCTTTTATTGATCATTCTATCAATCCACCCTGTATATATGAAATTTATTTAAAGGACAATTGCTGGTTTTCTATATAGTGAGCTCCAACAAAGTTTCATTTGGTCCCTAAGGTCTCATGTATGACAGTGTGAGATCCTTGTTTATGACATATCTAGAACGAATTTTAAGTGGCATTGACATATCAACTCTTGTTTATTCCTTTAAAAAGATCACTAGCAGAAGCAGTACGAGTGATTTTGCCCTCTTAGTATACGCTAAAGCATCAAGGTTGAGCTAGATTTTTATGTTAGGGAAGAGTTAGAGTTTGCACCATTACTTTTCTTTTTTAAATCTCATTGGTTAAATTAACTTAAGCAAGGTCTGTAAGACTACACACAATAGTCATATACCTCGCTTGGTATAACAGTATTTCCACAATAAGAAAAAAAGGAAAATATTTTTACCAGTGAAAAACATAATTGTAGCTAATAATAACATTTTACAAATCATATTTCATATCTTGCATTATAAGTATCCATATCAGGACAGAGAAAAGATATGAAAGGAAAGTTGAAGTAAAAAGTCTGTCTGGAAAACAAGCAAAATTTGCTAAATATTACAGAAACTCAAGTAAGAGACCTCTCTTTAGGTTTCAAAAAGGAGGAGGACAAGCCAAGAAAAGATTATAAAGGTACCTTTCTGTTTTAAGAAAAAAACAAAGACAGTAGCTATCAAGACCTCCTTTTGCATCACCTATTGCACTTGCAAGCAATTCTTTACTATCTGGAATACTGTTTGTTCATTTGTTTTTCTTCACTTGCCAAGCTTGGCTTATAATTACCTAGGTATAAACATGCCACTACATTTTGAATAAGTGGAAAGGTTATTCTTGAAAGTGAATTCCTCCCAACATGTAGTCAAAAATAATCTACAGAAGTGGACTTCAGTGTTAGGTCCTGATCAAAATAATTTTAGTAGTAGAGTAAATATTAAGCCCATGTATTTCTTTCACGCTGTGTTTATTCTTCCAGTGCTGTAGTGGAGATCTCTGACTACATAATCAGTAAATCATTGCTGAAGCCCCAAAAGAGTCCCAGCCTTTCCTCTTGTCTTCCTCAATTCTCTCTTGTTCTCTTCACTTAGGATGAACGAATCACCAAGGGATGTCTCAGGCTGCAAACTCATTATCTCTTCTCTAATTATAGACACACACACGTAACTATCAGGCATTTGTTCTCACTTATATGAAATATCTACATAAGTTCCTGAAAAGGGTGACCTAGCAAACTTAGCAGAGACCTGACAAGTTCAATTCCAATGAGAAATAAAAAACAGGATACCTGTCTAGCAAGATTCAGAAGACTTGAATGTTTTTTTAAGCATCAGAGACTGTAGGCAGCACTACACGAAGGCAACCAGATGACAACCCCTCAACCTCTTCCAAAGGCAAAACAAACAAAACAAATGAAAAAACTACCATTATTCAGCAGCAAGTTCTGAAGAAGTTTAAATTTCAAATTTTCCAAACTACAAAAACAGACTATTGCCCAGCTATGACTAAGATTAACTGCTACTAGAAAAATTATAGATGGTATGAGTTTTAACAGCGATCAAAAAGAGGAACAATATATGTTTAAGTATAGTTCATAAATGGTCAATATATGATACCAACAGAGTCCCAAAGCCTTCTATGCTTAGACCTATGGCATTCAACATAAAACTATATATATATATAAAAAAAAGATAACTAATGACAAGGTTTTGCTTGATACAAATGCTGAATTCAGGATGAAGAAAAAAAAGGTTACTATAAAGAGTACAAAAATTGGGGTGCTTGACCTATGGATGCAGCATAGGGAATAAGCAAGAAGAACTAAAAATCTAATGCAGTCTCATTGAAATTTAGAGACACGGTGTCATAGCTCACATGCTTGCAATGTTGTCATGGATGGCTACACACTCAGGACAGGTCAGAGAGGGGAGGTGGTGGAATTGCTCTTTGGGAGAGAGCAACTGGAATGTATCAAGGTCTACCCAAAGACAGACAAATGAGTTGAGAACCTATGGGTAAAAGTTAAGGGACAGGCTAATACAGGTGACACTGTTGTGGGTGTTCACTACAGGCCACCTGATTAGGAGCAGGAATTTGATGAGGCTTTCTATGGGCAGCTGGGAATAGCCTTGTGGTCACAGGCCCTTGTTCTCCTGTGGGACTTCAACCATCCTGATATTTGTTGGAGGGACAACATGGCTCAGGACATACAGTCCTGGAAGTTCCTGCAGATCACTGAAGATAATTTTTAATGCAAGTGATGGAGGAGCCAATGAGAAAATGTGTGTCACTGGACATTTTACTAACAAACCAGGAGGGACTGGTTGAAGACATGAAGGCTGGGGGCAGCCTTGACTGTAGTGACCACGAGATGGTGGAACTCAGGATCCTGAGGGGAAACAAAGCAGTATGCAGGACTAGAACCCTGAACTTCTGTAGGTCTTCAAAGACCTACTTGGAGGAATCCAATGGGTTAGGGCTCTAGAAGAGAAGCAAGTCCAAGAGAGCTGGTCAATACTGAAGCATCACTTCCTCCAAACTCAACACCTGTCTATTCCTATGATGAAGAAATCAGGCAGAGGGGGCAGGACACCTGCATGGATGAGCAGGGAACTTCTAGTAATCTCAAAAAAAGAAATTTATGGTGTGTGGAAAAAGAGACAGGACACATGGGAGGGTTACAGGAACATCGTCAGAGGATGCAGGAGTGTGAAGAGGAAAGCTAAGACCCACTTGGAATTGAGTCTGGCAAGGTATATAAAGGACAACAAGAAGGGCTTCTATAAATATATCAAAAGCAAAAGGAAGATTAGGGAAAATGTGGGGCTGCTGCTGAATCAGATGGATATTGTGGTAACAGAAAACACAGAGAAGGTGGAATTACTATGTGTTTTCTTTGCCTCAGTCTTTACTTCTGAGGTTGGGTCTTGGGAATTTTAGACTTTGGAGGTAAGAGAAGAAGGCTGAAGAAGGAAAGACTTCTCCTTGGCCATAGAGGATTTGGTTAGAGATTGGCTTGGCAGACTTAACACCTTAATGCCTTTGGGCCCTGATGGATTGCACCCACAGGTGCTGAGGGAGTTGGCAGGTGTTGCTGCTAAGCTACTTTCCATCATCTTTGAAAAATCATGGATAACAGGAGAGATGCCCAGTGACTGTAGCAAGGCCAGTGTTACTCCCATCTTCACAAAGGGTGAGAGGGAGAACATGGAGCACTGCTCTTCAGTCAGCCTCACCTCCATCCCTGGAAAGGTGATGGAACAAATCATTCTGGAGGTCATCACTGCGCATGTAGAAGAAAACAAGGTCATCAGGAGTGGTCAGCATGGATTCACCAAGAGGAAATCAGGCTTGACCAAACTTATATCTTTCTGTGATGTCATGGCAGACAGGTCAATGTGGAGAGAGCAGTGAATATTGTCTCCCTTGACTTCAGCAAGGCTTTTGCACTGTCTTCCATAACATCCTCATAGGTAAGTTTAGGAAATGTGGGTTAGATGAATGGACAGTGAGGTAGATCAAGAGCTGGCTGAATGGCAGAACTCAGAGGGATCAGAGGAGTAGAATCTGGTTGGAGGCCTGTAGTCAGTGGCATTCTCCAGGGATCAATATTGTGTCTGGCCTTATTTAACTTTATTTAAGACCTGGATGAAGGGATAGGATGTACCCTCAGCAAGTTTGATGATGATATGAAATGAGGGGGAGTGGCTGATCCACCTGAAGGCTGTGCTGCCATTCAGTGGGACCGTGATGGGCTGGAAAGCTGGACAGAGAGAAACCTGAAGAAACCTAATGAGGTTCAACAAGGGCAAGTATAGGGTACTGCACTCAGGGAGAAAAAAAACCAGGTATCCCTACATGTTGGGATCTGACCTACTAGAGAACAGCTCTGCAGAGAAAAACTTGGGTCTCTTGGCAGGTGACTAGCTGACCATGAGCTGGCAGTGTGCCCTTGCCACTAGGAGGGCCAGTGGTATCCTGGGGTGCACTGGGAATACTGTGGCCAGCAGGTCAAGGGAGGCGGTATTTCCCTTCTACTCAGCCCTAGAAATGCCACATCTGAAGTCCAGTTCTGGGCCTCAGTAAAAAAAAGATGAGGAGTTACTGGAGAAGGCCACAAAGATGATTAGGGATCTGAAGCATTTTTCTTACGAAAAGAGACTGGCGGGAGCTGGGTCTGTTCTGTCCCAAGAGGAGAAGACAGAGAGAGGATCTTATCAATACATCTAAATATTTTAATGGCAGGTGTTAAGATGAAGGTGCCAGCCTCTTTCAGTGGTGCCCACTGACAGGACAAGGAGCAGTGGCCATAAACTAAAACACAAGAGGTTGCACCTCAACATGAGGAAGAACTTCATTACACTGAGGGTGGCAGAGCACTGAAAAAGGCTGCCGAGGGAGGTTATGGAATCTCCCTCTCTGGAGCCTTTCAAAACCCATGCAGACAAGTTCCTGTGTAACCAACTCTAGGTGACCCTGCCTTGGACACCTGGCAGGTGATGATCTCAGAGGTCCCTTCCAACCTTAACACTTCTGTGATTCTGTGATCTGTGACACCAAGGTCTAAAGAGAGCATAAAGTATCTAAACTGAAATCTAAAGTCAAGAATACACTTACAGCATAAAAACACATCTGGAAGACTGGTGATTACCTGTCAAGAACCTTTTGAATATTCAGTCAGCAAAATATCTGAAATTTAAATACCTTGTTAGAGTTAATAACAGTTGTCAAAAAAGGCACATTAACATGCCTAGGGGATTAATTCCCAACTTCTTTAGCTGCATCTATGTGACTAAGGCAAGGTTCAACATGTGCTGCATGGTCCCAGGTGAATATATTTTCATGTTTTATGCAATGATAGCTCAAACTAGCTATTTTTAAAACATTAATAAATTAAAAAACATACTTCAAATATAGAGAAATGGAAATCTTGTAAGTCATGTTCATTCACACAATAATCTGCAAATGTACCTAATCGTAACCTTGTTTAATCAAGCTCAGCCAACAAACTTCCATTTGACTGAAGTTTCCCCTTAATTTCTGTAAGATCTTCATAGATAAGCTGATGAGCCATGGGCTGGATGAGAAAGAATCCAGCTTCCAATTCAAGGTGGATTGAAAGCGGTCTGAATGATCAGGCTAAGAGGGTGGTGACCAGAGATATGAAGTCTAGCTGGGAGCCAGTAGCTAGCAGTGTACCCCAGCAGTCAATACAGGGTCCACACCTTCACTGATGATTGGAGTGATTGAGCAGAGGGCACCTCAGCAAGTTTGCAGATGGCACAAAACTGGGAGAAGTGGTTGATATAGCAGAGGATTTTGCTGCCACCCAGAGGGTCCTTGACTTGCTGAAGAAATGATCTGACAGGAACCTCGTGTAACTCAGGAAGAGGAAGTGCAAAGTTCTGCAGCTGGGGAGGAACAGCACAGCACCAGTACAAGCTGGGATGCATTAAGATGGAAAGCAACCTTGCAGAAAAGGACCTGGGTGGACACCAAGCCGAATATGAGCAAGCAATGTGCCCTTGAGGCAAAAAAACCTAATACTATTCTGGCCTTTATTAGACAAAGCACTGTCAGCAGCTCAAGAGAGGTGATCCTTCCCCCCTATTCGGCACTGGTGAGATCTCATCTGGAGCGCTGTGTCAGGTTCTGGGCTCCCCAGAACACTGGAGACATGGACGTACTGAAGGGAGTCCACCAAAGTAGCACTAGGATGATGAAGGGATGGGAGCACCTCTTTTATTGGAGGAAAGGCTCCGAGAGCTGGAACTTTTCCATGTGGAGACGAGAAGGTTCAGGGTGGATCTAACCAGTGTTTGCAAGTTCCTGAATGGAGGAAATCACACAGGAGGTTTCCTCTGAACACCTAGAAACAGTTTGTTTAACGTGAAGGTGACTGAACACTAGCACAGGTTGCCCAAGAAAGTATACAAGTGGTTGTATACTTTCCACCCTTGAAGATATTCACAAGCGACCTGGACATGGTCCTGGGCAATCATGTCTAGGCTTCCCTGCTTGAGCAGGGAGATTGGACAAGGTTATTTCCAGAGGTCCCTTCGAACATCAAACACTTTGTGATTCTGTGACTGAAGTTTTATTGTCTCCCTCTTTTTTCAAAACCACACACAAGGTGGTGTATGTGTGACTACAAAAGATATCTCTCCTATGTTGCTTTTAATTTCTAAATTTTTGGAAGATGGCTTAAAAAACAGTAGATTTGTCTTTTTGCACAGTAGCCTGAAAGAGGAGTATGATCTTAGACCAAATAATATGTTCATGTTGGTACATGTTATAAGCCATGAAAATTGAAATAGCTCTACTGAAGTTCATTTGTATCAGTGGAAGCATCTGTCTTTTTAATGCACTTCATTTTGTTTAAGGCTAAATAAATAAAATTAAAAAAAATCAGAATGAAATTGCATGGTTGTTCTTGTATTCAATCATTTAAGGAATATAACATAATGGGTCATAAGGGCATCAGACCAAGTTTCAACAGAAGAGAATCACAGAATATGGAAGGGAGTCACAAGGATCATTGAATCAAGGATCACATGGCTTCCGCTCCAGGCCTTTCACCATCTTCGTTGCCCTCCCTTGGACACTCTCTAATAGCTTAATAATTTTCTTATATTGTGGCACCCAAAACTGCACCCAAAACACAATATTCAAAGTGAGGCTGCCCCAGCACAGAGCAGAGCGGAACAATCCCCTCCCTCGACCATCTGGCGATGCTTTGCCTGATGCCCCCCAGGACACGGTTGGCCCTCCTGGCTGCCAGGGCACTGCTGACTCATATTCA